>JAVIAB010000091.1:6403855-6416355 GCA_032433765.1 Megaustenia siamemsis | reverse complement strand
TTGTTGAATACCTATGCTCCACATGGAGCTGAAAGTGTTTGTTGAAGACCTATACTCCACATGGAGCTGAAAGTGTTTGTTGAAGACCTATACTCCACATGGAGCTGAAAGTGTTTGTTGAAGACCTATGCTCCACATGGAGCTGAAAGTGTTTGTTGAAGACCTATGCTCCACATGGAGCTGAAAGTGTTTGTTGAAGACCTATGCTCCACAGGGAGCTGTGTTTGTTGAAGACCTATGCTCCACATGGAGCTGAAAGTGTTTGTTGAAGACCTATGCTCCACATGGAGCTGAAAGTGTTTGTTGAAGACCTATGCTCCACATGGAGCTGAAAGTGTTTGTTGAAGACCTATGCTCCACATGGAGCTGAAAGTGTTTGTTGAAGACCTATGCTCCACAGGGAGCTGAAAGTGTTTTTGAAGACCTATGCTCCACATGGAGCTGAAAGTGTTTGTTGAAGACCTATGCTCCACATGGAGCTGAAAGTGTTTGTTGAAGACCTATGCTCCACAGGGAGCTGAAAGTGTTTGTTGAAGACCTATGCTCCACATGGAGCTGAAAGTGTTTGTTGAAGACCTATGCTCCACATGGAGCTGAAAGTGTTTGTTGAAGACCTATGCTCCACATGGAGCTGAAAGTGTTTGTTGAAGACCTATGCTCCACAGGGAGCTGAAAGTGTTTGTTGAAGACCTATGCTCCACATGGAGCTGAAAGTGTTTGTTGAATACCTATGCTCCACATGGAGCTGAAAGTGTTTGTTGAAGACCTATGCTCCACATGGAGCTGAAAGTGTTTGTTGAAGACCTATGCTCCACATGGAGCTGAAAGTGTTTGTTGAAGACCTATGCTCCACAGGGAGCTGAAAGTGTTTGTTGAAGACCTATGCTCCACATGGAGCTGAAAGTGTTTGTTGAAGACCTATGCTCCACATGGAGCTGAAAGTGTTTGTTGAAGACCTATGCTCCACATGGAGCTGAAAGTGTTTGTTGAAGACCTATGCTCCACATGGAGCTGAAAGTGTTTGTTGAAGACCTATGCTCCACATGGAGCTGAAAGTGTTTGTTGAAGACCTATGCTCCACATGGAGCTGAAAGTGTTTGTTGAAGACCTATGCTCCACATGGAGCTGAAAGTGTTTGTTGAAGACCTTGCTCTACAAGGTGCTGAAAGTGTTTGTTGAAGACCTATGCTCCACATGGAGCTGAAAGTGTTTGTTGAAGACCTATACTCCACATGGAGCTGAAAGTGTTTGTTGAAGACCTATACTCCACATGGAGCTGAAAGTGTTTGTTGAAGACCTATACTCCACATGGAGCTGAAAGTGTTTGTTGAAGACCTTTGCTCTACAAAGTGCTGAAAGTGTTTGTTGAAGACCTATGATCCACATGGAGCTGAAAGTGTTTGTTGAAGACCTATACTCCACAGGGAGCTGAAAGTGTTTGTTGAAGACCTATACTCCACATGGAGCTGAAAGTGTTTGTTGAAGACCTATACTCCACATGGAGCTGAAAGTGTTTGTTGAAGACCTATACTCCACATGGAGCTGAAAGTGTTTGTTGAAGACCTATACTCCACATGGAGCTGAAAGTGTTTGTTGAAGACCTATGCTCCACATGGAGCTGAAAGTGTTTGTTGAAGACCTATACTCCACATGGAGCTGAAAGTGTTTGTTGAAGACCTATGCTCTACAGGGAGCTGAAAGTGTTGTTGAAGACCTATACTCCACATGGAGCTGAAAGTGTTTGTTGAAGACCTATACTCCACATGGAGCTGAAAGTGTTTGTTGAAGACCTATACTCCACATGGAGCTGAAAGTGTTTGTTGAAGACCTATACTCCACATGGAGCTGAAAGTGTTTGTTGAAGACCTATACTCCACATGGAGCTGAAAGTGTTTGTGAAGACCTATACTCCACATGGAGCTGAAAGTGTTTGTTGAAGACCTATACTCCACATGGAGCTGAAAGTGTTTGTTGAAGACCTATACTCCACATGGAGCTGAAAGGTTTGTTGAAGACCTATACTCCACATGGAGCTGAAAGTGTTTGTTGAAGACCTATACTCCACATGGAGCTGAAAGTGTTTGTTGAAGACCTATGCTCCACATGGAGCTGAAAGTGTTTGTTGAAGACCTATACTCCACATGGAGCTGAAAGTGTTTGTTGAAGACCTATGCTCCACATGGAGCTGAAAGTGTTTGTTGAAGACCTATACTCCACATGGAGCTGAAAGTGTTTGTTGAAGACCTATGCTCCACATGGAGCTGAAAGTGTTTGTTGAAGACCTATACTCCACATGGAGCTGAAAGTGTTTGTTGAAGACCTATGCTCCACATGGAGCTGAAAGTGTTTGTTGAAGACCTATACTCCACATGGAGCTGAAAGTGTTTGTTGAAGACCTATACTCCACATGGAGCTGAAAGTGTTTGTTGAAGACCTATGCTCCACAGGGATTTTAAAGGACGAAATACACTCACAGGTCACTAATAGTCTGAAGCCCGTGCGTTGGTTCACACACAAGACAGAAAGCGACACGCCCAGCAGGTTTAGACCAAACACACACACAAAACCACAATTCAATAAGTCCAGCAATTATTTCTGACAAACAACACTAAGGAAATCCTGTTTTACAGATTCATAAATGTGAAGACATGTCACTCCATTTTGTTTATAGTTATGTTTATGAAGCCAGAACATAAAGGCGAAGGACAATACTGCCACGTATATTGATTATTTCACCTGTATTGATTCTCAATAATATTTACAGGTCAATTTTTTTGTACAAATTATTGATTAATTGCATACATTTTTTTCCTATTGATTAAACTGATAACGATCATCATCAAGTACCGTGCCTACTGGCGTAGGTGATCATGTCTCTCCACAATTTTCGATCTCGGCAGCTATTTATCATTTCTGTTGTTGACCTTCTGCCAAGCCATTCTCTTAAGCTGTCTGTTATTTTTTCTCTTTGCTTCCCTCTATCTCTTCGCCCCTCAATTTTTCCAGTTGTTACAATATATTCCAGTTGTTCTCTTCTCATTACATGGCCAAAAAATGATGATTGTTTCTTCCTAATATTGGAAATTAGCTCTCTTTTGCTTTGACCTCTTTCAGAACGTTTTCATTACTCTTCTTAGCTGTCCATGGTACTCTCAACATTCTTCTGTAAAACCACATTTCTACAGACTCCAGTGATTTTCTTGTCTGTTGTAACGATAAAATGATATAAACGTTAAATAGGCGTAGATGAGCCGAGACAGCATTTACAGACAAATCGTTTTGTTCCCAAATATACCAAAAATCACTGCTAGAATTGTCTACTGCGACTAAGAGTATTACCCAACTGGCACTTTTTTGGAATCCCCAGGGGAAAAGACAAAGAGAAAGACCAAGGAATTCTTGGAGAAGACAGATAGAAGCAGAGATGAAGATGATGGGGAAGACATGGAATGATCTTAAAAGAATGGCAAAAAACAGAACGACTTGGAAAGTGTTTGTTGAAGACCTATGCACCACTGGGAGCTGAAAGTGTTTGTTGAAGACCTATGCTCCACTGGGAGCTAAAAAGGAAGAAGAAGAAAAAGGAGAAGAAGAGTGGTCGCTATTACGCCCGTGCCGCTTTACTTTCCAGAAAAAAATCCGGTACCAATTTAAGGCTGGGTGAACCCGGAAGCCGTCAGTTGGAATCGAACCCTACCTAATAGTAGAAATGGTGCCACACCACTTTTTTCCCCTTTTTTTTTTAAAGAAATGCTAGTAAAAATGGTGCATTTTATCTTTCAAGAGAGACACAAGTTAACTAAAGTATCACGGCCAAACAGCTGTGGCAAAGATATCAGTTGTTGAAATTATTTGTAACTTTGGGGGAGGCTACCAAAATAAAAGAACTTGATTTCATATGTCCGCGGCATGGCACCTAATGATGATATTGATAACCCACGCGATCTCGGCACGAGACTAACGATACATCCCTTCATGTGGTGGTATCACAACACGAGCTGTATGTCGAGGGTGCGACTAGTAGCACAGTACTTTCGATCAAAACACACCAGGTCCCTTTAAAGCAACGGCAAGTTATTATCTGATGAAAGTAAAGAATGAAGTCTTATCTGGATGTAAGTCAAAGCCAGTTTGACTGTAGATATTTACCGAATTGGAAGATTCTTTCCCGTGCGGCGAATAGATATTAAACAAGAAAATTACTGAATCATCATCATCATCATCGCGTGTCGTCTCCGCAACGAAGGTTTGCTACCATGGATCGCCATTCCACTCTGTTTCTTGCTTTTATGGTGCAGGTTGTCATAGATTGACTTGTCCATCTTTTGATGTTACTCTTCCATGTTAGTCTTGGTCTGTCTCTGCCTCTTTTACCTTGTATTTTCCCTTCCAATATTACCTCTAGTAGGCTGTTGTGTCTTAACGTGTCCCAAAAATTTCATTTGTCTTGTCTTAACTGTATTAGTAGTTCTCCTTTTATTTTCAGTTGTTTTAAGACTTCATCGTTTGTTTTCTTTTCTTTCCACCTAATTCTACATATTCTTCTGTAAATCTACATTTTAAAGGCTTAAATTTTCTGTTCTGTTTTCTTGTCTAATGTCCATGTTTCTGCACCATACAGGAATATTGAGAAGATGTAACATTTTGCTATTCTTACTTTTTGCCCTAGTGTTATTTGTTTTGTTGTTAGTATATTTTCATGGCATTAAAATTACTTTTTGCCATACCTATTCTTTTGTTTATTTCAGTTGTACATTTTCCATCATTGGTTATAGTATGTCCCAGGTAGTTGTAGCTCTGGACTGTCTCCAGATGTATTCCCTCAACTTTGATATTTAATTGTAGGTCTTGAGAATTTTCTTTGTTTATGATCATAGTTTTAGTCTTTTTGATATTCATATCTAGTCCATATTTTTTGCTTGCTGTGTTTATCACATTAAGTAATTGTTGTAGATCTTTAGGATTTTCTGCTAGTAGAACAGTATCATCAGCTGTAGAACAGTATCATCAGCCGTAGAACAGTATCATCAGCTGTAGAACAGTATCATCAGCCGTTAGAACAGTATCATCAGCTGTAGAACAGTATCATCAGCTGTAGAACAGTATCATCAGCTGTAGAACAGTATCATCAGCTGTAGAACAGTATCATCAGCCGTAGAACAGTATCATCAGCTGTAGAACAATATCATCAGCTGTAGAACAGTATCATCAGCCGTAGAACAGTATCATCAGCTGTAGAACAGTATCATCAGCCGTAGAACAGTATCATCAGCTGTAGAACAGTATCATCAGCTGTAGAACAGTATCATCAGCCGTAGAACAGTATCATCAGCCGTAGAACAGTATCATCAGCCGTAGAACAGTATTATCAGCTGTAGAACAGTATCATCAGCCGTAGAACAGTATCATCAGCTGTAGAACAGTATCATCAGCTGTAGAACAGTATCATCAGCTGTAGAACAGCATCATCAGCTGTAGAACAGTTGTATTACTGAATATTGATCCATGTTAACATTAGTTAACACAAGTGAATTCTCAACGTGAAATAAATCTGAACTTTAATGACTTTTCCTTATTTCTGGGGTGCCGGGTGGGGGAGGGGGGGGGAAGGGAGGGTCTCTTAGGGCTGTAGACTAAAGATGTCGTCAAACGGTGTTCGGGTCAGCGTTTTTATTTTTTTATGTATTTCAACAGAAAAAAATACCATTTTCTGTAGATTTTTTCACTAGTGCTATAAAAATACCACTGTCTGTTTTTTATCTGGAGATTTTTTTCACAGTGCTATAAAAATACAATTATCTACGGTTTTTTTTTTCTGTAGATTTTGTCCCTATTGCTATAAAAAAAATATAATTGTCTGTTTATTTCTTTAGATTGTTCCCCAGCTCTAGAAAAAATACCAGTATCTGTTTTTTTCTGCAGATTTTCCTCCAAGTTCTATTTTTTAAAATACCATTATCTATATTTTTTGTACATGTTTTCTCCAAGTTCTATTTTTTTAAAATACCATTATCTATATTTTTCTGCAGATTTTTCTCCAAGTTCTATTTTTTAAAATACCATTATCTATATTTTTCTGTACATGTTTTCTCCAAGTTCTATTTTATAAAATACCATTATCTATTTTTGTCTGTACATGTTTTCTCCACGTTCTATTTTTAAAAATACCATTATCTATATTTTTCTGTAGATTTTTCTCCAAGTTCTATTTTTTAAAATACCATTATCTATATTTTTCTGTACATGTTTTCTCCAAGTTCTATTTTATAAAATACCATTATCTATATTTGTCTGTACATGTTTTCTCCAAGTTCTATTTTATAAAATACCATTATCTATATTTGTCTGTACATGTTTTCTCCAAGTTCTATTTTTAAAAATACCATTATCTATATTTTTCTGTAGATTTTTTCTCCAAGTTCTATTTTTTAAAATACCATTATCTATATTTTTCTGTACATGTTTTCTCCAAGTTCTATTTATAAAATACCATTATCTATATTTGTCTGTACATGTTTTCTCCAAGTTCTATTTTATAAAATACCATTATCTATATTTTTCTGTACATTTTTCTCCAAGTTCTATTTTTTTTTTTAAATACCATTATCTGTTTTATTTCTATAGATCCTCTCCCCTCCCCTCAATGCTATAAAAAAATGGCATTGTCACTGTGCAGTTTGTCACCGCGACAGCTCCCAATCAATATTTGTTTACGATTATATCCACACAGGATGAGAGATCGTGGGCGTCCAGCAGTGGCTGAGATGTCAAGGAGACATCCAGACAAAGAATGTCTAGTATCCAGGGGCCGATGGGAAAGTGTTTAAGACGGTTGGGCAGATGAAACTTTGAAAAGGACACTCGACTGACCGGAACTTGACCAGTGTCTGACAGACATAAAGCTCAGGATTGATAAATTACCATCAAGTACAGTACCATTTCTGAAGTGAGCATAGCAAGACAAGATCTGTCAGTGAATCCACCAGGGAAGAGAAAGCAAGAACGGCCCATGAGTTTATGGAGAATGGAAGAAATGGAAACCCTTAAGAACATTATGTAGACTGGAGAGAAGTAGAGAAAGTTTCCTCAAATAGGAATGGATGAAGAGAACTTGCCCGGGGCCTGTGACCCATTAGAGGGGGTCTAAAGGGCTTTTATTTATTGAAAGTAACATTAGAAGCCCATAAAAGGCGAATAAAGGGCTTTGATTGATTGATTGATCGATCGATCGATTGATTGATTGATTGATTGACTGATTGATTGATTGACTGATTGATTGATTGATTGACTGATTGATTGATTGATTGATTGATTGACTGGTTGATTGACTGATTGACTGATTGATTGAACGAGCCTGCACACAAACATCAATTTTACAAGAATTCCAGAACGGCGATTGACAAAAACATGAAGACAAGGGAAATATATATTTGGGGCGTGTTAAAACGGCATAAAGGGGAGATAATTATGGAGGGCATTGTTTCAGGTAGACGAGAGAGAAAGACCTAGAAGAAGGTGAGTGTAAGATATCATAGGCTAGCTGGGATTGACTGCTGCATAAGCTGGACATCTTGTGCAGGACAGAGAACACTTGAGAGTAGCTGTCATGAGAGAGAGCTAGTTTCAACTGGGATGTTGATATCCGTGCCTGCTGGAGTAGGCGATCATGCCTCTCCATAACTTAACTCTGCAGTCGTTCATCATCTCTGTTGACGACGGCCCCACCATTCTCTAGAACTTTCTCTCATCTTTCCTCTTCATTTACATCTGTTTTCTCGCCAACTTGTTTCCTCGCTGTCACAAAATATTCCAGCTTTTTCCTTCTTATCATGTGACTTTAAAAATGGCGATTATTTACTCGTGAGGCTGGTAACAAACTTTCTTTCCTTATTTAACTTCTCTTAGAACGTCCGCTGTGTTAGGCAGTCCACCTTGGTATTCTCAACGTTCCTCAGTAAAACCATTTTTCCGCGGGAGGTCATGATTTTTCATGGCCTCTTGTTTCATTGTCCAGGATTCACGGGCAAAAAAAGCCAAATATAAATTGTACGAACAGTTGTACGGAATAGGATGGGGCAATGTTTAACGTTTTAAGCTGCTCCGTGTTTTCGCAGCCAATGATCATTAATCGCAAGAGCTTCCAGTCTGGCCCCTACTTGACATGTCAGCCTAACTTGGGTATATTGCCACGGAAGTGCGGGATTTCGTGGCAACGAGACACTTCGGTGGGGTCTGCCTTTGCACAAGAAAACTTAAAAATGGACATGTCTGAAACATGTCTGATGACTTTGGAAGAACACTTCTCTCAGGATGGCGACAATGACGCTGAGGAAAACCCACACGTTAACGGAATGGCAGAGGCGGCGCCACTAGGGGAGAAAGCAGGAAAAACATCCTCAAGGGCAAAGAACTCGTTCAGTCAACGCAGGACAGTAGACGAACATTTCGATGATTGCTGGAACTGACGGAGGAGCGGTTATGGGAATGTCCCGACTGCTGTGACGGCAGTCCTAAGTGAAGACCACAGACGAACATTCATAACTGAAGAGTCATGCATCATCATTACGTGTACCATAGGTAACAATTCTCATTGAGTGGAAACTCGTTCTCAACGCACTTTCTGGATTTGCCAGAATTTGGAACCTTATTATTTATTTAATGCGAGCGCGCACTTTTTTATGCAAACATCAATACCAATTCTTCCTCAATTTGTCAAAATTAAGAAATGTCAAAATCAAGAATTCATCGCTACAGGAAATGAGAAATCGTTGTGTCGAGTGGGTTAACCTTGCAGGATGCCCTGGCAAGGGGATGTCTGGTTCCCAGCCTGCATCAATAAATTAGCCTGCTGTAGCAAAAACTCTGGCATAATTAGTGCGTTACAGACAGTTCTGGGCGCAAATGTGATGTGCCAGAATGGCTCACAAAAATACTATCTTTTTTTGGGTCTGTTTTAGGAAACAATGAGAGAACTTTGGAGTTTTAGTCGTTAATTCTTTCTTTCTCTCTCACTGTCAATCTCACTTTCTAAGTTTCTGTATCTGTCTGTGTGTGGATGAATGTATTACATGCACGTGTGTACTGCTCTTCCTGTATGTGCTGCGTGTATGTGTGTTTGAGGGTGTCTGTAATCCATGTGTGTGTGTGTGTGTGTGTGTGTATTTATGTTCATTTTCCTCCTAGGAACTCACCCCTCCCCCACACCCTACACAATTCGCAATAACAGTAATCACTTACGAGTACACACACACACACACACACACAAACTTGTCACCACAGAGATGATATATTTGAGAATAGCACTTGGAGTACCCACATCACATGTAAGTACCGCTAATTGGTACTAGTCTATGTCAAAACAAACCAGCTAACGAGGTCAGTGCTGTTGTTGTAGCCCAGGTAGTAAAGGTGTGTGTTGATATAGAAGACCCAGCGTTACAGCATCTCTAGGCTGGTTGTAAAGGGGAGAGAAGAAACGTGTGTGTTGATATAGAAGACCCAGCGTTACAGTATCTCTAGGCTGGTTGTAAAGGGAAGAGAAGAAACGTGTGTGTTGATATAGAAGACCCAGCGTTACAGCATCTCTAGGCTGGTTGTAAAGGGGAGAGGAGAAACGTGTGTGTTGATATAGAAGACCCAGCGTTACAGTATCTCTAGGCTGGTTGTAAAGGGAAGAGAAGAAACATGTGTGTTGATATAGAAGACCCAGCGTTACAGTATCTCTAGGCTGGTTGTAAAGGGGAGAGGAGAAACGTGTGTGTTGATATAGAAGACCCAGCGTTACAGCATCTCTAGTCTGGTTGTAAAGGGGAGAGGAGAAACGTGTGTGTTGATATAGAAGACCCAGCGTTACAGTATCTCTAGGCTGGTTGTAAAGGGGAGAGGAGAAACGTGTGTGTTGATATAGAAGACCCAGCGTTACAGCATCTCTAGTCTGGTTGTAAAGGGGAGAGGAGAAACGTGTGTGTTGATATAGAAGACCCAGCGTTACAGTATCTCTAGGCTGGTTGTAAAGGGGAGAGGAGAAACGTGTGTGTTGATATAGAAGACCCAGCGTTACAGTATCTCTAGGCTGGTTGTAAAGGGAAGAGGAGAAACAACATCAGACTTGTGTAGTGACACACCTCCTACATCAGACTTGTGTAGTGACACACCTCCTACATCAGACTTGTGTAGTGACACACCTCCTACATCAGACTTGTGTAGTGACACACCTCCTACATCAGACTTGTGTAGTGACACACCTCCTACATCAGACTTGTGTAGTGACACACCTCCTACATCAGACTTGTGTGTAGTGACACACCTCCTACATCAGACTTGTGTAGTGACACACCTCCTACATCAGACTTGTGTAGTGACACACCTCCTACATCAGACTTGTGTAGTGACACACCTCATACAATATCAGACTTGTGTAGTGACACACCTCCTACATCAGACTTGTGTAGTGACACACCTCATACAACATCAGACCTGTGTAGTGACACACCTCATGCAACATCAGACTTGTGTAGTGACACACCTCATACAACATCAGACTTGTGTAGTGACACACTTCATACAACATCAGACTTGTGTAGTGAAACACCTCATACAACATCAGACTTGTGTAGTGACACACCTCATACAACATCAGACTTGTGTAGTTACACACCTCAAACAACATCAGACTTGTGTAGTGACACAACTCATACAGCTTCAAAACTCTACCGTGGTACCTCTATTAGCGTTCCAGCTTTATGTAGAGACATATGACACACCTCTTATAGTTTCAGCTTTATGTAGAGACATATGACACACCTCTTATAGTTTCAGCTTTATGTAGAGACATATGACACACCTCTTATAGTTTCAGCTTTATGTAGAGACATATGACACACCTCTTATAGTTTCAGTTTTATGTAGAGACATATGACACACATCTTATAGTTTCAGCTTTATGTAGAGACATATGACACACCTCTTATAGTTCCAGCTTTATGTAGAGACATATGACACCCCTCTTATAGTTTCAGCTTTATGTAGAGACATATGACACACCTCTTATAGTTTCAGCTTTATGTAGAGACATATGACACTCCTCTTACAGTTCCAGCTTTATGTAGAGACATTTGACACCACTCTTATAGTTTCAGCTTTATGTAGAGACATATGACACCCCTCTTATAGTTTCAGCTTTATGTAGAGACATATGACACACCTCTTGTAGTTTCAGCTTTATGTAGAGACATATGACACTCCTCTTACAGTTCCAGCTTTATGTAGAGACATTTGACACCACTCTTATAGTTTCAGCTTTATGTAGAGACATATGACACCCCTCTTACAGTTCCAGCTTTATTTAGAGATATATGACACCCCTCTTACAGTTTCAGCTTTATGTAGAGACATATGACACCCCTCTTACAGTTCCAGCTTTATGTAGAGACATATGACACCCCTCTTACAGTTTCAGCTTTATGTAGAGACATATGACACTTCTCTTACAGTTTCAGCTTTATGTAGAGACATATGGCACCCCTCTTATAGTTCCAGCTTTATGTAGAGACATATGACACTCCTCTTATAGTTTCAGCTTTATGTAGAGACATATGGCACCCCTCTTACAGTTCCAGCTTTATGTAGAGACATATGACACCCCTCTTACAGTTTCAGCTTTATGTAGAGACATATGACACCCCTCTTACAGTTCAAGCTTTATGTAGAGACATATGACACCCCTCTTACAGTTCCAGCTTTATGTAGAGACATATGACACCCTCTTACAGTTCCAGCTTTATGTAGAGACATATGACACCCCTCTTACAGTTCCAGCTTTATGTAGAGACATATGACACCCATCTTATAGTTCCAGCTTTATATAGAGACATATGACACCCATCTTATAGTTCCAGCTTTATATAGAGACATATGACACCCCTCTTATAGTTCCAGCTTTATGTAGAGACATATGACACCCCTCTTATAGTTTCAGCTTTATGTAGAGACATATGACACCCCTCTTATAGTTTCAGCTTTATGTAGAGACATATGACACCCCTCTTACGGTTTCAGCTTTAGTGTAGAGACATATGACACCCCTCTTATAGTTCCAGCTTTATGTAGAGACATATGACACCCCTCTTATAGTTTCAGCTTTATGTAGAGACATATGACACCCCTATTATAGTTCCAGCTTTATGTAGAGACATATGACACCCCTCTTATAGTTTCAGCCTTATGTAGAGACATATGACACTCCTCTTACAGTTCCAGCTTTATGTAGAGACATATGACACCCATCTTATAGTTCCAGCTTTATATAGAGACATATGACACCCCTCTTACAGTTTCAGCTTTATGTAGAGACATATGACACCCCTCTTATAGTTTCAGCTTTATGTAGAGACATATGACACTCCTCTTATAGTTTCAGCTTTATGTAGAGACATATGGCACCCCTCTTACAGTTCCAGCTTTATGTAGAGACATATGACACCCCTCTTACAGTTTCAGCT
>JAVIAB010000091.1:6232643-6403755 GCA_032433765.1 Megaustenia siamemsis | reverse complement strand
TACCAAGGATCAAAGAGGGAAGACAATGTGGTATTACCAAGGATCAAGGAGGGAAGACAATGTGGTGTTATCAAGGAGGGAAGACAGTGTGGTGTTACCAAGGATCAAAGAGGGAAGACAATGTGGTATTACCAAGGATCAAGGAGGGAAGACAATGTGGTGTTATCAAGGAGGGAAGACAGTGTGGTGTTACCAAGGATAAAAGAGGGAAGACAGTGTGTGTTACCAAGGATCAACGAGGAAGACAGTGTGGTGTTACCAAGGATAAAAGGGAAAACATGTGGTGTTACCAAGGATAAAAGAGGAAGACAGTGTGGTGTTACCAAGGATAAAAGATGGAAGACAGTGTGGTGTTACCAAGGATCAAAGAGGGAAGACAGTGGTGTACCAAAGATCAAATAGGGAAGACAGTGTGGTGTTAACAAAGATCAAAGAGGGAAGACAGTGTGGTGTTACCAAGGATCAAGGAGGGAAAACAGTGTGGTGTTACCAAGGATCAAGGAGGGAAGACAGTGTGGTGTTACCAAGGATCAAGGAGGGAAGACAATGTGGTGTTATCAAGGAGGGAAGACAGTGTGGTGTTACCAAGGATCAAAGAGGGAAGACAGTGCGGTGTTACCAAGGATCAAAGAGGGAAGACAGTGCGGTGTTACCAAGGATCAAAGAGGAATGACAGTGTGGTGTTACCAAGGATCAAAAGGGAAGACAGTGTGGTGTTACCAAGGATCAAAGAGGGAAGACAGTGCGGTGTTACCAAGGATCAAAGAGGGAAGACAATGTGGTCTTACCAAGGATCAAAGAGGGAAGACAGTGGTGTTCCCAAGGATCGAAAAGGGAAGACAGTGTGATGTTACCAAGGATCAAAGATGGAAGACAGTGTGGTGTTACCAAGGATCAAACAGGGAAGACAGTGTGGTGTTACCAAAGATCAAACAGGGAAGACAGTGTGGTCTTACCAAGGATCAAAGAGGGAAGACAGTGGTGTTCCAAGGATCGAAAAGGGAAGACAGTGTGATGTTACCAAGGATCAAAGATGGAAGACAGTGTGGTGTTACCAAGTATCAAGGAGGGAAGACAGTGTGGTGTTACCAAGGATCAAGGAGGGAAGACAGTGTGGTGTTACCAAGGATCAAGGAGGGAAGACATGTGGTGTTATCAAGGAGGGAAGACAGTGTGGTGTTACCAAGGATCAAAGAGGGAAGACAGTGCGGTGTTACCAAGGATCAAAGAGGGAAGACAGTGGGTGTTACCAAGGATCAAAGAGGAATGACAGTGTGGTGTTACCAAGGATCAAAGAGGGAAGACAGTGTGGTGTTACCAAGGATCAAAGAGGGAAGACAGTGCGGTGTTACCAAGGATCAAAGAGGGAAGACAATGTGGTTTACCAAGGATCAAAGAGGGAAGACAGTGGTGTTCCCAAGGATCGAAAAGGGAAGACAGTGTGATGTTACCAAGGATCAAAGATGGAAGACAGTGTGGTGTTACCAAGGATCAAACAGGAAGACAGTGTGGTGTTACCAAAGATCAAACAGGGAAGACAGTGTGGTGTTACCAAGGATCAAAGAGGGAAGACAATGTGGTGTTACCAAGGATCAAGGAGGGAAGACAATGTGGTGTTATCAAGGAGGGAAGACAGTGTGGTGTTACCAAGGATCAAAGAGGGAAGACAATGTGGTGTTACCAAGGATCAAAGAGGGAAGACAAGTGGTGTTACCAAGGATCAAGAGGGAAGACAGTGTGGTGTTACCAAGGATCAAAGAGGGAAGACATGTGGTGTTACCAAGGATCAAGGAGGGAAGACAGTGTGGTGTTACCAAGGATCAAGGAGGGAAGACAGTGGTGTTATCAAGGAGGGAAGACAATGTGGTGTTACCAAGGATCAAAGAGGGAAGACAATGTGGTGTTACCAAGGATCAAAGAGGGAAGACAATGTGGTGTTACCAAGGATCAAAGAGGGAAGACAATGTGGTGTTACCAAGGATCAAGAGGGAAGACAATGTGGTGTTACCAAGGATCAAAGAGGGAAGACAATGTGGTGTTACCAAGGATAAAGGAGGGAAGACAATGTGGTGTTACCAAGGATCAAAGAGGGAAGACAATGTGGTGTTACCAAGGATCAAAGGAGGGAAGACAGTGTGGTGTTACCAAGGATCAAACAGGGAAGACAATGTGGTGTTACCAAGGATCAAAGAGGGAAGACAGTGTGGTGTTACCAAGGATCAAAGAGGGAAGACAATGTGGTGTTACCAAGGATCAAAGAGGGAAGACAGTGGTGTTACAAGGATCGAAAAGGGAAGACAGTGGATGTTACCAAGGATCAAAGAGGGAAGACATGTGGTGTTACCAAGATCAAACAGGGAAGACAGTGTGGTGTTACCAAGGATCAAAGAGGGAAGACAATGTGATGTTACCAAGGATCAGAGAGGGAAGACAATGTGATGTTACCAAGGATCAAAGAGGGAAGACAATGTGATGTTACCAAGGATCAGAGAGGGAAGACAATGTGGTGTTACCAAGATCAAACAGGGAAGACAATGTGTTACCAAAGATCAAACAGGGAAGACAGTGTGGTGTTACCAAGGATCAAAGAGGGAAGACAATGTGGTGTTATCAAGGAGGGAAGACAATGTGGTGTTACCAAGGATCAAACAGGGAAGACAGTGTGGTGTTACCAAAGATCAAGCAGGGAAGACAGTGTGGTGTTACCAAGGATCAAAGAGGGAAGACAATGTGGTATTACCAAGGATCAAGGAGGGAAGACAATGCGGTGTTATCAAGGAGGGAAGACAGTGTGGTGTTACCAAGGATCAAAGAGGGAAGACAATGTGGTATTACCAAGGATCAATGAGGGAAGACAATGTGGTGTTATCAAGGAGGGAAGACATTGTGGTGTTACCAAGGATAAAAGAGGGAAGACAGTGTGTTGTTACCAAGGATCAACGAAGGAAGACAGTGTGGTGTTACCAAGGATCAAAGAGGGAAAACAATGTGGTGTTACCAAGGATAAAAGATGGAAGACAGTGTGGTGTTACCAAGGATAAAAGATGGAAGACAGTGTGGTGTTACCAAGGATCAAAGAGGGAAGACAGTGTGGTGTCACCAATGATCAAAGAGGGAAGACAATGTGGTGTTACCAAGGATCAGAGAGGGAAGACAATGTGGTGTTACCAAGGATCACAGAGGGAAGACAATGTAATGTTACCAAGGATCAAGGAGGGAAGACAGTGTGGTGTTACTAAGGATCAAAGAGGGAAGACAATGTGATGTTACCAAGGATCATGGAGGGAAGACAGTGTGGTGTTACCAAGGATCAAGGATGGAAGACAGTGGTATTATCAAGGAGGGAAGACAATGTGATGTTACCAAGGATCAAAGATGGAAGACAATGTGGTGTTACCAAGGATGAAAGAGGGAAGACAATGTGGTGTTACCAAGGATCAAAGAGGGAAGACAATGTGGTGTTACCAAGGATCAAACAGGGAAGACAATGTGGTGTTACCAAGGATAAAGGAGGGAAGACAATGTGGTGTTACCAATGATAAAGGAGGGAAGACAACGTGGTATTACCAATGAACAAAGAGGGAAGACAATGTGGTGTTACCAAGGATAAAGGAGGGAAGACAGTGTAGTGTTACCAAGGATCAAACAGGGAAGACAATGTGGTGTTACCAAGGATAAAAGATGGAAGACAGTGTGGTGTTACCAAGGATAAAAGATGGAAGACAGTGTGGTGTTACCAAGGATCAAAGAGGGAAGACGGTGTGGTGTTACCAAAGATCAAATAGGGAAGACAGTGCGGTGTTAACAAAGATCAAAGAGGGAAGACATTGTGGTGTTACCAAGGATCAAGGAGGGAAGACAGTGTGGTGTTACCAAGTATCAAGGAGGGAAAACAGTGTGGTGTTACCAAGGATCAAGGAGGGAAGACAGTGTGGTGTTACCAAGGATCAAGGAGGGAAGACAATGTGGTGTTATCAAGGAGGGAAGACAGTGTGGTGTTACCAATGATCAAAGAGGGAAGACAGTGCGGTGTTACCAAGGATCAAAGAGGGAAGACAGTGCGGTGTTACCAAGGATAAAGAGGAATGACAGTGTGGTGTTACCAAGGATCAAAGAGGGAAGACAGTGTGGTGTTACCAAGGATCAAAGAGGGAAGACAGTGCGGTGTTACCAAGGATCAAAGAGGGAAGACAATGTGGTCTTACCAAGGATCAAAGAGGGAAGACAGTGGTGTTCCCAAGGATCGAAAAGGGAAGACAGTGTGATGTTACCAAGGATCAAAGATGGAAGACAGTGTGGTGTTACCAAGGATCAAACAGGGAAGACAGTGTGGTGTTACCAAAGATCAAACAGGGAAGACAGTGTGGTGTTACCAAGGATCAAAGAGGGAAGACAATGTGGTATTACCAAGGATCAAGGAGGGAAGACAATGTGGTGTTATCAAGGAGGGAAGACAGTGTGGTGTTACCAAGGATCAAAGAGGGAAGACAATGTGGTATTACCAAGGATCAAGGAGGGAAGACAATGTGGTGTTATCAAGGAGGGAAGACAGTGTGGTGTTACCAAGGATAAAAGAGGGAAGACAGTGTGTTGTTACCAAGGATCAACGAAGGAAGACAGTGTGGTGTTACCAAGGATAAAAGAGGGAAAACAATGTGGTGTTACCAAGGATAAAAGATGGAAGACAGTGTGGTGTTACCAAGGATAAAAGATGGAAGACAGTGTGGTGTTACCAAGGATCAAAGAGGGAAGACAGTGTGGTGTTACCAAAGATCAAATAGGGAAGACAGTGCGGTGTTAACAAAGATCAAAGAGGGAAGACAGTGTGGTGTTACCAAGGATCAAGGAGGGAAGACAGTGTGGTGTTACCAAGTATCAAGGAGGGAAAACAGTGTGGTGTTACCAAGGATCAAGGAGGGAAGACAGTGTGGTGTTACCAAGGATCAAGGAGGGAAGACAATGTGGTGTTATCAAGGAGGGAAGACAGTGTGGTGTTACCAAGGATCAAAGAGGGAAGACAGTGCGGTGTTACCAAGGATCAAAGAGGGAAGACAGTGCGGTGTTACCAAGGATCAAAGAGGAATGACAGTGTGGTGTTACCAAGGATCAAAGAGGGAAGACAGTGTGGTGTTACCAAGGATCAAAGAGGGAAGACAGTGCGGTGTTACCAAGGATCAAAGAGGGAAGACAATGTGGTCTTACCAAGGATCAAAGAGGGAAGACAGTGGTGTTCCCAAGGATCGAAAAGGGAAGACAGTGTGATGTTACCAAGGATCAAAGATGGAAGACAGTGTGGTGTTACCAAGGATCAAACAGGGAAGACAGTGTGGTGTTACCAAAGATCAAACAGGGAAGACAGTGTGGTGTTACCAAGGATCAAAGAGGGAAGACAATGTGGTATTACCAAGGATCAAGGAGGGAAGACAATGTGGTGTTATCAAGGAGGGAAGACAGTGTGGTGTTACCAAGGATCAAAGAGGGAAGACAATGTGGTATTACCAAGGATCAAGGAGGGAAGACAATGTGGTGTTATCAAGGAGGGAAGACAGTGTGGTGTTACCAAGGATAAAGAGGGAAGACAGTGTGTTGTTACCAAGGATCAACGAAGGAAGACAGTGTGGTGTTACCAAGGATAAAAGAGGGAAAACAATGTGGTGTTACCAAGGATAAAAGAGGGAAGACAATGTGGTGTTACCAAGGATAAAGAGGGAAGACAATGTGGTGTTACCAAGGATAAAAGAGGGAAGACAATGTGGTGTTACCAAGGATCACAGAGGGAAGACAATGTGGTGTTATCAAGGAGGGAAGACAGTGTGGTGTTACCAAGGATAAAAGAGGGAAGACAGTGTGTTGTTACCAAGGATCAACGAAGGAAGACAGTGTGTTGTTACCAAGGATCAACGAAGGAAGACAGTGTGGTGTTACCAAGGATAAAAGAGGGAAGACAATGTGGTGTTACCAAGGATAAAAGAGGGAAGACAATGTGGTGTTACCAAGGATCAGAGAGGGAAGACAATGTGGTGTTACCAAGGATCAGAGAGGGAAGACAATGTGGTGTTACCAAGGATCAGAGAGGGAAGACAATGTGATGTTACCAAGGATCAGAGAGGGAAGACAATGTGGTGTTACCAAAGATCAAACAGGGAAGACAATGTGGTGTTACCAAGGATCAAAGAGGGAAGACAATGTGATGTTACCAAGGATCAGAGAGGGAAGACAATGTGATGTTACCAAGGATCAAAGAGGGAAGACAATGTGATGTTACCAAGGATCAGAGAGGGAAGACAATGTGGTGTTACCGAAGATCAAACAGGGAAGACAATGTGTTACCAAAGATCAAACAGGGAAGACAGTGTGGTGTTACCAAGGATCAAAGAGGGAAGACAATGTGGTGTTATCAAGGAGGGAAGACAATGTGGTGTTACCAAGGATCAGAGAGGGAAGACAATGTGGTGTTACCAAGGATCAAAGAGGGAAGACAATGTGATGTTACCAAGGATCAAAGAAGGAAGACAATGTGGTGTTACCAAGGATCACAGAGGGAAGACAATGTGGTGTTACCAAGGATCAAAGAGGGAAGACAATGTGGTGTTACCAAGGATAAAAGAGGGAAGACAATGTGGTGTTTCCAAGGATAAAAGAGGGAAGACAATGTGGTGTTACCAAGGATAAGAGGGAAGACAATGTGGTGTTACCAAGGATAAAAGAGGGAAGACAATGTGGTGTTACCAAGGATAAAAGAGGGAAGACAATGTGGTGTTACCAAGGATAAAAGAGGGAAGACAATGTGGTGTTACCAAGGATAAAAGAGGGAAGACAATGCGGTGTTACCACGGATAAAAGAGGGAAGACAATGTGGTGTTACCAAGGATAAAAGAGGGAAGACAATGTGGTGTTACCAAGGATAAGAGAGGGAAGACAATGTGGTGTTACCAAGGATAAAAGAGGGAAGACAATGTGGTGTTACCAAGGATAAAAGAGGGAAGACAATGTGTTGTTACCAAGGATCAAAGAGGGAAGACAATGTGGTGTTATCAAGGAGGGAAGACAATGTGGTGTTACCAAGGATCAGAGAGGGAAGACAATGTGGTGTTACCAAGGATCAAAGAGGAAGACAATGTGGTGTTACCAAGGATAAAAGAGGGAAGACAGTGTGGTGTTACCAAGGATAAAAGAGGGAAGACAATGTGGTGTTACCAAGGATAAAAGAGGGAAGACAATGTGGTGTTACCAAGGATCACAGAGGGAAGATTCCATTCTGAAGTCGTATGTACTGGGCTTATATGCGCAGATATAACATCATCTGATAAACTACGACACATCGCAAATATGTTCATTTTCAGCGATTGGGCAAACGTAATAAATAGCATCATTATCGAATACCTGATGTGTATGACGTCTTGTAGCCCCATCTAACCAAATCTGTAATAAGACAACAGTAAAGGCAAGCATAGATAAGGGACCAACATAAATGTCAGATATAACATCTGCGTGCCACACCACTGATCTAATGGCAGTAGTAGCAGTACTGTACTCATTCGGTAATTAATATTACAATGTCATTGAAGTCTCTCGCGATGGGCGGGGAAACCCCCATCATCGACATTCACGTGACAACTATGACATTTACAGAAATGCATAAATTATTCGTCTTCTGCGATCATGACGTCATTCAGACCAGAATTCCGGACTCTCTTATGAAGCCTGCTGTCTGTTTCATTGATTCGATTGTCCCGTTGAGTTTCTCTTCCAGGGAGGTGGGAGTGGGTCACATTGTTCTCGGGTCTGAATAGTGGTGGCAGTGGGTCACATTGTTCTCGGGTCTGAATAGTGGTGGCAGTGGGTCACATTGTTCTCGGGTCTGAATAGTGGTGGCAGTCCTGTAGAGCGTGGTAAAGGCGCATAGAACTCTGGGGCTGATGATAAGAATGACAATTATTTTTTTTTAAAAGAGAAAAAAGTGGTATGGTAACAGCTTTACATGGGTGAGAAACAAAACAAAAGTAGAACGACGTTTCGGCCAAGGAGGCCTTCAACTGGAACAATAAATAATAACTCTCACAGTTCGTCTGAAAGAATCTCTTGTCTCTAGCCAGATCCCCCACAGAACGTTGCATTCATCACAGCTCGTCTGAAAGAATCTCTGTTTCTAGCCAGATCCCCCACAGAACGTTGAATTCACCACAGCTCGTCTGAAAGAATCGATCTCCCACAGAACGTTGCATTCACCACAGCTCGTCTGAAAGAATCTCTGTCTCTAGCCAGATCTCCCACAGAACGTTGCATTCATAACAGCTCGTCTGAAAGAATCTCATCTCTCTATATATATCTCTCACAGAACGGTGCTCTCACCACAGCTCGTCTGAAAGAATCTCTGTTTCTAGCCAGATCCCCCACAGAACGTTGCATTCACCACAGCTCGTCTGAAAGAATCTCTGTTTCTAGCCAGATCTCCCACAGAACGTTGCATTCACCACAGCTCGTCTGAAAGAATCTCTGTTTCTAGCCAGATCCCCCACAGAACGTTGCATTCACCACAGCTCGTCTGAAAGAATCTCTGTTTCTAGCCAGATCTCCCACAGAACGTTGCATTCACCACAGCTCGTCTGAAAGAATCTCCGTCTCTAGCCAGATCTCCCACAAAACGTTGCATTCATCACAGCTCGTCTGAAAGAATCTCTGTCCCTAGCCAAATCTCCCACAGAGCGTTGCATTCATCACAACTCGTCTGAAAGAATCTCTGTCTCTAGCCAGATCTCCCACAGAACGTTGCATTCATCATAGCTCGTCTGAAAGAATCTCTGTTTGTAGCCAGATCTCCCACAGAACGTTGCATTCATCATAGCTCGTCTGAAAGAATATCTGTTTTTAGATCTCCCACAGAACATTACATCACCACAGCTCGTCTGAAAGAATCTCTGTTTCTAGCCAGATCTCACCATTCATCACAGCTCGTCTGAAAGAATCTCTGTCCCTAGCCAAATCTCCCACAGAGCGTTGCATTCATCACAACTCGTCTGAAATAATCTCTGTCTCTAGCCAGATCTCCCACAGAACGTTGCATTCATAACAGCTCGTCTGAAAGAATCTCATCTCTCTAGCTATATCTCTCGCAGAACGGTGCTCTCACCACAGCTCGTCTGAAAGAATCTCCGTCTCTAGCCAGATCTCCCACAGAACGTTGCATTCATCACAGCTCGTCTGAAAGAATCTCTGTTTCTAGCCAGATCCCCCACATAACGTTGAATTCACCACAGCTCGTCTGAAAGAATCGATCTCCCACAGAACGTTGCATTCACCACAGCTCGTCTGAAAGAATCTCCGTCTCTAGCCAGATCTCCCACAGAACGTTGCATTCATAACGGCTCGTCTGAAAGTATCTCATCTCTCTAGCTATATCTCTCACAGAACAGTGCTCTCACCACAGCTCGACTGAAAGAATCTCTGTTTCTAGCCAGATCCCCCACAGAACGTTGCATTCACCACAGCTCGTCTGAAAGAATCTCTGTTTCTAGCCAGATCCCCTACAGAACGTTGCATTCACCACAGCTCGTCTGAAAGAATCTCTGTCTCTAGCCAGATCTCCCACAGAACGTTGCATTCATCATAGCTCGTCTGAAAGAATCTCTGTTCTTAGCCAGATCTCCCACAGAACGTTACATTCACCACAGCTCGTCTGAAAGAATCTCTGTTTCTAGCCATATCTCCCACAGAACGTTGCATTCATCACAGCTCGTCTGAAAGAATCTCTGTCCCTAGCCAAATCTCCCACAGAGCGTTGCATTCATCACAACTCGTCTGAAAGAATCTCTGTCTCTGGCCAGATCTCCCACAGAACGTTGCATTCATCATAGCTCGTCTGAAAGAATCTCTGTTTCTAGCCAGATCTCCCACAGAACGTTGCATTCATAACAGCTCTTCTGAAAGAATCTCATCCCTCTAGCTATATCTCCCACAGAACCGTGCTCTCACCACAGCTCGTCTGAAAGAATCTCTGTCTCTAGCCAAATCTCCCACAGAACGTTGCATTCATAACAGCTCTTCTGAAAGAATCTCATCTCTCTAGCTATATCTCCCACAGAACGGTGCTCTCACCACAGCTCGTCTGAAAGAATCTCTGTCTCTAGCCAGATCTCCCACAGAACGTTGCATTCATCATAGCTCGTCTGAAAGAATCTCTGTTTTTAGCCAGATCTCCCACAGAACGTTGCATTCATCATAGCTCGTCTGAAAGAATCTCTGTTTTTAGCCAGATCTCCCACAGAACGTTACATTCACCACAGCTCGTCTGAAAGAATCTCTGTTTCTAGCCAGATCTCCCAACAGAACGTTGCATTCATCACAGCTCGTCTGAAAGAATCTCTGTCTCTAGCCAGATCTCCCACAGAACGTTGCATTCATAACAGCTCTTCTGAAAGAATCTCATCCCTCTAGCTATATCTCCCACAGAACCGTGCTCTCACCACAGCTCGTCTGAAAGAATCTCTGTCTCTAGCCAGATCTCCCACAGAACGTTGCATTCATAACAGCTCTTCTGAAAGAATCTCATCTCTCTAGCTATATCTCCCACAGAACGGTGCTCTCACCACAGCTCGTCTGAAAGAATCTCTGTCTCTAGCCAGATCTCCCACAGAACGTTGCATTCATCATAGCTCGTCTGAAAGAATCTCTGTTTTTAGCCAGATCTCCCACAGAACGTTGCATTCATCATAGCTCGTCTGAAAGAATCTCTGTTTTTAGCCAGATCTCCCACAGAACGTTACATTCACCACAGCTCGTCTGAAAGAATCTCTGTTTCTAGCCAGATCTCCCAACAGAACGTTGCATTCATCACAGCTCGTCTGAAAGAATCTCTGTCTCTAGCCAGATCTCCCACAGAACGTTGCATTCATAACAGCTCGTCTGAAAGAATCTCATCTCTCTAGCTATATCTCTCACAGAACGGTGCTCTCACCACAGCTCGTCTGAAAGAATCTCCGTCTCTAGCCAGATCTCCCACAGAACGTTGCATTCATCACAGCTCGTCTGAAAGAATCGATCTCCCACAGAACGTTGCATTCACCACAGCTCGTCTGAAAGAATCTCCGTCTCTAGCCAGATCTCCCACAGAACGTTGCATTCATAACAGCTCTTCTGAAAGAATCTCATCTCTCTAGCTATATCTCCCACAGAACGGTGCTCTCACCACAGCTCGACTGAAAGAATCTCTGTTTCTAGCCAGATCCCCCTCAGAACGTTGCATTCACCACAGCTCGTCTGAAAGAATCTCTGTTTCTAGCCAGATCCCCCACAGAACGTTGCATTCACCACAGCTCGTCTGAAAGAATCTCTGTCTCTAGCCAGATCTCCCACAGAACGTTGCATTCATCATAGCTCGTCTGAAAGAATCTCTGTTTTTAGCCAGATCTCCCACAGAACGTTGCATTCATCATAGCTCGTCTGAAAGAATCTCTGTTTTTAGCCAGATCTCCCACAGAACGTTACATTCACCACAGCTCGTCTGAAAGAATCTCTGTTTCTAGCCATATCTCCCACAGAACGTTGCATTCATCACAGCTCGTCTGAAAGAATCTCTGTCCCTAGCCAAATCTCCCACAGAACGTTGCATTCATCACAACTCGTCTGAAAGAATCTCTATCTCTGGCCAGATCTCCCACAGAACGTTGCATTCATCATAGCTCGTCTGAAAGAATCTCTGTTTCTAGCCAGATCTCCCACAGAACGTTGCATTCATAACAGCTCTTCTGAAAGAATCTCATCTCTCTAGCTATATCTCCCACAGAACGGTGCTCTCACCACAGCTCGTCTGGAAGAATCTCTGTCTCTAGCCAGATCTCCCACAGAACGTTGCATTCATAACAGCTCTTCTGAAAGAATCTCATCTCTCTAGCTATATCTCCCACAGAACGGTGCTCTCACCACAGCTCGTCTGAAAGAATCTCTGTCTCTAGCCAGATCTCCCACAGAACGTTGCATTCACCACAGCTCGTCTGAAAGAATCTCCGTCTCTAGCCAGATCTCCCACAGAACGTTGCATTCATAACAGCTCTTCTGAAAGAATCTCATCTCTCTAGCTATATCTCCCACAGAACGGTGCTCTCACCACAGCTCGTCTGAAAGAATCTCTGTCTCTAGCCAGATCTCCCACAGAACGTTGCATTCACCACAGCTCGTCTGAAAGAATCTCCGTCTCTAGCCAGATCTCCCACAGAACGTTGCATTCATAACAGCTCGTCTGAAAGAATCTCTGTTTCTAGCCAGATCTCCCACAGAACGTTGCATTCACCACAGCTCGTCTGAAAGAATCTCTGTTTCTAGCCAGATCCCCCACAGAACGTTGCATTCACCACAGCTCGTCTGAAAGAATCTCTGTTTCTAGCCAGATCTCCCACAGAACGTTGCATTCACCACAGCTCGTCTGAAAGAATCTCCGTCTCTAGCCAGATCTCCCACAGAACGTTGCATTCACCACAGCTCGTCTGAAAGAATCTCTGTTTCTAGCCAGATCTCCCACAGAACGTTACATTCACCACAGCTCGTCTGAAAGTCTCTGTCTCTAGCCAGAGCTCCCAAAGAACGTTGCATTCACCACAGCTCGTCTGAAAGAATCTCTGTTTCTAGCCATATCTCCCACAGAACGGTTCTCTCACCACAGCTCGTCTGAAAGAATCCTGTCTGAACCTTTGATGTCTTGTCTTTGATGTTCTGACTTTGATGTCTTGACTTTGATGTTCTGACTTTGATGTCTTGACTTAGTAGTTCTGACTTTGATGTCTTGTCTTAGAAACCTTGACGTTGATGTCATGTCTTTGGTGTCTTGACTTTGATGTCTTGTCTTAGAAACCTTGACTTTGATGTCTTGACTTTGATGTCTTGTCTTAGAAACCTTGACTTTGATGTCTTGTCTTTGATGTCTTGTCTTAGAAACCTTGACGTTGATGTCATGTCTTTGGTGTCATGTCTTTGATGTCTTGTCTTAGAAACCTTGACTTTGATGTCTTCAACTCACCTTTGTATTCTTTCCAGACAACCATGTCTTTCAATATTTCATCTTCCTATGTCAAGCAACTCTCTTCAATGCTCAAGACTTTTACTGCAAGTGTTCGTTTGTATTTTATATCCAAGTTATTCTGAGCATTGTGTGTGTGCGTGTGTGTGTGTGTGGTAACACTTTCTTCTAATTAACCAATGTTCTTTATTGTTTGTATAAGTGTCCATGATTAGTAATAATATGCTACTGTCGAAAAAAAAATATATATATTAGTTCTCAGTAGTTTTTACTTTTGCTGCCTTGTTGCTATTGTGCCAAGCGTTCTTCATGGCATTTAATTTCTGCATTGCTATTTGCTAGACTTTTTTCCCCCTACAGGCAGACTGCCTTGTTTGTTATTTCAGATTCTGATAACTTGTCACGTTTTTAAGGTCTTCATTACAAAATTCAAGATCGACACATCAACTAATTGTACATGTGGACAGGCCCCAGACTGATGAAGACATACTTCAAAATTGCATTGAATATAGTAGACTAAAGAAAATTCATTGGCCCATAGATTAGGGTGACCATTCGTCCCCGATTTCCGGGGACAGTCCCCGGAATGTAGAAGTTGTCCCCGAAAGAAATTTGTCCCCGATTTCAGTGAATTAATAAATGTTCATACATACACGGAATCGGCCCTCTTTTAAAGTAATCACTAGAACTCAGGACGTTACTGAGTTGTGTTTCTTTATCCCAGACTGAGCGGCATTAGCAAGAAGATAAAAGAGAAGACTTGGGCGCGTTGTGTCGGAGATAGCTCTTTGAACTCTTGAAGCGCGGTGCTACGCCGCTTCTATTCCCACCACTCACTTCTATTGGGATGGGTTAAATTTTTAAAAAAAGCAGACACTCTCTCTCCCCCCACCCCTGCCTTTCCGGACATTTCCCGCCAAAGTATCTCGCCAAAGTCGCCAACAGTAAAAACTATAATTTATCGTGTGAAAGCTTCAGTGAAAAACTTGCTTCAAATCATGAGATCTTGAGAAAGATACACTCAAAAAAAAAAAAAAACAAGTACCACGCCGAGGCAACAACCTCTTCAGTATAAATAAGGTATTGTAAACATTACTTTAATACTGCAATTGATATCTATATGTTGTTTACATTTTTTTTATTTTAAATATTTTTTTTTTTATTGAGAGTCACAACTAGCTATTGTAATGTCATTAAGTGCGTGTATCGCTTAAGTACCGTGAATGTTAACAAAAATAAAATCAAACAGCAAATAAACACAGTTATTATGAAATTTAAAGTTATCTTTTTTTTTTTTTTTTGCATCTACAAAATTTCTTGCGCACACACAGTCACACACCCACCCTCACATATTATAAATAAATATATATATATATAAATATATATATATGTGTATACACACACACACACACACACACACACATATATATATATATATATATATATATATATATATATATATATGTCGTTCGTCCCCGATTTTGTGGGACAGTCTCAGAAATAAGCAAAAAAATCATCTGAAATGTAAAAAATATGACAAATGTCCCCGGAAACCAAGGGAAAAAAATTGTCATCCTACCATAGATACAAAACTATATGGGCCACTGCAAGAATTACAAAAGACAGTAAAATTTATACAGGAAACGACATTTCAAATATAGACAATACTTCATCATCATCATCATTGAGTGCCTTCTCCGCAACGAAGGTTGGCTACCATGGATCGCCATTCTACTCTGTTTCTTGCTTTGATGGTGCAGATTGTCATAGATTGACTTGTCCATCTTTTGATGTTACTCGTCCATGTTAGTCTTGGTCTGCCTCTGCCCCTTTTACCTTGTATATTCCGTTCCAATATTACTTTTAGTAGGCTGTTGTGTATTTTAACATGCCCCAAAAATTTCGTTTGTCTTGTCTTAATTGTATTTAGTAGCTCTCTTTTTATTTTCAGTTGTTTTAAAACTTCATCGTTTGTGATCTTTTCTTTTCATCCAATTCTACCTATTCTTCTATAAATCCACATTTCAAAGGCCTCAATTTTCTGTTCTGTTTTCTTGTCTAATGTCCATGTTTCTGCACCATACAGGTCAGGTACAGACAATACTTCGTGTGAACGAAAGATAGATAGATAAGTTCTTCATTGTCGATTATGATTCTGTGCTAACTTTTTACTTTGCCGATTGATATTTTACTTCTATGTAAGCATAGACTTATTCTTCGCTGTATCTACCACTACTACTGCACCATCATTTGTCTTTTACTGATTTATTTATTTATTTGAAATATATCACATATCAGATGTATTTACAATCAAGATCTTACAGAAACAGTCAGTCTGCATACGCTTCAGTGTGTGTGTGTATATATCTTCTTCTTTTCTCTGTTACCTAAAAGGTGTCGTGGTTGATATCGTTTGTCGTTCTTGAGCTGCTCGAACTGTCTGAATTAGTGACTTTCCTTTGTTGTTACATGTCTCTATCACTGCATCTATCCATCTTCTTCTGGGTCTTCCTCTTGGTCTTTTCCCCTGCATTCTCGAGAAGAACGTCCTTGATGGTGATTGGTAAGGGTTCATTCTGACCAGGTGGCCAAACCATTTAAGTTGTTGTCTGTTCTATATATTCTTGGCAGGGTTTAGTACCTAAAATTTCATTTGGTATTATATATATATATATGCATACGAAAAAGATGGATTAGCGGAATATTATAAACACTAGGAAACAACAGCAGCAAAGCCGACCAGAAGAACCAAAGACCACAAACTATGTCTCCCGTTGACGCTGAAAAGCAAATGAGGAAGGAAAGAAAACAATGGAGAAGGAAAAATTGAACATGACAACAGATGTGAGAGATCTGGCTAGAGAAAGAGATTCTCTCAGACGGGCTGTGGTGAATGCATCGTTCTGTAAAGGACTTGGAACCTGATTTTATATATATATATATAACATCATAAAAGAACTACAAATGAAAAGAAAACTACTAAACACAATTGAAAAAAGAAAAATACAATTTTTGGGGCATGTTAAAAGACACAACAGCCTACTAAAAGTAATGCTGGAGGGGAAAATACAAGGTGAAAGAGGCATAGGCAGACCAAGACTAATGTTGAGTAATATCAAAAGATGGATAAGTCAGCCTTTGACAAACTGCACCATCAAAGCAAGAGACAAAACGGAATGGTGCTCCATGGTAGCCGACCTTCGATGTGGAGACGGCATTCAATGATGATGATAACATCTTTTGTGGAATGGAAAATTAAAATACAGCGAAAATATGAGCTAGATATAGACTTAAGACTGAGATAGATAAGAAGCAAACTAGTAAAAGTGGACTTAGTTACTTTGAGGAGCAAATGAAAGAACAAAATAAACGTGTGCTGGGAGGCGTGCCATAATCATCATCATGTGCCATACCGGTTAGCGTAGGCGATCATGTCCCTCCACAATCTTCTATCTACAGTGCATCGTATCAGTTCTGTTGTTTGCTGTTTTCCATGCCATGACACCAAGCTATCCAGTATCTTCTCTTTCTGTCGCCCGCGATCTCTCTTTCCTTTTATTTTGCCAGTTGTAACCAAGTATTCCAACTTTCCTCTTCTCATGATGTGCCCGATAAATGTTGACTGCTTCTTTCTGATGTTTTTTAAAGTAATATTCAATATATATATCACTATAAAAAAGTTATGACAATATACAACGCGAACTGTTGAACGTAATCATACTTTTTTTGGGGGGGACTCCTCAGAAAAAAAATAAAATAATAAGATAAATAAAGATAGAGTATGTTTATCAGTGACTGCTAGTGCGAGCTGTAGTAGACATGAGAATGGCAACAGTGACAGCCACGTCGACGCCCGTCATGACGGTCACGTGGCTAGTGGTCCTGGCCTTTCCGTCTGCTCCGACCTGCTGCTGCTGCTGTGTCGGTCGCTACATGCCTGACACCTTTTCTGGCTGGTTAATTTCTTATTTACCGGTTACAAAGCATCAAAATGGCAAGTAAGTACAGTTTTAGAGTACGGGAACTGCGTAATAAATATAGATAATCTAGAACGATCATTTTTTGTTAAATTGTCAAAAGTTGCGATTAATAATATAGGCCAGAGATAGAAGGAAGACGCGATGTGTTGTGACGTGGACTGAAGTTAACATGATTTATTGTTGCTTTCTTCTTGTCTAGTTTTTATTGTGGATATTATCATTATAATTAAAGGTGGACATAAAAGTCAAACGTATTTTCTAGGTATTGAGTGAAAAGGAAGACATTTTTGTATACTTTTGCGATAAAAAATAAATTAAAATTAATGTAATGAGTAATGATTCTGTAATGAGTAAAACAAATGAGTAGTTACACTACACTACATCACTACACTCATACACTGTTACACTACACTACACTCATATACACTGTTACACTACAGCAACTAATCTAGTATGATAGTGATAGTATAAGTATTGATAGTATCTAGTCTAGAGAAGAAAGTTCAAATTGTAGTAGTCAAATCTCTGATCCATGATTCAGATCTAACATCTTGACATTTCAAACAGAACCGTATGAACATGTAGTTAGCATCAACATAAACTGTGCAGACACTAGAAACTTTAAAGTTAAAGATTACATAAATGAAGACACACAACAAAAAACAATTGAAAACACACAACTCATGACAACTCAACTGTACTTAGTTTTAAGTTTGCTAGTGCTCGCTGCTAGAAGCAAAATTGAAATTTATTAATTATTTCATAACTCTACAGTCAACTGTATTTTTTTAAAAGTAATTTTAATTTAGTGACTGGTATAATAAATATTACTATATGTAATAGTATTAACTTAGATTGTATTACTTAGTACAAATCAAAATGTTATTTTATATGCCACATTTTTCAAATTCACAAATTGGTGGATAATCAGGATATTAACTTCAAAATAGTGGATATTTCACTTGAACATTCACACTAAGTAAACAATCTTATGTGAAAACATACATTAGTCAATAAAAAAAATATTCATTTATTCAATCATACAGTAGTATGATACAACATTAACTTTCATGTGTGAGTTCTGTTATGCATATATAAAATAATATATAATATATTATAAAAGAAAATATAAGTTTGTCTATTAAACTAAGTCTAATTACAAAGTACAACGGATCTATTCTTTACAAAAAAACATTAAATTTGACATGAAAATGAAATTATTGACATTCACAAATATGAGTGTCAATACAAATGATGTAGAATAATGAGATAACTATACTAAGTCAAGGCTAATCAATTCTTCTTGTTTGTACATTTTGGCCAGATGATATTACCCTAACATTAGTTTACAGAACGTGATAGAACACCATTCATACTAGCAACATGATCAGAAAGGGAGCCAGTGGTACATGAGCGCTGTTTTATGTTCAATATAAAATTAATGGAAAAGTAAAGTCCCCTTTGGTTGTCATAAGAAGAGAACAATTAATTTGTAAAATGTTAACAATTGACAAGATAATAGAAAACAGAGAAATTAATTTAAAAATGTTAACAGTTGACAATGATATAGGAGACAGAGAACAGAAGGTAATGAACATTCAGTCAGGTATGGAAAGAGATCAACAAAAGAAATAGAAGTGATAGGAACTGTTAAACTTGAATAAACGAAGATAATAATTATGTCTTTGGTGCTGCATGATGCCTGATGATGATCCGTTGAGAAGGGCATGAATTTCATTGTATGTGATTTTACTAGCAAGCTATGATATTTGTCATATTTTATTGTGCCTGAACCTTTCTCTCTGATATCCTTGTAAACGAGGAGCTAGAACTAAACATCTGTGGGTGCCATGCTTTCATCAGCAGTCACAAGCTGATCAAGACCTCACTTTACCTCTCATTTGGTCTCCACAGAAACACCGTGCATCAAAACTCACTGGCTAATGAGTTGATGATCATAGTCCCCACAAGGGTGTGAGCTGCTGATATAGAAGACATAGTATTGCTCATTTAGGTTGTGCCAGCTCCAGCAGGAAGTGGAAAACCAGCTGATCACATCAGTCATGACTAAGATCTAACGTCTTGTCTCAGCTTCATAGCATTAAGCTCAACTCTCCTACTTTATTCAAAATGACAGCACACATTCTTTCTCTCTTTCTTCCTCTGTCCCTTTTAATGAGCTTAAAATATGCAATTCTTAACTCTTTTGATTGAAAAAAAAAAATTTTGGCTTTTACTCTTTTAGATAGGAAATCTCTCACCATCTCATGTCTTTTGTGACATCTTTTATTTACAGTCCGCTTCCTGGAATTTGTGAAACCTTTTGCGTTATCCTTCCTGAAATTGCAAAACCTGATAGAAAGGTAATTGTTTTTGTCCAACCATATTCACAATTATTTCTTTTATTTTGAAATGTACTTATAGTTTTCATTGAAATAACTGACATATCGTAGTATTTGTGATCTGCACCCCATGCTTTTTTGTCTCTTATTACAAATTTGTTCATGGGTTCCTTTTGAGCATCAGGGGGCAGAAATCTGGGAGCCACGAGTGACAGGAAACTGAAAGATTAGAACATTTTCTCACTGGTGGTCTTCTGATGATCAGATTGCCTCCTGATGTAAGGCTCTATAGGGTTTCCTATACAGAAACCTGATTGTACCTGATGGGTAGAGTCGTTGCAGAAATCCAAAATACGTAATGTCACCTTTGTCTGTGTCCCTGGACATGCAGGAGTACGGGTCTATGAAAGAGCGGACAGGTTGGCTAGCTGCGCTGTCGTTGAGGACGGGCAACCAATGGATCAGGCGGACATCATCAATGCCCTCCGAGATGTGGAAAGAGCACAGGACTTCGACAAACACAGATCCATGTCACTTCTTTGGATGATGGAATTGGGAGCTAAGATGGGCACAGCCAGAAATGAGAAACTTAGTGGACGTGTAAGAAGACTTATCAACCAACATAGAACTGGAGTCATCAGTCGCTGGGCACTGCGGGAATTGCTGAGGAGGGGATCTGAGCACCTATGGACATGTTCGGAGTGCAATGATGATGACCCTCAAATAACTCAATAAACCTGATTGTGTAGGAGATCCATAGTAAAGCTTAACTTAGACTTTAGAACAGAATGGCTTCAGTACAGGTAGGGATTACCGCATCTGCTCTGACCCCGTTCTAGTAACCAACCAAATGTTCATTCTGATTGCTGACACTGTTCCACTGAACCTGTAGTGTTCTGTTAAAATGGAGTGCACACATCTCTTCTTGTTATTCTATTGAACATGCCACATTCTCAATAAATAGCATGCACCTCAAAATAAACACTTCCAGGTCACCGTATCGACCATCACAAGCAGCATAATCTCCATGTGCTCACGCGAAATCTGTGTGGACTTCATGACCAGTGAGCATGTCACAACAATAATCACTGTCCCAACAAAGGAAGTTACCCCTCCACTTCATGACCAGTGAGCATGTCACAACAATAATCACTGTACCAATAAAGGAAGTCACCCCTCCACTTTATGACCAGTGAGCATGTCACAACAATAATCACTGTACCAATAAAGGAAGTCACCCCTCCACTTTATGACCAGTGAGCATGTCACAACAATAATCACTGTACCAATAAAGGAAGTCACCCCTCCACTTTATGACCAGTGAGCATGTCACAACAATAATCACTGTACCAATAAAGGAAGTCACCCCTCCACTTTATGACCAGTGAGCATGTCACAACAATAATCACTGTACCAATAAAGGAAGTCACCCCTCCACTTCATGACCAGTGAGCATGTCACAACAATAATCACTGTCCCAACAAATGAAGTTACCCCTCCACTTCATGACCAGTGAGCATGTCACAACAATAATCGCTGTCCCAATAAAGGAAGTCACCCCTCCACTTCATGACCAGTGAGCTTGTCACAACAATAATCACTGTCCCAATAAAGGAAGTCACCCCTCCACTTCATGACCAGTGAGCATGTCACAACAATAATCACTGTCCCAATAAAGGAAGTCACCCCTCCACTTCATGACCAGTGAGCATGTCACAACAATAATCACTGTCCCAATAAATGAAGTTACCCCTCCACTTCATGACCAGTGAGCATGTCACAACAATAATCACTGTCCCAATAAATGAAGTTACCCCACCACTTCATGACCAGTGAGCATGTCACAACAATAATCGGTGTCCCAATAAATGAAGTTACCCCTCCACTTCATGACCAGTGAGCATGTCACAACAATAATCGGTGTCCCAATAAATGAAGTTACCCCTCCACTTCATGACCAGTGAGCATGTCACAACAATAATCGGTGTCCCAATAAATGAAGTTACCCCTCCACTTCATGATCAGTGAGCATGTCACAACAATAATCACTGTCCCAACAAATGAAGTCACCCCTCCACTTCATGACCAGTGAGCTTGTCACAACAATAATCACTGTCCCAACAAATGAAGTCACCCCATCACTTCATGACCAGTGAGCTTGTCACAACAATAATCACTGTCCCAATAAATAAAGCCGGGCCTCCACTTTGGTGAGACTTTCAAAAGCTTAACTTGCACCATAAGAGTGGAAAAAGTATAAACAGTTTATCAAACAAGCCTGCTTTTTAATTGGTCAATTGAGCAAGTTTATTAGGAAGTCTGTTTCAGATGTGTTTTTAAAAAATGGACCAAGAAACAGAAGTCCTTTGTTGAATTATTGATTAGACGATGTTGACAGAGCAATTTGATATATTTTCTATCAGATTCAGTTCCGAGAGAAAGTGCTATGGACAGCAATCACATTGTTCGTGTTCCTCATATGTTGCCAGGTAATAATGCTTTCTGTTATGTTAAAATAGTAATTGTTAAATTAAAAAAAAGTATTGTTTTGTTGCATGCAAATATCTTGATATCAAATCATCTATGAGTTGCTAGTTGCTTTCATTACACAGTGTATTGGGTTCTAATTATTATTTAATCCTCACCAATCACCATCACGGACGTTCTACTTGAGATCGCATGGAAAAAGACCAAGAGGAAGATCCAGAAGAAGATGGAAAGATGCAGTGATAGAGACATGTAACAACAAAGGGAAGCCACTAATTTGATATAACCGCGACACCTTTTTGGTACCAGTGAGAAAGAGAAAAGAGAAGAATTATTATTGAATAAACTTTTAACACATTCCACTCTACAAGCTGCAATATGTAGCTCTAGTAGATAATGTAAAAAACTCAAAAGCCATGGTTTGTGGCTTTCAATTTATTGAAGTTTCCACAATTATTTCCTCTAAAACCATGTCATTCTCTTATTCTCCTTTCTGACTTCGTGAACAAATTGTCTAAACAAAATATGTGTTTTGGATCAATTTAAATTTGTTTTCTCGTTATTTCAAATGAAATGAAAAAAAAACAGCCTGATCACAATGTGTTAAACCTCATGAAGGGAAGTGTGTTAATGCAGTACGTTTTCCCTAGAATTTTTCCCTGGCTCATTTGTTCAGGGCTGTACCAGTAGCTGAATGTTTCACATGAGTCTGTAATGAGAGGTCCATACATGTTATTGTTATTGGTTATGGAAGGCCTCGGCATCACTGCAAACGAATTAAAATCCATAATTGCTCAACCGCCCGTGCCAGTGGAATCATCCGAATTAATAACACATCTCCCAAACAAAGAAAGGTAACTGTAGTCCCCATCGTTGCAGTCTCAGCACACGCCAAAAGACATAAGGCGAAACCGCGCAGAAAGTGAACACAGCCAACTGTTCCCTGTCATACGATATCATCATTCATCGTAAACAAGCGGAATATCGAAACAGGATCAAAACGGATGAGACACACAGCTCACGGTGTGCACAGAGCACTTAACTCAGTAGCTCCTGCAACAAGCCGGACTTGGAATATGAGGAAACTGCAAGAAGGAAAACTTTTCAGACATAGCCTTCAATGGTTCCCTCCGCCTATCCACCATATACCATGGAAGTTCGCGTCCTCCCGAAAACGATGATCGTCGTAGCACTTGATGAGTTAGGCCATCACTGATGACTCCAATTCCAAACATATAGACACACAGTGGTGGTAAGTTATCATTTCCAATCCAACAGAAGCCACCTGACCTGTAGTTAGTAAAACCACAGAGAGAATATGATTTTTTGACCTTCACTGATTCACTCTTGGATGTGAATGTGTAGTTTACACAAGAGGAGAAGTTTTCAACAGTGATCCCATTTAAGGCAATTCTGTGATAGCAAGGCAAGTCTCCTTTATAGCAGCAGAAATTGATGTTCTCTGCTCCCTTCTTATAGCTGCTGCCACACGATTCTGATGTCTCATTAACTTGGACATCATTCAAGAACAATGTCAGATTAACATTCCATAGATCTGGCTCTGCTGATGAAGTGCTTGGTGCAACAGTTGTATCAATCATACAGGAGGCTCCTGGTTTGTGGTCATTAATATCACAGACGGCATATGATGTTGTTATATTCAGTATTTATTTCTGGGGTGTAAATATGTGGCACACACATGGAGAGTGGTTTGTGGTCACAGTAATCCCATTAAAGGCAATTCTAGGGTAGCATGGCATAGCTGTTTCAGAACAGCACAATCCTATGATGTTTTCTGTGTTCGCTATAAAGCTGCTGCTGCTGCTACACAGTCCATATATGTACTGAAATCCAATAATTTCACTTGCAAGTTTCTTTAGGGCTTGGGGTATGATTCAAAGTGGAGTCCAAGGCTGAAGTGTGGATAGCCTTTATAAGTTATGTGAAATAGGTAAAGGTAATCCCATAGAAATTGCTGTGGTAATGTGTGTTGACTTCATTTTACTAAGTGTCGACTTCATGAGGTAGGGTGAACATTTCCTTCCTGTCATTCCTTGACAGACAGTATGTCTGCTACCCATTTGGACTCTGAGAGCCTTTAAGGACTGAAATAATGTTTTTGTTCCAAGTGGCATTTAAATGCCAGACCTCCATGTCAGCAGGTGTGTACTACTAGCATGTTCTCAAAAACCTATGTAAGTAATGAAAATACCGTACAGAAATGATGTGAACTGGACATAGAGGACTAAAGCCAGTCCATATCAACCATACCATAGTTTATCTGCAAGTTTCAAAGACAGAAGAGTAAGGAATTTCTTCAACAAAATGTGGCTAAATCAAGGACGATGATAGCACAACACATGATTGATGTGATCGGTATCATGCTAGGTTCTTCTACTTTCTCAGAAAAAAAATTTTGGAACCCTTTTCTGAAACTAGACACCTGAAATCAAATGTGAGTGGAAATAATATCACCAGTGCTTGTAACTGAACTACAATCATCTGGTAGTGAACACTTTACCTCCAAATATCTCCTCCTTCACAGCAAGTATTGACAACTTCATTCTGTGATCTATTTGTATAAACCTTGTTTGGGAAGATTATCTCACAGTCTTCTTATTATTTAAATTAATCATGGACTTTCTCCTTTCAACCCAACAGATTCCATTATTTGGTATTGTGTCATCAGACTCTGCAGATCCGTTTTACTGGATCCGTGTTATCCTTGCATCCAACAGAGGTTTGTATCAATGATCTTATTTTAAAAATGCTTGTTTTCTTGTTATAATGATGTCAATCAGTCATTGTACTTGATATGTGGACAGAAATATCAATAGAATAAGTGAAGTATAAATGATCAGTTCAGAGAGTATTTTCAAACAAATACAAACATGTTGTTTGTGGTCATCCACAGATTGCTTCTTTTGCTTGCTTATTCTTAAAGGGCATAGATTACATTCAGTCATGGTTTGTAGCAAGCAATCATACATGTACCGTTCAGTCCAATACATCTGACTTCAGCACATTATTATTTATTATTATTATTTTTCTTTTTTTGATGAGTTTGACTTCAGTCTTCAGTTCTTGATAGCTTGACCGGATGGGTTGATCATGTTGACAAGGAGGTAGACTATGACCTTTTGTCTGTTCTTCCTTACTGATCTTGATGCATTTATTTGAGAGTCACTGTTCAGTTCATTGAACACATAACACCTTTGGCAAAGAGGGGACCAAAACTCCTCCCTGATTATTTTGCTGGTTTGATCTGAATTATCTAATTCCATTTAATTTCCTCAAAAAACTGAGCTACAGTAAAGTCTACTACTGAAATTGGCATTAAGAAGAAGAAAACTCAAAGGGGAAAAAAAGAAATGTTTATTTTTTCTTTGCTTGACATGAATTCCTCTGAGGAGATATTTTAATGTGAATATGACATTGTTGTAATGATCATTCTAGGCACACTAATGGAGCTTGGCATCTCTCCCATCGTCACATCTTCCTTGATTATGCAGCTGCTGGCAGGTGCCAAAATAATTGAAGTTGGAGACACCCCTAAAGACAGAGCATTATTCAATGGAGCACAGAAATGTAAGTGGGTTTGAATGTCACTTTCATGTGCAGCAGTTAGACTAAATGTAAGTAAATCAGTGAAAGTAAGATAATTGGATGTTAGTCTAGCCTGGTGAGATCTTCTTTAGCAAAAATGTTGGTATTGACAAAGTGTTAAGGTTTATATTGGAATCAGACAAGATAAAATATAGCTGGTTGGATTTTATTGTTATTTCTCTATTTGATCTCTCTACACATCACAGGAGAATAGAATTTTGCGAACAGTGACTAATATTTTAGATTTAATAAAGGACACTGATTAACACGCAAAATTCAGTTTCTAGGGTCTTCGTCAGAGGTTAAAGCTGGCGGGGAAAAAAATGGGGGCAACATTACTTATGCAAAATATACTTTCCAATTTTGTATTGAATCAATGCTTAGAGCTTATAAAATAGCTGTTTAGGAATTTGTGTGAAGAACTCCAATAGATATTTGGTGCTGGATATTTTATACTTGAAGAAAAACAGCTTAAAACAATACAGGCAGGTATAACTCTGGAATTCTCAGGGGTAGATAAATAAATGGAGGCATTAAAACCGTAGGAACTATGGGAAAGACAAGAGTGAAGCAGGGTAATCTAATAGTTTATTAATGACTTGCGCTCCTAGAGAAGCTGATAATGATTATGGTGATGTCAAACATGACTGCTTGTGTGTGAGTGTGTGCATATTATGTCATCAAGTTTTGCTTGTTAGTTGACTTTTTGAAAGTGTGTTGCTAAATCCCCAGTGTTTGGCATGGTGATCACAATTGGCCAGGCCATTGTGTACGTCATGACTGGCATGTATGGTGATCCTGCAGATATTGGAGCTGGTGTTTGCCTACTTATCATCATTCAGGTGAGCTATTGCCCACTGTTAACTCTTTCCTTATGGAAGCTTTTTATCAACGCAATGGAAGAGATTTTAGAGACCAAATTGTTCATGGTTTTAAGAATCAATCTACATATTTATATTTATCTAACATATAACATATTATATATGAATGTTGAGATAATTGAACAAGGTATTAGATTTCAACAATACCAAGATGATACAAGACATGTAAAACGAATATGGTTTGATGGCGTTCACACTAATAAAATTTAGCGTGGCGCACCATGCGGCGGAACGTACGCAACCGAAATGGAAATGGCGCACCATGCGGCGGATCGTACGGAAAGAGTTAATAAGTGAAAATTAGATTCCTATTGCTCTAAGAAATCCTGCAAGTACCCAGAGACTCAAGGGATGCTGCAAGATACTAATGTTGAAATGATCACTTCTGGTTACAGACATCAGATCCATTACTCTAGTTGTCCAGAGATACTGTAACCAAGCTAGACTGTGTGTTCTCACTTTATGATGTTCTGGAATAAGTCAATCAGCTCTTTCATTGTCATTCTATCCTGAGCATATATAAGATGGTAGATACTCAATAAATATATGTACTTCAGTACTGTCAGCTTGAGGACATGTCCAAGTTACTCTTTTAATAGTTGAACACACAAACTTTTTACTGCTGATAGTTTAAAAGCTGTTTTGTTTTTGTTTGTTTTTTTAAAAAGGTTTCTCTCTAGTATCTTAATGAACTTGTTTCATTCTTTAGTTCTTTCCTTTAAGAAGAAAACGTTTTCGATTGACACCTTCTGCACTGAGCAATGACAGAAATGCTGACCTGAATTATCTATTGGCATTTAGATTCTCCGCACTTAGATTCATTGACACTTTCTGCACTGAGCAGTGACAGAAATGCTGACCTGAATTATCTATTGGCATTTAGATTCTCCGCACTTAGATTCATTGACACTTTCTGCACTGAGCAATGACAGAAATGCTGACCTGAATTATCTATTGGCATTTAGATTCTCCGCACTTAGATTCGTTGACACTTTCTGCACTGAGCAATGACAGAAATGCTGACCTGAATTATCTATTGGCATTTAGATTCTAGCTACAAAGATGTCCAGTTTTAGAGCAGAAGATGCTAATGTAGACCGTGTCATTATTGGTTGGTTATTGGTTATGGAAGGCCTCGGTATCACAGCAAACGAATTAAAATCCATAATTGCTCAACCGCCCGTGCCAGTGGAATCATCCGAATTACTAACTCATCTCCCAAACAAAGAAAGGTAACTGTAGTCCCCATCGTAGCAGTCTCAGCACACGCCAAAAGACATAAGGCGAAACCTTATGAGGGCGTGTCATTATTATGAGATGTCACCTACCTTGAGCTGATCAATTCTTTCTTTGAATTAATCATGATTGATATCTCTCTCTCTCTCCCTCCCTCTCTCTCTCCCTCCCTCTCCCAGACATATTCTATAGATAGCAGTTTTTTCTTTTGAGTCTCTTGACAGGGGTTATCTTCCTTTGCATTTGGTTTCTTATACTCAGATGGCTGGACTGTGGAATGAATTGCCTTCATGGGTCTCATTGTTGACAGGAGGTTGCTATAGCGCCCCATAGTTTGTTCTTTAGCGACATATCTCTGATCACCATGATTTATATTTTAACTGTTCACTGTTAGGGTATTCTGAACTTATTCAATTGTCTTGTTTAATTCATCACTTGTTTTTTTGTTAATAACTTAATTTGCAACATTTCTATATTTATTTAGTTGTTTGTTGCTGGTATTGTTGTGTTGCTCCTGGATGAGCTGTTGCAGAAAGGCTATGGGCTGGGCTCTGGTATCTCCTTGTTTATAGCAACAAACATCTGTGAAACAATTGTCTGGAAGGCTTTTAGTCCTGCGACTGTCAACACTGGCAGAGGTGAGACTACTACACAATCACTCAGTTTCATTGTTTAACGCTGCTACACCAACAATCCAAGTGTTTCTAACAAATGATGTCAGTAAAACATTCATGTTGCACTAACAAAACATTCATGTTGCACTAACAAAACATTCATGTTGCACTAACAAAACTTTCATGTTGAACACAATTATTTATTTTTTTATCTTTCATTTATGTTGATAAGTTTAAATTAGAAACAATTCATAAAATAATAAAGCTTGAGCTCGATTCAATATTTCACAATATTAATGCTTTCCAAATCAGTAAAATAATCCCAGAGTGAAAGAATTAGCCTGTGTTTCTGATCTTGCTTTTTAGCTAATTCCAAGTTTATGAATCTAAATATTTCAATATATCTAAAAATATGCAAGACAGCTGCAGCAATTAGGATTTTTATTTGTGATTTCTCTCTGTAGTAGCCACCTCCTGTCTCTACAGCGAGGCCCCCCGGCTTGAAACATCAATTACTCATCGATGGAAAAATATAATCTCCAAAGACAGTTATCTGCACTGAAGAACCCTTGTGCACATGGCTGCCAGGGAAAAATGAATTAACATGCAAAATTCAGTTGTTTTAAGGGACTTCACCAGAGATGAAAGCTGATGAATGGAAAATAAAAATGTGTATAAATACATGACAAATATAAGCATATTTACTTTATAAATAATTGTGTATTAATTTATTTGTGTCTAAACTTTTAGTGTACTTAGTTTTTACCAAATAAATGAATGCACATTATGTGTTAACATTTGTAAAACTTCAAATATTATTGTGAAGCATATGTCAGAATTAGTAGAATTTAATTAACCTTTTGGGAAAAAGTATCTATATCTTGCAAGAAAAATGCAATAATTAAATGTTGCTGCTTGCATACACCAACTTCCCTAGCAAAGTCCAGAGGGACTGAATTTTACATGACACCCCCCCCCCCCCCCCCCCCCCCCCATGTGTCTCATGCTATGTAGGCAGATATGGGTGGCAGATGGATTTCAGAAGAGACAACATACTCTAGCCATCCTAGTAGACCTGCAGCAGGCTTATGATAGAGTCTGGCGTAAGGGGCTTTTATTGAAGATGAGAGATGCCAGGATACATGGGAAACTGTACAAATGGGTCAAATATTTCCTAGTTGACAGAACAATACAACACAACAAACTAAATTAAATGAATCCTTATCAGACAAAGAGGTGCTAGAAGAAGGATTACCACAGGGATCACCACTCAGTTGTACCTTTTTTTGATATATATATATATATATATATATATATATCAATGTTCTGACCAAAACCCTGATAAATAAAAAAGCACTATGCGGATGATCTGGTCATGTGGAGTACGAAACATGTCACTGGGCAAGATACAAAATAATACATTATGACTCATTAGTGGTGCAATGGTCCACTCCAGTTGCAGTCTGCAAAATCCACTGCAATGTGGAACCTTTAGAGTTGAGGAGAAACGAGGCTGCTATGGTACTCTATGAAAGACAAAAAAGAATGGAAAAGGACCACCCTAACAGAAAATTAGTAGATACATGGACTCCAAAACAAAGAATTAAGCAGATGTCAGTATTACAACATGTTAGAAATATACAAGAGAAATTCCATCTACCTGAAAAAATGACTACAAACATCAAGGGTCATCAAAGAAATGCCACCTAGTACGAATTTTAAAAATCCTGAAATAAATGTAGAGATGTGTGACAGAACAGATAAAAGGGCAGACCCAGTATCAGTAACACTAGCAGCAAGGAATACAATAGATACTTATCCAGAGGATTGGATACATATATACACAGATGGTGCAGCCACTAATGCTACTTCAAAAGCTGGATATGGAATATTAATACATTATCCAGATGGAACAGCAGAAGAAATATGTGGACCTTGTGGTGAAGTCTGTAATAATTATGAAGCAGAAATTTATCATTTAATACGATTTTCGATACCACACCATCAAAGAAACACAGTCATATTTACGGATTCCAAACCGGCTCTGTAAGCACTGGGAAACAACACAAACAAACCAGAACTCACACAGCCTATCATAGATACAGACAAACTCATTGAAACACATAACATAAGATTGGTAATGCAGTGGATCCCGGGACACTCAAACATACCAGGAAATGATAAGGCAGATACATTAGCAAAGAGAGGATCCAGACAGACGCAGATACATACATCCATCACACTAGACACAGCCAAACAAGTCATAAACTCCAACAGTAGAGAGGAGTGGCTGAATGGATGGGCCTTAGGGAAAACAGGGAGAGAGCTTTTCAAATATATGGCAAGACCAAATCCACAAGACAACATCAACAACCTAACAAGAAGAGACCAAACCACCATCTTCAGACTGAGAACCGGATATGTTATGCTGAATAATCACATTAATAGAATACAACAAAACCATACCCCAGTATGTCCACTCTGTAATCACCCACAAGACAACATCAACAACCTAACAAGAAGAGACCAAACCACCATCTTCAGACTGAGAACAGGACATGTTATGCTAAATAACCACATTAATAGAATACAACAAAACCATACCCCAGTATGTCTACTCTGTAATCACCCACAAGAAACTGTAGAACACCACATGTTTCAATGTCCTGAGCTCACTGACATCAGAACAACACAACTTCCTCAAAGACCCTCCAAATGGAACACTCTGTACGGAACCACAGCAGAACTTGAAAATACCTGCAGATACTACTACATGGCATTGGGCCGAAGGGCATCAGCTCAAAGGTCGCTGGATCCATAACAACAACATGACTTTTTTTTTTAAAAGTAGGGGTAGATTTTTCTGAGCAGTGGCGAAACTGTTGCGTAAATCATTTAAATATGTCAGCAAGAACTGAACCAGAAACACTATCTACCTGCAGCCACCATGATATGACAACATGACAGCCTGTGTTTTTGTGCTTTCTTCTATAACCAGGCACTGAGTTTGAAGGAGCTGTGATTGCTCTCTTCCATCTGTTGGCAACACGACAAGATAAAGTCAGAGGACTACGTGAGGCATTCTACAGACAAAACTTGCCCAATCTGATGAATTTGCTAGCTACAGTTCTTGTCTTTGGCATCGTTATATATTTCCAAGTAAGTGTCTTCATATCTATCTATCTATCTATTGTCCTTTCGAGCCGAAGACGGCACATAGGTCAGAACCACAATCTCAAAAACAGAAACCTTGCGTGCCAAAATGGCACATATTGCAGATATCACTGCTAGTGTCTTCATATACTGTGATGATAATTTGGTTGGAAAACAGTTAATGAAAGAATTTGTGAACAGAAACGAGTTATTGAATAGCAAACTTCATTGATCACCGTAAGAGTTATTGAATAGCAAACTTCATTGATCACTGTAAGAGTTATTGAATAGCAAACTTCATTGATCACCGTCTAGACATGTCAGTGTCACAACTTAATGTGATAGTCTTCTTTGTTAGCTACCTTCTATCTATTGCCCTTTAAGCAGAAGATGGCACAGAAATTGTATACACTCCATGTGCAATGATCTTTGTTGTCAGTCAGACCTTGTACAGGACTTGCTTTGTATCTCACCACATGCTCTATTCTGTGTGAGCCATTCAACTTTGACAAAGGAACTGATGCTTGTTGTTATTGACTCTCACTTCAATGTTCTTTTTAGTGTCTTTAGGTCTACGCCATTTTCATTTACCCTCTGGTTCCCATTTGAAGGCACACCTTTCATATTTTTATCTTGACTCTTTCTTATCATCACATGGCCAATATCTGTATATAATGTTCTTTCCCAAAAGCAGTGGTTAGTTGTGATGTATTTTAACCAACACATTATAAGGGAACAAGTGCGGCTGTAACATACACTCCTACAAAGTATGGTGACAACTTTACAAAAAAGGACAATACAAAAATATTTTATGTTTTGACCTACATGCGACCTTCAGAAAACAGGGACAACAAAATGAAGATATACACTAATACTACAAAAATGGAAGAGATAGAACGATAAGAAAATATGTATGGAGAATATACTATATTACTTGTATAGTGTAGAGAGAGAGGAGAAAGTTAATGTAAAATAACAAAAAAGAAGTATAAAAAATGAATCACTTAGCTGAACTGTCCAAAAGTTGAGTGTGGGAGATGTGAAAGGGAGAGGTGTAGAGAGGGGCCAGGCCTTGTGATATGATGAAAAATCTGACATGGGTGGCTGATAAGGGGAGGTAAGATGACCTGGGCCAGAAACATAATAAGGGAGGTGATGCACTCCAGATAGCAAATATAATTGTTCATCACAGTGTTAGAGCAAAGCAGCCTCACTGGCCAATAATAAGCATCAACGTTTAGTTACTGACACTAGCCAGAAGCAGTGCTACATGCACATTGAAACACTTTATTAGTGGCTGTAGTGGGTTCTAGTGCTCTGATTATTTGCACCGGTTAACATAAAGGGTTACAGATATAGCAGTGAAAATGTTAATGACAATATTTGTAGTTTTTATCTTGGTTTCTTATTTATCTTTCTCTCTCTTAGCCATTATCTGGTGATAAATATTACAGTTGTTCATTGCAATACAATCTACTTTCATATCTTTGGCTTGCTTGTCCCCATTACTTATAAAAGCTGTTCATTCGTTGCAACTGGTCTTATATGTGTTCATGAACTCCATGGTGAAGCAGTGGGACATGAATAATGCATAAGAGTTTGGATAACTTGCCATGGGTCATATAGAGGAGCCGTTGTCCAACAAAACATACCACTTCTCTTCTTTGTAACTTGTACATGAAGGACAGTCAAAGAGGATTTTGGCGAAAAATATGTTCTTGAGCATTTTTATCCAGTAATTAATTTTCTCTAGTTTTGTAGTGGCCAATAATTTAATGACATATCCTGTATATCTAATTGCAGTTTTTTTCCTCGTTGTCATGGCTTCTGTGTGCATGTCAAGTCAATAAGCCAATCTTCTTCTTTTCTCTTTTCACTGATACCTAAAAGGTGTCGTGGTTTATATTATTTGTCTTTCTTGAGCTGCTCGAACTGTCTGAATTAGTGATTTTCCTTTGTCGTTACATGTCTCTGTCATTGCATCTATCCATCTTCTTTTGGGTCTTCCTCTTGGTCTTTTTCCACGCATTCTCGAGAAGAACGCCCTTGATGGTGATTGGTAAGGGTTCATTCTGACCAGGTCTATCTCTTCTTGTGTTGTTTGTTACTTTTCTTAAGCATCACATCTCACATGTATTGATCTTTCTTAAATTAGTAATTAATAAATAATAAGCCAATAATTGTGCTATATTCTATATTGTTAATTATGGTTTTTTTCCTCTCATTGCCAGGGCTTCCGTGTGGATCTGCCTATCAAGTCTGCCAGATACAGAGGCCAGCAGACATCATACCCAATCAAGTTATTCTACACCTCCAATATCCCAATTATTCTTCAGAGTGCTCTCGTTTCTAACCTTTATATGATATCACAGGTAATACTTGATTACTTCTCTCCATCCACTTCCCCACTACAGGTAATACTTGATTTCGTCTCTCCATCCACTTCTCCACAGCAGGTTCTCTCTGTTTTTCCCCCCATTTGTTTATTCCTTATCTTGCTTTTGTCCCTTGGAAAACAAAATTGATTAATCTTCATATTTTCACCTCTTTCCTTGATCTCAGTCTACTTCTATTACACTGGTATCCTTTTCTGTTAAACATTTGCATAAAAAAATTAAATTAACAAAATGTAACTGATCAGAAACATTAATCAAGTGTCCACTTATCAGTCTTTTTACAACTTTTCTGCTTGAGTCCTTCATTTCTTCTTAGCAATCACCCACAAGTGGGTGTGGCAAAGCCGCTACATCTGTGCCTTTCTCTCTAAAGTATCCCTCTTCACTAAATGTAGATTTGCATAATAATTTGTCCATGGACAAATATTTAGGTCTACGCTTTTCAATTTGTAACTGCCAAGGGTTCTCTATGTGCACATGGGACCTCCTGTTACCTGAGACAGCTAGACATTGGATCTCACTGCCCAAAGACTGTACCTCCTGTTATCTGAGACAGCTAGACATTGGATCACACTACCCAAAGATTATACCTCCTGTTATCTGAGACAGCTAGACATTGGATCACACTACCCAAAGACTATACCTCCTGTTATCTGAGACAGCTAGACATTGGATTACACTACCCAAAGACTATACCTCCTGTTATCTGAGACAGCTAGACATTGGATTACACTACCCAAAGACTGTACCTCCTGTTATCTGAGACAGCTAGACATTGGATTACACTACCCAAAGACTATACCTCCTGTTATCTGAGACAGCTAGACATTGGATTACACTACCCAAAGACTATACCTCCTGTTATCTGAGACAGCTAGACATTGGATCACACTACCCAAAGATTATACCTCCTGTTATCTGAGACAGCTAGACATTGGATCACACTACCCAAAGATTATACCTCCTGTTATCTGAGACAGCTAGACATTGGATCACACTACCCAAAGATTATACCTCCTGTTATCTGAGACAGCTAGACATTGGATCTCACTACCCAAAGATTATACCTCCTGTTATCTGAGACAGCTAGACATTGGATCTCACTACCCAAAGACTGTACCTCCTGTTATCTGAGACAGCTAGACATTGGATCACACTACCCAAAGATTATACCTCCTGTTATCTGAGACAGCTAGACATTGGATCACACTACCCAAAGATTATACCTCCTGTTATCTGAGACAGCTAGACATTGGATCTCACTACTCAAAGATTATACCTCATGTTATCTGAGACAGCTAGACATTGGATCTCACTGCCCAAAGACTGTACCTCCTGTTATCTGAGACAGCTAGACATTGGATCACACTACCCAAAGACTGTACCTCATGTTATCTGAGACAGCTAGACATTGGATCACACTACCCAAAGATTATACCTCCTGTTATCTGAGACAGCTAGACATTGGATCTCACTGCCCAAAGACTGTACCTCCTGTTATCTGAGACAGCTAGACATTGGATCACACTACCCAAAGATTATACCTCATGTTATCTGAGACAGCTAGACATTGGATCACACTACCCAAAGATTATACCTCCTGTTATCTGAGACAGCTAGACATTGGATCTCACTACCCAAAGATTATACCTCCTGTTATCTGAGACAGCTAGACATTGGATCACACTACCCAAAGACTGTACCTCCTGTTATCTGAGACAGCTAGACATTGGATCTCACTGCCCAAAGACTGTACCTCCTGTTATCTGAGACAGCTAGACATTGGATCTCACTGCCCAAAGACTGTACCTCCTGTTATCTGAGACAGCTAGACATTGGATCACACTACCCAAAGACTGTACCTCCTGTTATCTGAGACAGCTAGATATTGGATCTCACTGCCCAAAGACTGTACCTCATGTTATCTGAGACAGCTAGACATTGGATCTCACTGCCCAAAGACTGTACCTCATGTTATCTGAGACAGCTAGACATTGGATCACACTACCCAAAGACTGTACCTCATGTTATCTGAGACAGCTAGACATTGGATCACACTACCCAAAGACTGTACCTCCTGTTATCTGAGACAGCTAGACATTGGATCACACTACCCAAAGACTGTACCTCCTGTTATCTGAGACAGCTAGACATTGGATCACACTACCCAAAGACTGTACCTCCTGTTATCTGAGACAGCTAGACATTGGATCACACTACCCAAAGACTGTACCTCCTGTTATCTGAGACAGCTAGACATTGGATCACACTACCCAAAAAGACTGTACCTCCTGTTATCTGAGACAGCTAGACATTGGATCTCACTGCCCAAAGACTGTACCTCCTGTTATCTGAGACAGCTAGACATTGGATCTCACTGCCCAAAGACTGTACCTCCTGTTATCTGAGACAGCTAGACATTGGATCTCACTGCCCAAAGTGCAAGGACGGGTAAAGTCACAAAGAAACTATAGATTTGAAATGACAAATTCCCACCACCTTTGATGGGATTCAAACCTATGAACTTTTTGTCCACTGGCTGACATCAACACACAGTCCCCGCTCATTAGTTGTTATCTATTCTTCTGTTTACTTTCCTACAATACTATTTGTGTAAACTGTCTGGTATGTTTTCTCTGTAAGCTGTCTGGTATGTTTTCTCTGTAAGCTGTCTGGTATGTTTTCTCTGTAAACTGTCTGGTATGTTTTCTCTGTAAACTGTCTGGTATGTTTTCTCTGTGATTGCCCTCTCACATTTTCCCTTTCATTTGCTACAAACACCAACAAATGTGACCTGAAGATGTGTGAACAGCTTACTGGGAATGGCAGCTTACTGGGAATGGCTTTGCTAGTTTGGATGGAAGCAAGAAATAATGAACGACTTGTGACATGGGAAAGAAGAAACAACCAAAGATGTCACCACCAGATGGTGAAGCCAGGAGTTGCCAGATTTCATACACATAACATGGCGTTTTGTTCCTGCTACAAAGTCCAATAGTTATAATACTTTAGGAGACAATGTGTCACCATTCAGTGGACAAGGGAAAGTTGGATTTATAATACCTTAGGAAGCAATTTGTCAGTGGACAAGGGAAAGTTGGATTTATAATACCTTAGGAAGCAATTTGTCAGTGGACAAGGGAAAGTTGGATTTATAATACCTTAGGAAGCAATTTGTCAGTGGACAAGGGAAAGTTGGATTTATAATACCTTAGGAAGCAATTTGTCAGTGGACAAGGGAAAGTTGGATTTATAATACCTTAGGAAGCAATTTGTCAGTGGACAAGGGAAAGTTGGATTTATAATACCTTAGGAAGCAATTTGTCAGTGGACAAGGGAAAGTTGGATTTATAATACCTTAGGAAGCAATTTGTCAGTGGACAAGGGAAAGTTGGATTTATAATACCTTAGGAAGCAATTTGTCAGTGGACAAGGGAAAGTTGGATTTATAATACCTTAGGAAGCAATTTGTCAGTGGACAAGGGAAAGTTGGATTTATAATACCTTAGGAAGCAATTTGTCAGTGGACAAGGGAAAGTTGGATTTATAATACCTTAGGAAGCAATTTGTCAGTGGACAAGGGAAAGTTGGATTTATAATACCTTAGGAAGCAATTTGTCAGTGGACAAGGGAAAGTTGGATTTATAATACCTTAGGAAGCAATTTGTCAGTGGACAAGGGAAAGTTGGATTTATAATACCTTAGGAAGCAATTTGTCAGTGGACAAGGGAAAGTTGGATTTATAATACCTTAGGAAGCAATTTGTCAGTGGACAAGGGAAAGTTGGATTTATAATACCTTAGGAAGCAATTTGTCAGTGGACAAGGGAAAGTTGGATTTATAATACCTTAGGAAGCAATTTGTCAGTGGACAAGGAAAGTTGGATTTATAATACCTTAGGAAGCAATTTGTCAGTGGACAAGGGAAAGTTAGATTTATAATACCTTAGGAAGCAATTTGTCAGTGGACAAGGGAAAGTTGGATTTATAATACCTTAGGAAGCAATTTGTCAGTGGACAAGGGAAAGTTGGATTTATAATACCTTAGGAAGCAATTTGTCAGTGAACAAGGGAAAGTTGGATTTATAATACCTTAGGAAGCAATTTGTCAGTGGACAAGGGAAAGTTGGATTTATAATACCTTAGGAAGCAATTTGTCAGTGGACAAGGGAAAGTTGGATTTATAATACCTTAGGAAGCAATTTGTCAGTGGACAAGGGAAAGTTGGATTTATAATACCTTAGGAAGCAATTTGTCAGTGAACAAGGGAAAGTTGGTCACATGCAGGAATCTAGGCCTTCAGCATAAGACATGGTTCATGAAGTATTTAATGAAACATTCTATCAACTAAGATAAGTTTTCAGAAATTGATATTCACTGTAAAGGAGTTAAACTGTTTATCTTATCTTATTTGACACATTCAAACATTTCATCATCATCATCGAGTGCCTTCTCCGCAACGACGGTTAGCTACCATGGAGCGCCATTCTGATCTGTCTCTTGCTTTATGGTGCAGGTTGTCATAGGCTGATTTGTCCATCTTTTGATGTTACTTGCCCATGTTAGTCTTGGTCTGCCTCTGCCTCTTTTACCTTGTATTTTCTCCTCCAGAGTTACTCTTAATAGGCTGTTGTGTCTTTTAACATGGCCCAAAAATCGCATTTGTCTTGTTTGAATTGTGTTTAGTAGTTCTCTTTTCATTTTTTGTTGTTTTAAGACTTCATCATTTGTTTTCTTTTCCTTCCATCCAATTCTACATATTCTTCTATATATCCACATTTCAAAGGCTTCAATTCTCTGTTCTGTTTTCTTGTCTAATGTCCATGTTTCTGCATCATATAGGAATATTGAGAAGATGTATTTTGCTATTCTTAGTTTTAGTCCTGGTGTTATTTGTTTTGATGTTAGTATGTTCTTCATGACATTAAAATTACTTTTTGCCATTCCTATTCTTTTGTTTATTTCAGTTGTACATTTTCCATCACTGGTTATAGTATGTCCAAGGTAGTTGTAGTTCTAACTGTCTCCTGGTCTATTCCTTCAATTTTGATATCCATTTGTGGGTTTTGAGTATCTTCTTTGTTTATGATCATAGTTTTAGTCAAACATTTACTTTGTTGAATTACTACAAGAACACACAATGACACATTGAGCTGTATGAAATGACAATATTATTGACATATTGGGATATTTACCTACCTTTAATATTGACACAACAGTCAAGCTGTGGTATTAACAAACATATGTTTTCTGTTTCAGATGTTGGCAAATAAATTTAGTGGCAATTTCTTTGTCAATCTTTTAGGAGTCTGGGCTGTAAGTATCTCCTATGTGTCTGTTGAGAATTGCATGTTAGTTAAGTTTAGCTATGACTAGTCAGTGGACACAATAAGGATTTGTGTTGTACTGAGAATGTTCAACTCATCTCTTAATTGTGAAATACTCAGTTCAGACAATTAACACTTTTTTTATAATATCTAATCCATTATATCAATGCTTAATACCGATTCCAACAATTCAATACTCATATTAAGTCCATTATCCAAGCTTACTTTATTTTTAAAAAAGAGAGAGAGAGAGAGAACCTCCAGCAGTTGCAAGTTTATAAGTTATAAAGTCAGCTACATTTTGCCCTGGGCAACATTTTGAAACTAATAATTTCTATCCGATCGTTCTCATTGAAATATTTACCATGGCTGCTCTGTGTTGAGAAATGAAGCCCTGTCCAGCTGCGCCGGTTGGACTATTGGCTACAGACAGCTGCTGTCTTGCTAAAAGATCAAGGAATACCAACAGTCGTGAACAAATGCATGACCATTTATGTTTTAGACTGTAAGGTGCCAAGCACAATGGAATATGTTCCTGAAATAAGTGGTAGGAGAATAGTAATAATAGACTGCTCAAACAGAGATGATACAAATGCAGACATAATTGTAAATAAAAACAAATTCACTTTATTCAGTTAATGATATTTATTATTGTTTCTTTATTCAGAGTATTAAATTGAATTAAACTTTGAAGACTCCCATTTACTGTATGTGCAATCTATGTAAGTAATATACATTTTAAAAAAAGTATATATGTGCCATATGTTATATTGAAAACCTTGCATTCACCTTCAGGATGTAGGAGGAGGTGGTCCTGCCAGGTCCTACCCAATAGGAGGTCTGTGTTACTACTTTTCTCCTCCTGAGACGCTGGGACACATACTAGAGGACCCCATACATGCAGTCCTCTATATTATCTTCATGCTTGGGTCTTGTGCATTCTTCTCCAAGACATGGATTGATGTATCAGGTTCCAGTGCAAAGGATGTAAGTTTATTGAATTGTACTCACGCATTTCTTGCCATTAGCCAGACCAACACAACAGAGAGAGATATGATGTACACATCTGTTTATCACTGACATTTGAGTTGTTGTCATCATAGTAGAAGAACTGTCGCTTCATTTAAATAACATTTGTCATAAAAACTTGAAACAGTTTACAATAATCCTTCCCCATATCTCTTGGAAAACAACAAGAGATATAGAAACAAAGTTGAACGCATTCGAAAATAAATGTCTAAGGAAAATACTTGGTATAGCATGGAACGAATTCAAAACAAATGAGGAAATTAGAGAAATCGCCAATCAACCACTAATATCTTCAGTAATAAAGAAAAGACGATGGTCATACGTTGGACATGTGATGAGAAGAGATAATAACCGAATAGCAAAGCAAGCCCTCATATGGGAAACAACAGGTAAAAGAAAAAGAGGAAGACCCAGGGAGACACTGAGAAGAACATTGATGAGAGAGGCAAGAGCAGCAGGAGTCGGCTCCCTCAATGAGATAGAACTGCTTGCACAGAACAGAGACAGATGGCGAGATTTGATAAAATATCTTTAAAAGAAAACTGCTAGAACAAAAAATCCATATAGGAGAAGGTGTATCTTGGTCTACGCCCTATGGGCCGGTTACGGCTCGAAAGGTCAATAGATAGATATCTCTGGGGGCTGCTAGGACACCACTGACAGACTTTGTCTCCTGTTGGGACATCAGTGACAGACTTTGTCTCCTTTTGGGACACCACTGACAGACTTTGTCTCCTGTTGGGACACCACCGACAGATTTTGTCTCCTGTTGGGACACCACTGACAGACTTTGTCTCCTGTTGGGACACCATTGACAGACTTTGTCTCCTGTTGGGACACCACTGACAGACTTTGTCTCCTGTTGGGACACCATTGACAGACTTTGTCTCCTGTTGGGACACCACTGACAGACTTTGTCTCCTATTGGGGCACCAAGTTGAGGCCTATCCATTCTTTGATGTTACCTTCCCATCTCCTTCTCTGCCTACATCTCCTCACTCCTTCTTCAGTAGCAGGAAGGTGTTTGCTAGGTGAGATGAGATACATGGCCCAGTATGTGTTTTTTTCACAAGATCACTGTGCAATTGCTTGTTGTACCCTTGTGCAACCTTTTCACTTGTGATGTGATCAGAGTCAAAGATGCCCACAATCTGGTGGTAATATAGCATCTCCATAGCTTGTATTTTCTTTTGCAGCTCTGCTGTTTCGTATGCAAATATAAAAATTGATATAACAGGGGTGCCTATCAGCTTGATTTTAATGCCAAGAGAGATGTTCTTATCTTTCCCAATAAGTTTGAGCCTTGCATGGACTGCTGTTGTTTGCTCTCTTCAAGCAGATAATTCAGGTTTTGAGCCTTCATTGAGTGCTGATTTTTCATTGTTGATTTGTTAAAAAAGAAATAGTTATTAGACCAGGTTAATATACACAGGCTGGTGAACATATATTTGAATTAGCTTTGATGAAAAAGAAATACACTCTATACAGCAGAACTGAAAAGACATGACTGCCGTGGACCAGCATTTTCCAATGACAAACCTGTATATTGGTTTATTTATTACTTGGCTTCCCTGGTCTCACTGTATGTCTATTTAGCTATGGTCATTGAGTACAAAACATTCTGTAAGTCATTCAGATAAACACATTTGTTTTACAGGTTGCTAAGCAACTGAAGGAACAACAGATGGTCATGAGAGGACACAGAGAGAAGTCCATGATCAAGGAGCTGAACCGCTACATCCCAACAGCTGCAGCCTTTGGAGGATTGTGTATTGGAGCCCTCTCAGTTCTAGCCGATTTCTTGGGTATGTTTGTTATTGCATTATTTGCTGCATCTTCTCCTATTTGAAGGGGAAGGCCCAACACTAATACCTAATGATTCCAAGTAATGCCAAATGGTTAATGGCCATACAAGACTATAATGGTAAGAGAGATATAAAAAAATAGACAACTTATAGAACTTCATGTTGAGAAAGTATTGGTGGGGGATGAAGGTCTATATGTAAATATATCATATTTGTCTATGAATGGACTGGTCACTACCTGAACAGAAAAGGTAAATGGACAGATCCACAGAAACTGGATTTTAAAACAGGGTCCTTCCCCCCCCCCCCCCCCCCCCCCCCCCCCAATAAGTTTGGAGAAAACTAATATACTCAGTTGGGACGTTGAAGAAGCACCTGCCATTTTTATTGACAACTACAAACTGTTGTCATGCAGCAGTATAACTACCTGAGGTCCATCATCAATGACAAACTATCTATAGATACAGAAATTAACACCTGCATTGGTAAAGCTGCTACCACCTTCTCCCGTCTTTCTAGGCTTGTTTGGCAAAACAGCAAACTGACAACAAAGGTAGCAGTTAAAAATGCCTGCATCGTTAGTATCCTTCTGTATGGAAGCGAATTATGGACAACTTATACAAAGCAGGAGAGAAGGCTAAATACACTTCATGTGTAATGTCAGCGCCGTATTATCACCTAGAAGGGCGAAGTGACAAACATGGAGGTCCTCACAGCCCTCCCCAACACCAGCATGCTGCTCAAACAACGTAGGTTACGCTGGCTTGGCCACTTCTACATCTATCGGCCTTTCATGCTGTAGTTGGCCCATACGGCATAGACTCTGATACTTTTTCCTGTTTTGAAATTTTCTTTCTAGCAGTCTCATTCCTATTCGGCTCCCTCAATGAGATAGAGCTGCTTGCACAGAACAGAGACAAATGGCGAGATTTGATAAAATATCTTTAAAAGAATTGAAAACTGCTGGAACAAAAAATTCAGATACGTGAAGGAGTATCTTGGTCTATGCCCTATGGTCCGGCTATGGCTCGAAAGGTTTCAGTCTCATTCCTTGCAAAGATATTTTATAAAATCTCACCATTTGTCTCTGTTCTGTGCAAGCATCTCATTGAGGGAGCCGATTCCTGCTGTCCTTGCCTCTCTGATCAATGTTCTTTTCAGTGTTTCTCTGGGCCGACCTCTTTTCCTCCTACCTGTTCTTTCCCACATGAGGGCTTGCTTTGCTATTTGGTTATTATCTCTTCTCATCACATGTCCATTTTTTCTTGATTACTGATGAAATTAATGGTTGATTGGCCACATACACCGTATGAAAGATGGCCACCTACCAAAAGATATACTCTATGGACAACTAGCAGATGGCAAAAGAACTAGGGGGCACCCAAAATTTCAATTTGTAGACTTGTGTAAATGTGACATGAACTCTGAACACAAGCCCTGCAGCTCGGAAGAAATAGCTGCAGACCGCAATCTTTGGAAACACTCTAAAGCTGCAACTCAAACGAGAAGCAGACAGATTCATAGAGAAAGAGAATTTACAGCGAAAGAAAAGAAAAAAATAACATTTCCAGGGTCGCTGCAAAATCTGTAGTCAACTCTGACTGACGGAGGCTACTACCACTGCTACTATTGCCCCCAAGCAGGAGTTTTGTCATCAACTTGTATATTGTGATGACATCATTTACAATAAACAACCTTCCAGAGATGATCCCCCAAAAAAGAGTACATAATTGCCTGTGGGTCTCTGAAGAATGTATGAGAGCAAAGAAGTTATTCCTGTTATGGGAAGCGGCCTGTGGGTCTCTAAAGAACATATGAGAGCAAAGAAGTTATTCCTGTTATGGGAAGCAGCCTGTGGGTCTCTAAAGAACATATGAGAGCAAAGAGGTTATTCCTGTTATGGGAAGCGGCCTGTGGGTCTCTGAAGAATGTATGAGAGCAAAGAGGTTATTCCTGTTATGGGAAGCGGCCTGTGGGTCTCTAAAGAACATATGAGAGCAAAGAAGTTATTCCTGTTATGGGAAGCGGCCTGTGGGTCTCTGAAGAATGTATGAGAGCAAAGAGGTTATCCTGTTATGGGAAGCAGCCTGTGGGTCTCTAAAGAACATATGAGAACAAAGAGGTTATTCCTGTTATGGGAAGCATCCTGTGGGTCTCTAAAGAACATATGAGAACAAAGAGGTTATTCCTGTTATGGGAAGCATCCTGTGGGTCTCTGAAGAACGTATGAGGGCAAAGAGGTTATCCTGTTATGGGAAGCGGCCTGTGGGTGCACCCACACTGATACACAAAGATCTCAGCAAGGAAGCCAAGGATGATTTCTCCATTTTTGGGAAAAGACTTGGGGGAAAAGCTTGTAGTTGATTGTTAAGTTTGAAGAATACAAGAAGGCAACATGATAACATTTGAGCAGAAATACATTCAAAGTTAGAGGAAACACACAAGTCCCCTTGACATGAAGCTGCCTTGTTTGTTCTGGTTATGACCTGCTATTCCACTGTTGGCCTTGAGATAATCTGCCTGATAAAATGTGCAATTCAACTGATATTGAAGGTCAACACTTGCCTGTTTCCAGATGTCTGTGAAGACATGAGAGAAAGTTTCTCATTACTATTTTGTTGCTTTCTTCTTTACCCTTGCGTTTAATTATTTTTCTACTTGTTTTAATGAGAGAATCACATTTAAAAAAAAAATTTTAATAAATGGATTTTTCATTTTTTCTTTTTAATTACAATTTATAAAAAACACATTTTACATTAAAAGATTTCTAAAAAAAAAAAAAAACTATTTCAAATTCCACTGTTAGTTATGATACAAAACTGTTCAAAATGAGGGACTCATCATGTTGTTGTGTTGTCCTCTCTCTAGGTGCCATCGGCAGCGGGACAGGCATTCTCCTAGCAGTTACCATAATCTATCAGTACTTTGAGTACTTTGTTAAAGAACAGAGTGAGATGGGAGGAATGAGCACTTTACTCTTCTAAGTTTAACAACCACATTCAACCTCATCAGTTGAGATTGCGTCTTGTGTGAATTGTGTGTGCAGCTAGAAAGATTTCAGTCATGAGTGTAGCTGTGGGGTGATCTCACATTGTTTGTCAACATCAAATGTATTTCTCAATTACAGCATGTTTGTATCTCCAGGTTGTGTTGAAGGATTTTCATGGGTTTTCTTAGTAATCACAGGACATAATACACACCACAATGAAATGCATTTCTTAAATGCACTGTAAGCCAACTACAGCACATTCCATCAGACTGCACCATAACATACACCAACATTCTACACATGAAACTGTTGACCCCTGTCAGTGACTTGTATTCTATAAGATTTCTTGTTGTCCTGAGACCAGATAAAACAACTCACAATTTGAAACAAAACGGCCTATAAACACGTCCACTATGATACTGGGCTATTGAGCAAGGATTGATCAACTAATACAAGCATCAATCACTTCATCAAAATAGCAAGCAATAAGTGAACAGTTGTTGGTGACCTCAATAAATGATAGGGAGAACCTCCCATGATATGAGTGTATTATGAGCAAGTTACTAGAACTTGTACCTGTGAGTGAATTCTTTACTTGACAACTATATGGTCAATCCATTTTAGCTACTCTGTTTTTTTTTCTGCCCAAATTTTCCTTGCTAAAACTGAAATGCAGGGTCTACATTCACAATGGGCATTGTTGTTGGGTCTCTTTGTATTGCCAGAGACCACTTATCTGTTAGGGTGAGTTTGTAGGTGGATGATACAAGGAGCCTGCAAGTGTTTCAGTGCCAGGGGTGTTGGCTTGTAACGTGGTTACTTCTCTATCAATGAAATATTTACAACTAATCAGGGAACCATTTTCTGTAGGTTTGTTTGAATTAGATGCCTTTGTTACACTCTAACTGTGAAGTGTTGGTTACAGCTTTTACCTCCACCTAATCTTGCTTGATTCAGACTCTCAGTCCATTCTTCAGAGAGTCCAAGACTTTGTCATGGTTAGATAGAGCTTATACACGTCCTTGAATGTTCAAGAACATTTGTGGATTTGCTATTCAGAGTCCATGACATTTTAAAAGCTGACGTTTCAAGAGCACCTGTGGTAGATTTGTGAACACCTGACAGAATTCACCTGTCACAGTTTCTTAGGGAGCAACACAGTCAATGAGGAGGGGTGTTTAATTCTGGAAATTGGGTGTCAGACTCAGTGCAAGGCATCTGGTTATGGGTCATTGATGTGTAAACACAATCAGCATCATTTGCCTGTGAGTGTACATTAATTTCAGTGTTTGTTGACACTTGCCGTTATGATTGCAGCTCCTTAGTTGTGGAATGGCCATACATTGCATTGTGTTATGGTTTAAAACAAGCTGTCGTCTCTGTGTGAACTCTCCAGTCACATCTAGAACTATATTTTCAGGCTTTGTTTTCCCATCTGCAATCACTAAATGCTTGTCCAGAATGGTTTTTATTTCCAAGAGCCTGGTGAGATGGTGTGGGGGTCTTGATTAACTTTGGTTCACTGATATTGATGTCAGCCTTATGTTGCTACCACGTTTTGTAGTCCTGTATATTATTATTATCACATATACACAATATTTTGTTTCCCCATATACACGTACATGACTTCTTGGGATTTCACAAGACCTGTGAGCACAAAAATCAAGATTGTTGCAATCATCATTGTTGTGTGTGTGGTCTCTCATCCTAGTTGTTGAGTATGTGTAGTTTTCAGTCACTTGTATGCTGCTAAATCATGAAGTGATGTAGCTCTATGTTGGCATGATCATTGTTTTATTTATTTGTTTGAACACTTCTCTGTGGTTTATTTATTGCTTTGTCCTCTGTTACGGTTCTGCACACACTCCATCCACAGTGGGTAGATGAAACACTCCTTTTGATCAGCAGATTTATGTTTACTACTGCCTGCACACACTCCATCCACAGTGGGTAGATGAAACACTCCTTTTGATCAGCTAATTTATGTTTACTACTGCCTGCACACACTCCATCCACAGTGGGTAGATGAAACACTCCTTTTGATCAGCTAATTTATGTTTACTACTGCCTGCATACACTGATCCAGGCTTACAATTATATTGAAACCCATTAGGCATATTTTAACATTGTGTGCCTTATTGTTGTCACTTTCAACATGAACACACAGGGACTGCACATGTTTACGAGCACCATGATACACCAATGCTGTATCTTGTATACAATATTATTAGTAATTTGACAACAGCAGATTTTTCAAACTTTCAAAGCTACGTTGTCAGCACTTTCAAAACTAATGTTAATGATAGACTATGAAACCACTTGCAGGGTGATACAGATTGGTGTATTTGTGTCTGGTGAGAAATGAGAAATTATCTGCACTGTGGATTTGAATATTTCAGTGTTGCTTCAATGTGGATCTATCTGACAGTCCAGTTATGAGCCCAACATGTACTTGTTATTGTTTCATTATTATAAGGGGTGTCTGTTAAAATGTTTTGTTCTTGATTCATTTCAAACTTAGAACTGCACTCAGCTAGATCTTATGCACACACATAAGATATTGTTCAGGGTATGAGTTTTATGTCAATTCACAACTAAATCAAAGTTCATACTTGTTTGTACAAATAAACGTATCTTTATTGTGTTCTCTGTTGGTTATGGATATTCAAATATATTGATAACACCCCCTCTCCCCTCCCCAAAAATAACCACTCAAGTGAGAGCCTAGATGACTCATGTTAAACAATTTGCTTTAAAAAAACTGCTGTTGAAGAAGAGAATTAATGAGAGAAATGCATACTTTGATATTGTTGTCACTGCTATCTCCTTGATGAAGGCTTACTGTGATAAGTCTCTTACCTTGAAGAGAGAGAGAGAGAGAAATTCTTTAAAGTCTTGAGCACTGCTGTACCTTTGTTTCTGCTTATGGTCAGCCATTCTTTATGTATGGGCTTCAACTTGACAGTGTGTCTTCTGTTTGTGGGCATTTAGCTGTTTCTCATTGTAAGTAGATGCCATTGTGCTGTCATATCATGGCTTCTCAATTTTCATAAATTCTCACATAACCAGCCACATCTGTCATAAAAGACCCTTGTCACTCACAAACATAAAGACAACACATCTGGAGGTTCTACTGCTAAACCATTTTTAAAATGTGTGCATGTGTTTATATTTACACATTCTTACTTACTCAGGTTGTGTCTCTGGCATGAAATTGTCTCACTCGAGAGCAGGCAGTAAGGGAATGTTAACCTCTCAAGCATTTATGGTCATCTAGTCATATATCTCTGTGACTATATTAGATATGTGCTTGTTAAATGTTGTCAGTTCCATGTGATTTACTGTGTTTGTGATGAAGCTTCAGATCCCATGGGAGAGAGAGAGAGAGAGATGAAATCATTCAACATTATTGTTGTAAGTTTTATTGCATGTTGAGTATGAAAGGATCAACTGGCACTTTTGTTCAACTGCTGTTGCAAAGCATCTGTTTTGATTTATTGTATTTCTGCTGATTGATGGTGGACAGGGCTTATTTTTATCTGTGGAGTAGTGATGATTGAGATGTCTGGATGGAATGTCTTGTTCTGGGGGCGGCTCATATCATTCATGAGTGCAGTTAATAAAAACATTTCAACTGAGCTGTGTTCTGTCGTCCTTGAATTTGATTACTATAGTCGTTATGTTGTGTGCTAGATGTGAGAAACTGCAGTTTGATATCTCCTAGATCAGTGTGTAGCCTTGTTTCTGGATAGATGTTTGTGATTGCTCGATCCAGCTCTCATACTTCATCAGTTCGCATAGATCTTTGGGGAAGCTTTACAAAACAATCGGTCATATCCAGCTCTCATACTTCTTCAGTTCGCATAGATCTTTGGGGAAGCTTTACAAAACAGTCAGATCCAGCTCTCATACTTCATCAGTTCGCATAGATCTTTGGGGAAGCTTTACAAAACAATCAGTCAGATCCAGCTCTCATACTTCATCAGTTCGCATAGATCTTTGGAGAAGCTTTACAAAACAATCGGTCAGATCCAGCTCTCATACTTCATCAGTTCGCATAGATCTTTGGAGAAGCTTTACAAAACAATCGGTCAGATCCAGCTCTCATACTTCATCAGTTCGCATAGATCTTTGGAGAAGCTTTACAAAACAATCGGTCAGATCCAGCTCTCATACTTCATCAGTTCGCATAGATCTTTGGGGAAGCTTTACAAAACAATCGGTCAGATCCAGCTCTCATACTTCATCAGTTCGCATAGATCTTTGGGAAAGCTTTACAAAACAATCGGTCAGATCCAGCTCTCATACTTCATCAGTTCGCATAGATCTTTGGAGAAGCTTTACAAAACAATCGGTCAGATCCAGCTCTCATACTTCATCAGTTCGCATAGATCTTTGGAGAAGCTTTACAAAACAATCGGTCAGATCCAGCTCTCATACTTCATCAGAGGCAGTGTTTGTAGCAGCTCTACAATGATATGTCAAGTCTCCCATTAACAGTTAATGAACTGGTTTATAGCTGCTGTGATGTCTGTACCTTTTATCCCAACACACATGACTTCATCAACCCTTACTTCATAACGAACAAGCTCAAATCATAGGTTTGTCATGCTATTCTACAATGTAACAAATATATAACACAAACAAAGGTAGATACACTTTATTAGTGAAAGCAACAAAAATTTTTTTTAAAAAGAAACTTAACATTAACAAAATTGTATCTACCATTCATTCCAAAATACACCAATATTTTATTAGATTATATAATATTAAATTATAAAAAATAATATCAGAGCGATGAATAATCATCAAACAGTTTTTGATTAAACCTGCTGGGGGAAAAATGGTTACTTTTGTACAGTCTTCTGGGCAAGATAGTCCCTGTTCAATTCTGGTTGGATAACTGTCTTCTGTGATCATTAATTAATTCAGACTAAAATAATAGATTCTTTTATGATGAAGTCTGTTTCATTTTTGCCATAACATTTTTCTCTTTCAAGATGAAGAGTTCGGGCCAGTTGTTCAAATCTAGATTGATGAAAGAAAGTTCTGTCCCATTTGGTTGTTTCAGCATTATCTGTTTCTACTTTCATTAATTAACCTTTTTAAAATTAAGGTAACTACAAATGGCCATATTTGTGGTTGTCACAAAGATCTGGATGATAAAATGAAGCTTTACTAGTGGAAGAATAGGCCTCTAAAGATAATAGCTTATGTCAGATTTGATTGGAGTACAGAAGTACATGTGGTTTAGGACAGTCAAAATCAGATCAGTCGCGTCTATACATAATTGCACAGTATAATCTGCAGCTTCTGTCAATAGAAGAATAAATATTCTTCACCGATAGGTCTAGATCCTATCCTGTCACACAGAAGTAAGCCACAGAAAATGAACAAGCAAGAAGATCATTTGAGGCAATAGAAATATGGTTTTGTACAAAAACATTTGAAGAATTCAGTTAAAAAGGAAGACTTTTTGAACTATAGAAAAGGCACTTAATCTTTTGTGATCATGTCACAAGAAGAGAACTTGCAAAATATTGTAACAGTAAAAATATGTGGAAAGTGGAAAAGGACATTTTGTAGAGAAAACAAATCAGTTGAACAGCCTGCTATCAAACTAGTATGAATTAAAACCAATAACAGAGCTACCATTAAGACAAGACTGACAGTAATTTGTGGTGGGTCATGAATGTCTGTGATAGCTCTGATATGAGGTTCCTCTAATCACCTCTTTCTATTTGATCAATGTTTAGTTTTCATGTCTACCACTTCACCTTTATCACTGGATTGTAACTCTCAGATCACCATTTTCCATGATTTTATATATATAAAATTATATATAATTTATTTATTATATTTAATTTAATGTTTTTAATTATAATGAAATAAAGTTATATCAAGAAGTTAGTTACATAAAGATAAAGTAAAGTACCCCCGTCACGCCAAGTGGCGTATAGGGAAATATGGTGTTAGTGACCCTATATTTTACAGACCTTCAGCACATGATTTTTGGGGTAATGTGGTCGGTATTACGCCCGTGCTGCTTTACTTTCCCAGAAAAAAAATCCGGTACCCATTTAAGGCTGGGTGAACCCGGAAGCTGTCGGTTGGGATCGAACCCTACCCCTTGTCCGTGGTAGTCCAGTTCACTAACCACTGAGCTATTGCGGCTCCCTTACATAAAGATAATGTTAGATAAATGAAGCGTAGAGTTACTTGAATACATCAAAATATGTCACAAAATAATACTGTAATGTAAGTAAAGAGAGAAAGTAAATGTAAGCATACACAATGTAACATACTGTTAGTAAGTTTGTACAAAATACTGTTAGTTCATCAGAAGTAGTTATCTAGCAGCATTATAAACCTGGACAAAATGCTTTGTGTCAACGTAAATGTAACTCAATGTCAACTTGCCATTCAAAATACTGCTTGATAGTTGTCCATTAAAATAAAAAAGTGCATATTTGTATGTGACTGAAATAAAATGATAAACAAGTTGAGATCACTGCAAGCAACAAATATGGATTTTGATCAAATGTCAGAAATACAAAGAATGATGTATAAGGTGAGTCAAAGTCAGCAATTTTGTGAAGGTTACACAAGAACTAATACATCACTCTATGACACATTGTCATTACCTTTTTTTCAGAAGAGTAGTAAGAGCCTATTGTGTCCTATAACCAAACTATAAAATGCATTAAAAAAAAATAAAATATATCTTTCTATTCGAGGTGCAAACAAGCAACATAGCAAATGAGGTATTAAAAATGTAATATCATAAATGTAAAAGTAACATTCACAGTAGAGAGAAGTGCTTGACAGTACCAGGATATGTGTTTCTTCAAACAAGTAACTATTTATACTTGAAGCGACTGGAGTTGTCTTTGGATTAAACATGAAGCAAAACCAGCAGAATGGAACACAGAGCAAGAAAGGTACAGATCAACAGAAGGGCTGTGAAGTCATCATTCATCAGAGGTAAGCAGCTGCATAATTCAAGATTAAGTAGCTATTTTTACCAAGATCTTTTGTCAAGTTATTATTCATGTTAAAATTATGATGGCCTCTAGAGAAATATGTAAGACAATTGTTGATATCAATGAAAATACAAAGTAAACATTTCAAGACTGCACAGCTGTGTTTGCATTTCAGTTCAACTGTACACACAAACATCAATGGATCAGGTTGTGTGGTGCTATTTTCTTTCTCTGCCTCTTGCCAATGCTGGTCAATGATTTCAACCTGAGGCCTGTTTTGGTACATCAGTTGGTGACCATAAACACTCTCTTGGAATCATTACTGGAGTTTATAGAGAATGAAAGTCACTAAAATAGATATTCTATTTATTAACCTTTCAAGCCTTGGCCGGCCCATAGGGCATAGACCCAGATACTCTTTCTCTTATCTAGATTTTTATTCTAGCAGTTTTCAATCTTTGTAAATATCTTTCATCAAATCTCACCATTGTCTCTGTTCTGTGCAAGCAACTTGATCTCATTGAGGGAGCTGATTCCTGCTGCTCTTGCCTCTCTGGTCAATGTTCTTCTCAGTGTCTCTCTGGGTCAGCCTCTTTTCCTCTTACCTGTTGTTTCCCACATGAGGACTTGCTTTGTTATTTGGTTATTATCTCTCCTCATCACATGTCCAATGTATGACCTTCGTCTTTTCTTGATTACTGAAGATATTAGTGGTTGATTGGCGGTTTCTCTAATTTCCTCGTTTGTTTTGAATTCGTTCCACGCTATACCAAGTATTTTCCTTAGACATTTATTTTCTAATGCGTCCAACTTTGTTTCTATGTCTCTTGTTTCCCAGCTCTCACATGCTAACGTAAGGGTTGATAGTACGTTTGATTTAAAATTCTTAAGTTTTGTATTTGTAAAGTCATTAAAAAATAGACGAAATAAAATGTATAAAATAGATATTAGCTGTCCATTTACTCATTTTTCTCAGTGTTACTTGCCATGTGACTTCTTTTGTGGTATTTTTGTAGGTTTAGTTTTCAGATTTTTGTAGAGCTGCATATTATGTTGTTGCTCTCTGGACCAGTCAGATTTCTTCTAAGCACATTTGCCTTGAAATGATGGATACAAAAAGTAGATAAGTTTGGACAAGAACAAGCTTAACAGTCAGAGATATCAGTCTGTTGAACCTCTCAAGAATATATTTCTGCTGGAATAGCAAAGCAAAGTTTTGTCCTACTATATACCACATGTCTTTGTTGTTTAAAGTGACAATTTCACCATTTTCTAAACTTCAACACACCAGCAAGTATCATGTTTGTTCACTCACAGCTTACCTAATCAAAAAATACATTCAAAAACAAAAAAAGGTATTTGAAAAAAAAAATCCCAACTAGCATCAAACCAAAGTCCTGTCATATAGACTATGTATAGACACTAAAACAACATATCAAATAAAAGTCCTGTCATATAGACTATGTATAGACACTAAAACAACATATCAAATAAAAGTCCTGTCATATAGACTATGTATAGAAACTAAAAAAAAACATGAAATAAAAGTGCAGTCACAGAAAGTGTATAGAGAGCACGGTTGGTGTGATAGATAACATTTTGTGGTCACAGTTTCCAACAATTAGGCAGCCAGGGCAGCCTCAAACTGTGAACTCTTCTGGTCTTCCCTGATAACAGTGATGGGCTTCCATGGACGACCACAGCCTCTCAGGTAGTTCTGTGCAGGACAAACATCTTGTTAATACATAACTAACTTTAAATGCATGTTTTATTCAGCACATGACTATAATTATTAACTCACACATGTCTTCCAGCAACACAGATATTACTATTATATATACTTTACTATAAGATCACTATTGGGGAAAAAATGGTCACAATTATTATAACTCTATCTATGATCGTTTCAAGCAGATGAAGGCACATAGGGCTGAGACTCTATGTCACATGATCTTTGCTATCATCACAATTTGCACAGGACCCACCATTATATCTCACCACAAGTCCATGTTCTGTGTCAGCCTCTTAATCTCGACAAGGGAACTCATGTCTTCTGTTTTTGCCTCTCAATTCATTGTACTTTTTAGTGTTTATCTAGGTCAACTTCTGTTGCCATTGGAGGGTTTGCTATGAGATTCTCTTGTTGTCTCTTCTCATCATGTGGCCACTATGACCACTTTATTTCTCTATTTTCTGCACTGGTCTTGAATTCATTTCATGCTATACAAAGTATTTTCCTCAGGCATTTGTTTTCAAATACATTTATTTTCTATTAGTTATCTTTAAACTAGCATATACAAGTATTGGTGAATAATACTTTTGATTTTAACATCCTAAGCTCTGATTTTTTTGGCTTAGAAATTGTCATTTCCATATTTGATCATGACTTCTGAAAGTCATTGCTGCCTTTGCTATTCTAATTCCTTTCTTCGTGTCTCCTCCTTGATCTATACAGCTCCCACAATGTACAAATTGATCTACTTCTTCCACTGCTTCTCCTTCCATGTATATCTTTTCTTCTGAATAAATATGATTGTTTATGTTATTTTATATGATTACTTGAGTCTTTTCTTCACAAATTTTGTGTCTTCATATTTTCAAGTCCTATTTTACCAACAGCAGGACATTTGTTTTCTCTTACATCATATCTACATTGCTAAAATTAACAATTCCTTCAGTAAAATGAAGGTCCTCCAATTGAGACTCAAGTATCCAATCAATACCTTTGTTAGCTGTACAGCCAACAATCAATGTAAAAAGGTATCAAGTCAATGGCAATTCCAAATAACAAGGGAAACAAAATATATCCTAACTGTGGTTTCAACCTGGAAGCACTAGCTCAGTCCTGCCTCTGTACAAACTGTAGATGAGAAGTCATTGTACAGATCTTTGATGATGTTTGTGATTGTTGGTGGCATTCCATATAGTTGCAGTATATTGTGATTGTTGGTGGCATTCCATATAGTTGCAGTATATTGTGATTGTTGGTGGCATTCCATATAGTTGCAGTATATTGTGATTGTTGGTGGCATTCCATATAGTTGCAGTATATTGTGATTGTTGGTGGCATTCCATATAGTTGCAGTATATTGTGATTGTTGGTGGCATTCCATATAGTTGCAGTATATTGTGATTGTTGGTGGCATTCCATATAGTTGCAGTATGTTCTAGAGTGAGTTTCTATAGATGCTATTGAAAGCCCTTCTAGGGTCAATAAAACTGATGAGCAATGATACCTCCTTTTTTATGTTCCTTTAATATAATTCTTAGGGTGAAAATATGATCAAAGTGGTTTTTAAAATTGTGCTTGTTCTTCACACATAACAGTTGTCTATGGCATCTTTGATCCTGTTCATGATGATCTTACAGAAAGCTTTAGAAGTAACTGATAGAAGAGCCACACCTCTCCAGTTGTTGTAATCCTCAAGATATCCTTTTTTTTTTAAACTTTGACAATGGAACATGTTTTCTACTGTACCTTTTCTGCTGTCCACAGTGTATTGAACATTTTCTGCAGGTGTTTTAAGTTGTGATTACCATTTGCTTTTGACACCTTGGAAGTTATATTATCTTTACATTACAGCCTTGTTAGCCATGAGCCTTATAACCACATCTACATCATTTAAGGTGAATTATTATAAATACAAGGCTAGATTTTACAAGTTTTGCAATAAAACAAGATTACTATTACAACAATTCTTGCATCTATGAGATTGCTGTAACTTAACTAAATGATTATTTTGTTAACAAACGGACCAACAAGCCAGGCAGCTAAAAGTGGTGACAATTCATAATTAACTGTTTACATTAGGGTTAGTGAAGCAGAACAATACAAAGCGATGCCTGCTCATTACAGAATTATAATCAAGATATCAATGATACATAATCAGGGATGAGGTAATGAGATACTTACATGAGCATATGGCAAGCCATTCTTTTTCTCTGAAGTGGAAGCATTGAGGCCAACCCAGACAAACACTTCAGTACCAGTTTCACAGAGAAAAACATCCTGGACATATAGAGACAATGAGATAACATCCTGGGCATATAGAGACAATGAGATAACATCCTGGGCATATAGAGACAATGAGATAACATCCTGGACATATAGAGACAATGAGATAACATCCTGGACATATAAAGACAATGAGATAACATCCTGGACATATAGAGACAATGAGATAACATCCTGGACATATAGAGACAATGAGATAACATCCTGGGCATATAGAAGCAATGAGATAAACATCCTGGGCATATAGAAGCAATGAGATAAACATCCTGGGCATATAGAAGCAATGAGATAAACATCCTGGGCATATAAAAGCAATGAGATAAACATCCTGGGCATATAGAAGCAATGAGATAAACATCCTGGGCATATAGAAGCAATGAGATAACATCCTGGGCATATAGAAGCAATGAGATAACATCCTGGGCATATAGAAGCAATGAGATAACATCCTGGGCATATAGAAGCAATGAGATAAACATCCTGGGCATATAGAAGCAATGAGATAAACATGAATTCCACATAATATAGCTCTTCTCTCACATAATCATAAACAAAGGCAAGGTAAGATGGGCATACTTGACAGAGATCACAACAGCTGGGAGTGAAAATAAATAAGAGATAAAACCAAAATAATAAGAATTTATGCAGTTGGCAATAACCAAATAACACTAGGAAAAGTACCTCTATCTATCTTTCGAGCCGTAGCCGGCCATAGGGCATAGACCAAGATACTCCCTCTCTTATCTGAATTTTTGTTCTAGCAGTTTTCAATTCTTTTAAAGATATTTTATCAAATCTCGCCATTTGTCTCTGTTCTGTGCAAGCAGCTCTATCTCATTGAGGGAGCTGATTCCTACTGCTCTTGCCTCTCTCATCAATGTTCTTCTCAGTGTCTCTCTGGGTCTTCCTCTTTTCCTCTTACCTGTTGTTTCCTACATGAGGGCTTGCTTTGCTATTTGGTTATTATCTCTCCTCATCACATGTCCAACATATGACCATCATCTTTTCTTGATTACTGAAGATATTAGTCGTTGATTGGCGATTTCTCTAATTTCCTCGTTTGTTTTGAATTCGTTCCACGCTATACCAAGTATTTTCCTTAGACATTTATTTTTGAATGCGTTCAACTTTGTTTCTATATCTCCTGTTTTTTTCCAGCTTTCATACGCATATGTAAGGGTTGATAGTACATTTGATTTGAATAGTCTAAGTTTTGTGTTTGTGCTGATGAGTTTTGATTTTCACAACTTTTCAAGGCTTCTGAAAGACATTGCTGCTTTAGCTATTCTGATTCTAATTTCTTTGCTTGTATCCCCTTCTCAATCAATGTGACTTCCAAGATAGATAAAGTGATCGATCTCTTCCATTGGTTTGTTTTCCATGTATATTTTGTCATCTGTTGGAATTAATTTTTTCATGATTTTAGTCTTTTCATGATTGATCTCAAGCCCAATTTTGCTGGCTATTGATGATAGTTCATTTGTGTTTTCCTACATCGTTTTTATCTGACTGCTGATGAGAACTATGTCATCAGCAAAGTCGAGGTCCTCCAAAATGGTCTCCTTGTATCCATTCGATGCCTTTACTACCAGTGCAGCATTTCTTCATTATGAAGTCCATAACAACTGCAAATAACAAGAGCGATAAAATAGAATAATAGAAATACCTCTCTATTGACCTTTCGAGCCGTAACCGGCCCATAGGGCGTAGACCAAGATACACCTTCTCCTATATGGATTTTTTTGTTCTAGCAGTTTTCTTTTAAAGATATTTTATCAAATCTCGCCATCTGTCTCTGTTCTGTGCAAGCAGTTCTATCTCATTGAGGGAGCCGACTCCTGCTGCTCTTGCCTCTCTCATCAATGTTCTTCTCAGTGTCTCCCTGGGTCTTCCTCTTTTTCTTTTACCTGTTGTTTCCCATATGAGGGCTTGCTTTGTATTCGGTTATTATCTCTTCTCATCACATGTCCAACGTATGACCATCGTCTTTTCTTTATTACTGAAGATATTAGTGGTTGATTGGCGATTTCTCTAATTTCCTCATTTGTTTTGAATTCGTTCCATGCTATACCAAGTATTTTCCTTAGACATTTATTTTCAAATGCGTTCAACTTTGTTTCTATATCTCTTGTTGTTTTCCAGCTTTCACACGCATACGTAAGGGTTGATAGTACATTTGATTTGAATAGCCTAAGTTTTGTGTTTGTGCTGATAAGTTTTGATTTCCACAACTTTCAAGGCTTCTGAAAGACATTGCTGCTTTAGCTATTCTGATTTTAATTTCTTTGCTCGTATCCCCTTCTCGATCAATGTGACTTCCAAGATAGATAAAGTGATCGATCTCTTCTACTGGTTTGTTTTCCATGTATATTTTGTCACCTGTTGGAATTAAACTAGTCATGACTTTAGTCTTTTCATGATTGATCTCAAGCCCAATTTTGCTGGCTATTGATGATAGTTCATTTGTGTTTTCCTGCATCGTTTTTATCTGACTGCTGATGAGGACTATGTCATCAGCAAAGTCGAGGTCCTCCAAATGGTCTCCTTGTATCCATTCGATGCCTTTATTACCAGTGCAGCATTTCTTCATTATGAAGTCCATAACAATTCCAAATAACAAGGGCGATAAAATACATCCTTGTTTAACCCCAGTTTCTATTGGGAAACATTCGCTCAGTCCTTCCTCTGTTCGAACTGCACATGTGTAACCATCATACATGTCTTTGATAATATTTATGATTTTTGATGGTAAACCATATTGCTTCAGAATTTTCCACAAAGAATCTCTATGAATACTATCAAATGCTTTTTTGAAGTCGATGAAGTTAAGTACAAAAGGTTTTTGCTTTTCAATGTGTTCCTCCAATATAAGTCGTAGAGTGAAAATGTGGAAATACCTCTACTAGATGTAAAATATTATATATATTTATTTAAGCAGTAATTATAAAAGGAGCAGCAGAGAATGATACCAAAATAAGCATACACAAATTAAGAGGAGCTTTTATTGCACAAGGAAAAATTTGGAAATCCAAAGACATTAGGTTAAATACACAAATAAATATTCTATTCCACTGTAAAAGCAGCCATATTTGTCTGCTGGTCTTGTAACATTTTATTGATTGTGCTTGTTTCTGAAAATTTACCAATTGTTGTCATGGCGATAACAAGCATATTACATACACTGCTAATGAATTCAGAAATGGCTGAATATGATGTTTATAGTTGTTAATAACAATAATCACAAAACACCTACAAAAGATGAATGCCAGTAATAAAGAATGAGCTAACAATCCAGAAGGAAAAAAAGCACATGATTTTAATATGATCTTACATCTGACTTGAGATCACTACGGATGAAGCTGCCCTCCTTCACGACTTCAGCAACATTTGTCTCAGTGTTGACTCTGAAAAGCAGTCAGGTACCATTCTACTGTATCTATTAAGTACAAATATAGCTCTCTGAATATAGACATAATTGTTCTATTGTATGTTCCCATTAATGTGAAAAATATATTTGAACTGAAATTGAACAAACATCTCTGGTTGGAAAGCTGAATATCTTATCACCAGATAGCAAGAAATTTCTCAATGATGCACATGAGCATTTACTTGAACATCTGTAACACAAAATGAATGAAACTCAAACACTCTTCCAAATCTAAACAACTTATAGAAACTGTCATTTTCTTCAATGCCAGGTATTACTAAACATAAACGGTGTTACAATCCAGAAGTTATTACTCAAATATATTGACTGCTTAAGAGTTGTATCTGTGACACAGAAATAGTCACAATGAGTGCATTTTGAAAATCTTAATAAACTCAATCAAAGAACATTGATAAAACAATTACATAATCACAATATCTATTTTCTTCTTTGTTTTTGTTTGTTTGCTTGTTTTTAGGTGTACTTTCCAGGCGCTAAGTTAGTATCTATTTCTGTGTATTTAATCAATCAAAGTATTTTAGACCCCATATTGGAGCAGAGGCCAGGGACAAGGTCAATCCATCCATCCATTTTCTTGGACATTTTTTTCTACTTCTTTCCAGTTTAGGCCAATGTTCTTCTGGGTTTCCATGATTTTTCTTCTCCGTGTATTTCTGGGCCTTCCTGTTTTTCTCTTCCCCTGTGTAAAGGTAAATTACGAGACTTGAACTGGTGTCTTAGCACGTGAGTTTCCACCCATATGTGCTTGGCCGCCTATCCAGAAATGTTTGGAGATTTCTGGATAGTGTCGTCTCAAGCATCGAAACTCACAATGCGAGGCGACATTCCTCACCTTCCCAGGGTAATACCCTGGTACCCAATTCTGCCAACGGCTGGGTTGACCGTTGGGGTATTTTTTTTTTCCCAACCACGAGTACAATTCACACTGCTCCCAGCGGGAATTGAACACGGGTTGTCCGAACATCGGTAGTCCAGTCGGGTGGTTTTCCCAACTAGACTACCGTGGCCCCTGTGTGTTCCATGACAGTGCCTGTCTTGCTATGCTGGCATTAGTTTATCTTAGTTGTATACAATTCATTTCAATTTTCTATTCATAATATGTTGCTTGATTGGCCATTATACTTTTTTCTTTCCCAGATAACTTCATTTCTGATATTGTCATACCATCTAATGTTTAGAATTTTCTTTAAACTGTTGTTTACAAATGTTTGTAATTTTTGTTTAGTTGTATTATTCAACATCTATGTCTCTGGGCCAAATAAAAGCACTGTTTTATATTTGTATTAAATAAACTTATCTTTGTGCTTATTTTTGTGTTTTTAGACTGTCTTGTTTCATTAAGATGGATGACAGATATTGATTCTCTGCTTAATGTCTCTCTCTGCTCCTCCTCCTCTGTTGATAATGCTGCTCAAATATGTGCAGTAATCCACTGCCTCAACTGGCACTCCTTCCATTTCTACGGGATTGTGACTTGTGTTGTTACATTTCATTATCTTTATTTTATCAATATTGATCTGTAGTCCCCATTCTGGCAGAGTTTATTTTCACTTCTGTGTATTTGGACATATGAATAATATGAATTTGTGCAACACGGATGGCCTGTTACATCATCTCAGATGGTTTGAAAGGGTCTGATGTTGAGCTTCAGTAATAAATTACTAGGCACTGTTTGCCAAGAAGCTTCTCTTATGCTGCAAATATTTGATGGTCATATCCAAAAGTAAAAAGAATAAGATAAATTTATGTTGTGGGGGTCTCACCTCTTTTCTCATGCATCGCTCATTTAACTCTTAATTACGATATCAATCTGCGACTCACTTGTTTATGATATCGTAATAAAAATTACTACCACTTAAATGTAACAATTTGATTTTAGAAAATCCAATGTTCTGTGAGCTTCAGCTACACAGCAGTGTTTTATACCAAGATGAGACAATCATTTCCTGTTACTGTCAATTGTTAGCCACAAATGCGACCACATCCCCCCCCCCAAAAAAAATCTGGTTTCTGCTGTCTATTCTTACGGTGGCCATAAGCTATCAGATCAGTGCCCTCATGGTGTTGTTTGTTGATTCCCATGTTACATGCCAACAGCTGAGCAGATTTCCCATGTCATGTAGAAAATAAAAAAGGAAAAATAAAGAATTTCTTAAAAAAAAAACTGCGCCTTTGCGATACCGTAGTAACTTTTACTATGTGATTGATTTAAAAAACCCAACATTGAACAAAAAAAAATAAAACACTCAAGGGTCACCATCAGTGATAATTAGGAATGTTTATGGAGGGTGATGGTATCGGCCCATGGCAAACTGCCACATTTTTCAAAAATCTATTTTTAGACGGTAATTTTTACTATGGTATCATAAAGGTAAAGTACGAGACTTGAACCGGCGTCTTAGCACGCGAGTTTACACCCATATGTGCTCGGCCACCTATCCAGAAATGTTAGGAGATTTCTGTATAGTGTCGCCTCAAGCATAGAAACTCAGATGCGAAGCAACATTCCTCACGTTCCCAAGGTAATATCCTGGTACCCATTTCTGCCAACGGCTGGGTCGACCGTAGGGGTATTTTTTTTTTTTTTTTCCAACCACGAGTACAACTCACACTGCTCCCAGCGGGAATCGAACACGGGTTGTCCGAACGTCGGTAGTCCAGTCGGGTGGTTTTCCCAACTCGGGTACCGAGGCCCGCGGCAGTTATTGAGATAGGGAGATAGGTAGGGAGGGAGGTAGGTAGGGAGGGATGGAAGGACAAACTTAATGTACATGAGCACTAGGATCTATATAGCAATGAAGTGAGGCCATCGCCTCTCATATAGAAAGCGTTTTAGTTCGAATCACATTTCAAGGAACAAGCAATTATTGGTGATGTAACCTAGTCTACTACATTCTGCTCATTCTTACAGGCAATATTGCATGGGAGTGGTTCTAATATGTGATACTACACAAAAATACGAGTTATCTAGTTTATCAATTTTTGGGGGTAATTACATTTTAGTTGATTAATGGGGACGAAGGTACATATCAGGAGTAGAGATGAAAGCTGTCAGCAACTCAAAGCTGATCAATTACGCACCAGAATAGTTGAACCAGAACTATCTAGATCCTACTCCACCCTTTGGTGGCGACAGTAGAAATAGACTAGCCAGTCTCTTCTGGCCAAACGAGTAGGAATCGAACGGGAAGGCAAACTCGGGCTAAAACGCCATGATTGAGTCGGATAAATTGGGCCGAAAGACGCGAATCTCACATTATATTCCAAACTTCAACACAGCGCATTTTAACCCCATTTAACGCCCTCTTAGTGCGGATAACGAATAGGACCGACTATTATTTCCTTTAGTAGTCATCGGATTAACGCTAGAGAGATAGAGAGAGGAGGAAGGATAGAGGGGAACGAGGGAGAAGGGAGGGAGGTTGGTAGGGAGGGTAGGTATGATGGTATCATAATGAAGGGTTAACTTTGATCTCATTTCATTTTGAGAATTTGCTATAATGTGAGACCAAAGTCCTCAAAATTACAATTGAGCTAGGAAGATAACCATATTTTCTACCTCAGCAGTTTCTTATCATCAGAGCCATCGACATCATCTTCTGGATCATCATCAGGTTCTTGGTCAAGCTTCAGCCAGAACTCATGCTGGTCAACATCAAATGTCAGAATCACAAATTAGTTATACATTTTGAACATCAAAATACCAGCACAAATAATGACACACTTTTGTGATCACAAATTTCCCTGACATGTTAATCTGTAATGTCATAACTCTTTCTTACCAAGGGGTTTGAACACACTGTGGCATGGTCATTATTCACAGATTTGTCAACATGTGAAATAGTGAGAAAGTAAATGAAAATGTATCTAAAATACCTTTTGTTGGACAATTTGCTCAGGAAGTCAGGAAAGAGGTTAAATAAGAGAATTACAAAGTTTTAATGAAAATATAAGCAGAAACATAGATAAATTAAAAGCCACAAAAACTGAGTCCAGGGTTGAGTTGAACACCTTGGTAACTAGAGCCAGTTTTTGTAGCTCTCAGTACCAAATGTGTTCAAGATATTATGTACAGTCTAAATATTGCACTTTTGGTCAAGATTAAAATCATAGCACTGTGTATAAAAGGCCAACTCAGCCATGTGCTCTAGCATTTGGTCTCTTGTGGCAAGGCACTGTGCTGAGGAGTACAGGTTTGATCCTCCTTCAGACCATCTATTGTTTTTTTTTTCTGTTGATTACTTGTGATTTTTTTCTGAGTGCTGTAAACATAGCTCTTCCCCTGAAATCAGAGATTACTGTTTGTTGAACAATTTGTCAATTGACATATTCCAGCCTCTCACAGACATACATTGGTGATGAAGTGAAGTGGTTAATGCACACATCAGATGGTCAAGTTTGTAGATTTTCTTTCCAAACTACATGGCATTGGTGTTCACTCTGACATGTTACTGACCACATAAACAAGTAAAAGTACCCCCGTCATGCCAAGTGGCGTATAGGGAATATGGTGTTAGTGACCCTATATTTTACAGACCTTCAGCACGTGATTTTCGGGGTAATGTGGTCGATATTACGCCAGTGCTGCTTTACTTTCCCAGAAAAAAAATCCGGTACCCATTTAAGGCTGGGTGAACCCGGAAGCCATCGGTTGCGATTGCTGCTCTCTAAGGAAAGACCAAGTAGAGGTTAAAGGTTCTCTCCGCGTCCTACTAAGCATATGGGGAATACACTGCTGATGACCATATTTTTGCTTAACCAACAGCACATTCTTTTGGTGAGAAGGTCAGTGTTACATCAGGCCACCCTTACTTGTGAGAAAAATATTAGAAATCCATTTCTAGAGGCTAGGTGAATTACAAAAGCCTTGTCAGTCAGAAAAAATGCACCACTTCTGGGAATTGACCCCAGAACCTTGTAATCAGTAGTGAGTACATTAGCCACTCAGACTCCAAAGATATAGGTACTAACATCACATTCTCATTATACCACAAGGCATGACAGTGCCATCTACTTACTTTATTTTTGAACAAAAAATGATATTATCGTCTGGAAATTTATTTCAATTCTAGGGTTAATTTAAGCAAAATAAAAATAATCTTTACTACATTATCCCACTTTCAGGGTTTCCAAGGGAATTTTTATAACTGGCAGCTTGTCCAGTGCAGTCACCACAAGGTGTTTGGGTCAGAATTTTTATTTCACCCCCCAATAAAAAACAACTGACTTTTAACCTACCGGAATTTGAACCCACATTCTATTTTGGAGCATGACAAGCCATCTGCTCTCCCATTCTTTAATGTGAAATAATTCAGAGCCAATAAGGTGGCCCTGCAGCCTACAGTTGATGAGCATCATGTCAATATAAAGATTAGCTAGTGTTCAAAAGACCAATTGTTGATCCTCATGTGAAGTATAATGCTCTGTTTGTAATGACAGATGTTGAAAGAACTGACAGTCACCATCACAAGTCATGACAACTATGTATTTGACAGAACTCAGGCAACACATTTAGATTGATAAAGAACATTTACTTACAGTTTTGTATGTGGATCCACCATCCAAGACCTTGGACACAGCCTCACCACGCGTGCTCTTGAGATTTCCCACATACTGCATGGCCTGGAAACATCCAACATAATATTATAAACTGTAACTCTTAAGTTCTTAAATACTACTTGCACAAGATTTATGAAAAAAATAACCAACTATCAATAATGTATATACAAAATGTGAACTAATTGTGTTTTCCATAGTGTACAAAATGTGAACTAATTGTCTTTTCAATAGCGTACAAAATGTGAACTGTCTTTTGAATAGTGTACAAACTGTGACTAAATGTCTTTTCAATATGTATGAAAGGTCAAAGCATTATCTGTTTAACTTTGACATTTATAAAGATGCAACATCTTAGATTGGCCACTTCAGCCTGTAGAAATTCTTAAAGAAAAAAAAAATGGAAAGACATTGTCATACATCTTTGGTTTGTAAACCATATATTGTAAATAAGTGACATTTAGATAAATGTCATGTAAAAAATGTAAGGTTGCTTAACAATATTTACTAATACTACTAACATGTCAAAATATGAAAGGGTTTTATGATTTATTATTGTGCTCTAACACCTTTGTTACTGAAGATTGTGCCCACTTCTTCGTAAATTTTCAAACAAATTATCTCTGTCAATTATTGAAAAATAATTGTCCAGAATGAAATAATCAGCATTGACAGGCGTAAACATAAAGCTGAAATGTTATGAGTGTGTTCCTTCAGTGTCACCCTCTGTAGAAGGAGGTAGAGTTTTAGAAGTTAAGGAGGTGAAAATACATATGCAAGGTCTTTATATGATCTCTATATGAAACCTCATGCGCTGTTTTGATAAAGTTTGCTCATTTTCTTCATGACTCTCATTTTTGTTTTTCTCCATGTTTCACAGCCATATTACAGAAATTATTTAACCGTTTATTTTGGACCGTTATTCAATATATCAGATCACTAATGAAGCCTTATCGAACATTATCCAATATATTAGATCACTAATGAAGCCTTATCGAACATTATCCAATATATCAGATCTGATAGGTACTGTTACATTTTTTTTTTTAAAGCAGTGATTTGGGTTTTATATCAGCGATACTTTACTGCCAAGTCCAGAATAGATCTTATTAGTGCTACCTAATGATATTGACATAATCTGTACAATTTTTATTTGACAAAATATACATTTTTTTTTGGGTTGCTTAAATGATTTACTACTTTTGTTTTAATTCTGGAGTCATTAACAACAATATACATACAATCAATTGTTTGTCAACACAAATGTATCTAATAAACTTTATTTTAAGGACTTTAGGTACCTTTGTGTCAATTTCAAGAAAATAGGATGGAAGAAAATAATACTTCTAATCAAGAACAAAAGGTGATTTACTGTAACAATATTTGCAACTCAAAATGATCTTATTATTTTTTTTAATCAAACACTTACTCTTTTAAACAATAAAATATCAGCAATTTACTGATGTTTTAATTTGCTGTTAAATTTTCTTTTCCAATCACCATATTTATCTATATTATAGTGAGAAATGGTAACATGAAAAGGCATGTGATTACATTTTTTGTAAACTGAAAATTAATCTAGTCCAAACTTAAAAAAAAACGTATCAAATCTGGAAAGATTTAATATAATATTAATTTAAGGTAATATCTATAATTATATAAATATATAGATAATATAAACATTATATAGATGAGATCAATTTCAAAGTGAATCTAGTTTACATGATACATGGACATAGTCTAACACCTGAATACTCAAAGTTGGTGCTCCTGTGATGTTGCTGTGAAACCTCAACATACCCAAACTCTGCACTGATATTAGACTGCATGTGAAGATGCAATAGTGGTTTGTTTAAAAAAATTAGAAAAATTAATCCATGGTTTCTTCATGATGTTACCCTCCCCTGATTGCTTGGGTAGTGAGATTCCATGTCTAGCCTTCATAAAACAATGGCAACAAACAGGAGGTAGTGTGCACTCATCTACATTAAAAAATCTTTGGCACTTAAAATCTAAAAGAGTAGGCCATAAATTTGGCCACTGTCCAGGAAAAAATTGCTAACAAAAAAAATGTAAAAAAAAAAAAAAACTACCAACACCATGGATCCCTGGCTGTGTTACAGAGTTTGTGCACGTGGGTTCTTGGATTTTCTCATGGAGGATATTCGAACACATATGGATTCATCTGGTGTGCAATGATGATCCTAGCAATACCAACAGCACTAGTTTAGTTCAAATGTGAAGGAAAATCATGGTCAAATGGGGTGTTTATACCTCAGATACCACTAATACCATTGAAAACTCCAGTTCCCCTTCAAAGTCTGCTTTGCAATAACCATCAATTAAGTTCCAGGGGCAGTCGTTCAAAAGTGGCAGATACTGACACAGTGACTTAAGGAAGGTTTACATCTCTTATGTCCAGTTCTATGTGGTTTACTCCAGATTGAGCTTAGCCAGTAGTCTGGTGATCTGAACACCTGAGAGAAGAACCACTAATATGGTCTACAAAAAGATCCTTCAGTAGAGGAATGGTATAATGAGCACTGTCATTTTCTTCCTCTTTAGAAGCAACACCATGCTATGAACTCATGACAGTCATGGCCTTTTTGCTCTTGTGGCAGTGCACCTGTGAATGGAACATCAGAAAGTTGGGTGTCCTTGTAGGCCTTGCCACATTGACCTCCCTGCCATTATATACTCAAATATTGCCAATCTTCCCTTTCATATAGGTCTCTTCACTCAGTGGTGCAAATGGATGATACTATACACTACCTTCAATGAATGAAGAAATGAAATGTAGTATTGTGCACAAAGGGCAGAGTACAGAAGCATTTGAAATAAGAACAGGAGTAAGGCAGGGATGCCTTCTGTCTCCATTTCTATTTTACTGGCCACAGATTGCATTATGAAAATAACTCTGAACAACAATAATGGAATCCAGTGGTCACTGACCAAGCAACTTAATAACTTAGACTTTGCTAATGACATAGCTCTCCTATCACATAATCATCACCAGATGCAAGATGAAATAAGCATATTTGGTGAGAGATCACAACAGTTGGGACTGAAAATAGATAGAGATAAGACCAAAATTATGAGAATGAATGCAGTTGGCAATAATTAAATAATAATAGGAGACATACCTCTACTAGATGTAGAATCTTACATATATCTGGGCAGTAATATAGATAAAGTAGGAGAAACAGAGAATGATACCAAAATAAGGATATCAAAAGCAAGAGGTGCATTCGTTGCACTGGGAAACATGGAAATCCAAAGAAATTTGGTTAAAAATAAAAATAAAAAATTTTCAGCCTCAATGTTAAGTCAGTCTTATTATATGGCTGTGAAACATGGATAACAACAAAATTGACAATCATGAAGATGCAAACCGTCATTAATGGAGGGTTGCACAGAATAAAAGGATGGAAGGGTGTCCGGTTAGCGCAATCGATAGGCGGTTGGCTTACCACGGCAACAGCCGGGGTTCGTACCCTGGCGAGGACACCTGGGTTTTACTAATTCCCTAAAAATTAGTACCTCTGAAGTCGGAGTAAATCTGCCTGCATGGCGAGGGGCATCCTGTAATGGGATAAAACAGACTTTACACGCAAAATTCAGTCCCACAAAATTGAGTGGGTGGGACTTCGTCAGAGGTCAAAGCTGACGAAAGCGAACGAACGAACAAAAGGATGGAAAAGGCAGGACAAAATAACTAACACAGAATTATTTGAAAGTACCAGTGGATAAAGAGATACAGCGAATATGAAGGCGCTGGATAGGACACACACTGTGGAAGCTATCTGAGAGTATTACATGACAGTCCTTTTTTTGAAATCCCCAAGGAAAAAGACAAAGAGGCAAACCAAAATATTCTTGGAGAAGACAGATAGAAGCAGAGATGAAGATGATGGGGAAGACATGGAATTATCTTAAAGAAATTCAGTTCCTAGTCTCTAGGGACTTTGCCAGAGTTGAAAGCTGGCGAACGCAACAACAACAACAATTTTAAAGAATGGCAAGAAACAGAACAGCTTGAAAAGTGTTTCTTGAAGACTTATGCTCCACATGGAGCTGAAAGGTTGAAGAAGAAGATGCACTACCTTGTGGAGCTCCTGAAGAGTATACTGTTATTACACAAAGGTCTATAGGTCAACCTTTGCTTAAAATGTCCCAGGTTTGAATCCAGCCACAGGGGTGGGAATTTTTTCTCTTTGAATCCATGGTTTCTTCATGGCTTTGCCCTCACTCTGTCACTAGGTATGAGGTTAGATAGGCAAGATGCTCCACCCTTTGCAGGTTAAAGAATCCCTGGTAGTTAAAAGCAAATAATAGTAGACATAAATGGGTGCTGCCCTGGTAAGATTGTTCAGCAACAAAAGACTATCCATGCTGAAGATATGTGTGTCAGCAAAAACAGATATGACTAGTGTTAAACAATGCAGTCACATCCACATAACAGGTGAATGTTGAAGAATTCAGAAAAAAAAACAATAAATACATCCAGACATCAAATATAAATGAAGAGCGCTAAGAAAGAAACAATGGGAGGACCAGTCGCCACTTTCCTTTAAAGTTACAAATCTGAAAGGAGTATTGAATTAAGCTATTAAAGAAAAGCAAAACAAGACAAAACAAAAAGGTAACACATTGTAGAAAGAATGTAGGATATAAATATATAATTCTTCACCTTTGCTCTCTCCATGGCACTTGAACTCTCACCATTATACTGGTAGATTGTGAGGCCAAGGTCAAGGATGTAAACATCACCTTCACTGACAAGGGAAGCAACTCTTGGAAGCTGAAAATGTCATAGATATTGCACTGATAAAAGACAACCATAATATGCTGGTCACAGAACTGACCAATTTTAGCATTTTTGTTTTTCTTTGTTTTGTAAATTTCTAGTTGTGCATGTGTGTGACAGAGCTGCATATTGTCTATGTATACATGCCCACATCATATGTGATGCTTTATTTGCCTCTAACATATCAACCTCACCAATCTTTTCTTCTTCATGTTTTCCCATCCATATTTATATTAATAAACAAATGTTATAGGAACATATGGTGGTGACCTGTTTAATAGGACCATATCAGATTAAATCGAACCCAGCACAATTACATTCACTTCAATGATATATTTTTTAAATGGTGAATATACATAGCATTCACACAAGATAGGGAGCCGCGATAGCTCACTGGTTAGTGAACTGGACTACAAAGGACAAGAGGTAAGGTTCGATCCCAACCGACGGCTTCCGGGGTCACCTAGCCTTAAATGGGTACCGGATTTTTTCTGGGAAAGTAAAGCGGCACAGGCGTAATACCGACCACATTACCCCTAATATCATGTGCCGAAGGTCTAAAGAATTGATGGTCACTAACACCATATTCTCTATACGCCACTTGGCGTGACGGGGGTACTTTACTTTACTTTTTTTACTCACACAAGATATTGTTTAACAACTACACAATTGAATATCATTAAAACCATGCCACTTACATGTAAAAATAATGAGAGATTGTGTGTATATTTCATATATTATACACATGATATTATTGCCTAAGTTATGTACCTCTAGAAAAGTCAGAACCTTGTTTAGTTGTGTCAATAAACTGTTATGTGTAAGGAAGTACTTATTTGATGTCTCAAATACTTCCCCAGTTATATGTGGGCACTATCTTGAATTAATACGCTAAGACCTGAATGAACTCAGGAAGAGTACACCTTGTAATGAAGAGGAGAAATTAAAAAAAAAATATATAAATATAGAAAGAAATAGAAAACAAATGGTTTGGTTAAAGCTTCACATTACGAGTGTACAACACAAACTTGAACGATGTTTCGACACAATAGGCCTTCAACAGGAACAAACATACAACACACGTACATTTCTAATTTGTCAAAAGCTTGTAAAATGTTTTCTTTTCTTTCCTAAAACCCTACAGCCTTTTGTAGATGTACATTTTTATAACTTCAAGGCAGCCTTATATTTGCTTATAGGCTTGTCCATCTCATCTGTGTCTTGTCACCAGCAAGAAGAGCCTTAGAATTGTATGTTAACTCCATGGTCTGTTTTTCAAGTGTGTACATACTGTAAGTAAGTAAAGTACCCCCGTCACACCACGTGGCGTATAGGGAAATATGGTGTTAGTGACCCTATATTTTACAGACCATCAGCACATCATTTTTGGGGTAATGTGGTCGGTATTACGCCCGTGCTGCTTTACTTTCCCAGAAAAAAATCCAGTACCCATTTAAGGCTGGGTGAACCCGGAAGCCATCGGTTGGGATTGAACCCCGCCCCTTGTCCTTTGTAGTCCAGTTCACTAACCACTGAGCTGTCGCGGCTCCCTGAGCTATCGCGGCTCCCGTGTACATACTGAGTTAATTATATTTGAATTATTTAGTGAATGGCTAAATCATTAACAAGCAGCAATGTCTTTCAGAAGCCTTAACAAGTTGTGGAAATCAAAACCCATCAGCACAAACACAAAATTTAGACTATTCAAATCAAATGTACTATCAACCCTTACGTATGCGTGTGAAAGCTGGAAAACAACAAGAGACAGAGAAACAAAGTTGAACACATTCGAAAATAAACATCTAAGGAAAATACTTGGTATAACGTGGAACGAATTCAAAACAAATGAAGAAATTAGAGAAATCGCCAATCAACCACTAATATCTTCAGTAATCAAGAAAAGATGATGGTCTTATGTTGGACATGTGATGAGGAGAGATAATAACCGAATAACAAAGCAAGCCCTCATGTGGGAAACAATAGGTAAGAGGAAAATAGGCTGACCCAGAGAGGCACTGAGAAGAACATTGATCAGAGAGGCAAGAGCAGCAGGAATTGGCTCCCTCAATAAGATAGAGTTGCTTGCACAGAACAGAGACAGATGGTGAGATTTGATAAAAGATCTTTACAAGGATTGAAAACTGCTAGAACAAAAATTTAGATAAGAGAAAGAGCATCTGAGTCTATGCCCTATGGGCCGGCTACGGCTGGAAAGGTCGATAGATAGAAGACATTAACAACAGAAGTAATTGAGGAAATATAAATTAATAAGAATTTCTTTACCTCTTTAACAGCAATACGGCCTTTGTCACTGCCAAAATGGAAGAGTCGGCCTTCATATTGTTCAGGGGGCACATGTCTGAAGCCTGTAGAACAACCTCCTTCCATGGTGCTATTGTAAACAAATGTAGGGAACTTAACAATAATCATTATATAATGTTTGATACTTACAGCTTGGTATATTTTTTTAATGGACTTTGTTTTGTAGAAGCAACTGATCTGCTGGAGTCAGTTTTGATGACATTTCCTATCACTAGCCAAACCTGTTGTCATTGTAAAGTGTTATTAAGGAGATTGGGCTCTATAAAGAAAGTTTGTGTTCCTATAGCTTTATTAGCATATTTGTGCCCTTATGATCAATGTGTAGGTGACCTTTGTGGCTAAGAAAGAACAACTACTGTAGTGTACACAATTTCAGACAAAGTGCCTGTTGATACATTGCTATGGCTGAAAGCCAATATAGAAACAGTTGAAGTGCCTTAAGTTTATGATTTCATATCTAGAGCAAAGGTGGACACTAGGGGTCTGACCTAAAAAATGTGAATATGTCAAGGACCAGATACTGTCATCTGTTAAAGTCCTCATATAAATGACTCAATTTGCAGGGACAAATTACCATAATGTAGAAATCATATTAATGATGGAAAGCTGAAGACAACAATGACAGTAAGTGATGAGAGAAGAAAAAAAAGAGGAGATTTTAGAGAGAATCTATTGATAAGCTATAGTTACCTTAAAGAGAGGGATATTCTTGAAGTTTCCACACAATATGGTGGAGTTTCACTATCTGCAATCAAATTGTTTTCAAAATTGTTGTCTGGCTTCTTTATTTGGATTTAGTCCACTTCCCTTTGAAACAACAAATTGTTCACATACAGTACATACACAAGTATTGGAACCTATGTGGCTGGTTTGTGTGCTTGTTTTCTCATCACAAGGGTCCAGCTTCAATCCTAAGAAATGGTAGAAATTTTTTTTTTGACTGACAAAGCTCCAGGGTTCACCCTGCCTCTAAAAATGAGTACCAGAGATTTTTTCTTGGAAGTAAAGGTGGCCTGACATGATACCGACCACATCATCCAAAAATGTTATATGTGGACAAGCACTCCAGACTGCTGAACACATACTTCAAGACTGCACTGAATATAGTAGACTGAGGAAAATCCATTGACCCATAGATACAACACTACAGACAAAACTATATGGGCCACTGCAAGAATTACAAAAGACAGTAAAATTTGTTCAGAAAACTACATTGCAGATATAGATAATACTTCAGGTGAACCAAAGACAAATAGATCCAAAAATGTTCCGTGGTCACTAAAAATATGGTCACTAACATCATATCCCCATATGCCTTGCAAGACCTGTAGGGAACCTTTACCTACGTATTAAAAGTAAGTATTACCAGACAGTGAGGCCCCATTTTTGTGTCAGATGATGAGATCATTGGATAATTCTCCACTGGAGAAATAAGTTGTATAAGAGTCCAGTATCTCCAGTTTAATTTTAAAATATCATTGTCTTGCAAGTCACTAATTCCCATCTGTGCGTCCATAGAACCAATATTGGAGTTGAGTGTCTTTATAACTAATTTTATGGTCTATGGATGTTTTACTTTTTTATTTTTGTTTCAGCTCAGGGTGTAGTACATAATAATTATTAATTGAAAACTGCTTGGTGGGCTGGTCCTGGCCCATACGTTCTCCTTATCTGAAGTAGGTACCTCCAGTGGCAAGACACTGTACCAAAGAACATAAGTTTAAATCCTGATTTAGGTTGTCCAAGTGTCTGCTTTCTGTTATTGTCTGTACATTTTTCTGAGTGCTCTTAAAAATACACATGTCTCTCCATAATTTATGTTACGAACTGATGTTTACTGATTCTGTATACAACCGACACAACAGTTATTTTCTGAATATAGATAATGGTGGAATGAGACATCCCAAATACAGTATATGTACATGACATACAGCAACCAAGAGTCCAGAGATTGCAGAGTCAATGACTAAAAAACCATGTAAATGATTATTGATATGGCATTTATAGAATATGATATCATGGTTTGAGATGATTCTAAACTGTTGCCCTGTTTAAATATTCCCCTTCACTTGTTAATTTATTTGAGAACCAGTCAACAACAGAATTTATATGATGTACTGTAGATTGTGGAAGGACATGATGGCCTATGTCAACCAATATGACACATGATGATGATGATGAAGACTATAAATTTTCACCTTTAATTTCCATTGTAAAATAAAATGTGAAACAATTAAGTTATTCTCTATTTTCCTGCAAGGATACCAGCAAAGGGATATAATAATGAGAAAGTCACATTCTGACAAATAATTTAGACAGAAATACCATCTATATGCCACAGAGCACAATGGAACTCTTTCTTTTCTTTCATATTCCACAAAGACAAGCCACCAGGAACAAAGAATAGCTACTCACGTGATCCCTTGAGGAAAATAAGACTTGAAAAGGTCACTCTCATAGCCTTGACATTCACGGTGTTGTACAGGTATATCATCCAAGAAAGTGTCAAGCTCTACAGTTTTGTAGGCTGCTGTACCATACTCATCCTAGAAGGAAAAGCAACAGCCATTGTTAAATACTGATCTATTTCTTGTTCTTCATTGTTGATACAGTAGAGAGTTGGACTGCATTGTGTAACAGTTTGAACCTTTATTAGTTTCACTGCTTCTGTTCCCAGCACACATACTCTAGGACTCCTACCCTAGTCTTTAATATTTCTTGATCTACCTGCAAGACAGCAGCTGTTTTCAATCAGAGCTGTTTCTATAGGAAAGTAGTATTACCACACTAATGAATCTTCCTACTTAAGTTTGCATCATGTTTTCTTTGTTTCTCTTAAGTAGATTGTCTGACAGAACCATATAACAGGACTGTCATGGTCCTCTTGTCTCAACTTTCAACAGGCTTTTTTCCCCATGGAATTGTTCCTTGGAGACTTCTGAGTACAAGCATGACAAAAATAAAGCTGAATAATTTATTATTTTGAGAGGCAATCCAGTGATTATTGTTAAATGAAGGTGAGTTTGTGTTTGCCTCAGTTTACTAGAGCAGGTTTTCTTTACCATTCCAGACAGAAGACTTGATATACTTTTATATTGAATCTGTTATTGGCTCATTACAATTGGAAAAAGATTCCATGGTTTCTTCAGAGAAGGACTCACCTGTGAGCAATTGCTTTGAACAGGTGTTATTAAAATGGGAGCCGCGATAGCTCAGTGGTTAGTGAACTGGACTACAAAGGACAAGGGGTAGGGTTCGATCCCAACCGATGGCTTCCGGGTTCACCCAGCCTTAAATGGGTACTGGATTTTTTCTGGGAAAGTAAAGCAGCACGGGCGTAATATCGACCACATTACCCCAAAAATCATGTGCTGAAGGTCTGTAAAATATAGGGTCATTTCCCTATACGCCACTTGGCGTGACGAGGGTACTTTATTTTTTTTTTACTTTTTTAGGTGTTATTAAAGCAACAAGAGAGACACAGCCGAAAATAAGTCTGAAAAATAGTTGACGTCATTGTCTGTGCAACTCAAAGCAAGAGGCACCATCCATACAGCAAAACCATTATGCAAGCAACAAAGTCATTATTTTTGTTTACAAATTATAAATGTTGCATAAACATCATGAAAAGATCAGTTTAGAACAGTATGACCAAGGAAGGAATACAACATACTTGACTGCTGAATTTCCCAATCCAAAAATGGACATCATGGGCCAAGTTTTCACTATCACCATCCTTGTATGTCTGAAAAGAAGGAACCACATTAGAAATTATACTAAACAGCACTTTGCATATATTTCAGCTTGTCACATATCCAGGTGTGTCTCAAAAACTCTGTTATTTCTAAAAATCATACTTTAAAATGCCCATTTACTTGAAATGAAAAACATTAAGATTTGCAGTCAAAAGAGAAGTTGTCAGGCCTTAAAAGACAGTCTATTGGCACTGAATTTGTTCAACATATTTGAACCTGTTGAGGATCATCATCTAATTAGTTTGTCTGAAGAATGCTCTTGTAGTCATTTCGCTACAGATCTCTATGCCAAACATTATACTTTATCCATACAGTTCTATTTTTTGTGCTAAGAATAAAATAGTGTAAATATAATTTATATTTAGTTACTATATTTTTCAACATTATGTGAATATTCTCAAAAGTGATCCATCAAAGACAAAGAATGGTGAAAACTGTCAGTGTGACCTGGCTCTTTTATACATCAAATATGATAGTTGTGTTTAGCAAGTGTGACATCAAATTATGTTAATTAACTGAGAGATAATTCAAATCCATTCATAATTGTGCTGATCCAAGGTTTTCTTCAGCTTTTATTATTTGTTAGCACATTTATTCATAATCTGTATACAGAGATACCAAATAGATCAAAGCATGAAAAGGTGATAATATCTGATTGAAGATATAAAAACTAAATAAAGAGGCAGATATGCAATTGCCTGCAATGTAGCAAGATGAAAGTATGCATTATGTAAATATGAAATGTATCAATGTGAATGTTAAATGTATCAATGTGAATGTTGTGAATGTAAAATGTATGAATAGGAGTGTTGCAAATGTGAAATATATCAATAAGAATGTTGCAAATGTGAAATATATCAATAAGAATGTTGCAAATGTGAAATACATGAATATGAATGTTGCAAATGTGAAATATATCAATAAGAATGTTGCAAATGTGAAATACATGAATATGAATGTTGCAAATGTGAAATATATGAATGTGAATGTTGCAAATGTGAAATATATCAATAAGAATGTTGCAAATGTGAAATACATGAATATGAATGTTGCAAATGTGAAATATATGAATGTGAATGTTGCAAATGTGAAATATATCAATATGAATGTTGCAAATGTGAAATGTATCATTATGAATGTTGCAAATGTGAAATGTATCATTATGAATGTTGCAAATGTGAAATGTATCATTATGAATGTTGCAAATGTGAAATGTATCATTATGAATGTTGCAAATGTGAAATGTATCATTGTGAATGTTGCAAATGTGAAATGTATCATTATGAATGTTGCAAATGTGAAATGTATCAATATGAATGTTGCAAATGTGAAATGTATCAATATGAATGTTGCAAATGTGAAATGTATCATTATGGATGTTGCAAATGTGAAATGTATCATTATGAATGTTGCAAATGTGAAATGTATCATTATGGATGTTGCAAATGTGAAATGTATCATTATGAATGTTGCAAATGTGAAATATATCAATATGAATGTTGCAAATGTGAAATGTATCATTATGAATGTTGCAAATGTGAAACATATCAATATGAATGTAGCAAATGTGAAATATATCAATATGAATGTTGCAAATGTGAAATGTATCATTATGAATGTTGCAAATGTGAAATGTATCATTATGAATGTTGCAAATGTGAAATGTATCATTATGGATGTTGCAAATGTGAAATGTATCATTATGAATGTTGCAAATGTGAAATATATCAATATGAATGTTGCAAATGTGAAATGTATCATTATGAATGTTGCAAATGTGAAATGTATCATTATGAATGCTGCAAATGTGAAACATATCAATATGAATGTAGCAAATGTGAGATATATCATTATGAATTGTAAAATATATCTATATGAATGTGAAATGTATCAATTATTTATTTTAACATGACACAGTCTTTTCTATAAACTCACATTTAAAATGATGTAAGAATCCCCATTGTAGAACTCTCCATAGTCCTCCCTAGGCCAGTCTTTGACCTCAAATTTCTATTGAAAGTTAAAAGCAATCCTTTCACATTTTAAATCAAACACAACACATACTGCACATACATTCATTATAAGCTAAGGATATATCTTTGTACATTAAAAAACAAAAAAGATGTTAATAACAGTGAACTTTAACGTGGCAAAACTGTCTCTTACAATTTACATCCTTTCAGTGCCATCAGACATCACATAGGGTGTGTTTACATGCCTTGCCATAACTTTAGACAAAGTTTCTCAATCTCAGTCAGGGCATTGATGCATGCTATTTTTTCCTGTCTTGCTAGTGTTCTTCAAACTGTTTCTTGAGGTGAGACTTTTTTTCAATTTCTTTCTGTTTCCCATTTGAGGCATTGTTTCTCTAGATACTCCTGCTGACATATGCCCACCTACTCTTGACTATAGATGAGACTGTTGGATGCATGCCCATTTCTCTTATTTCTGCACTAGTCTTGAATTCATACTGTTGAAGTATTTTCCTTCAACTTAAATGTTTTCAAAAGAATCTAGTTTCTTTTCTTTGATTTTGCCTCAATTTGAACCCAACCCTGCAATCTGTGTTGATGAGATAATGAATTCACCCAGGCCAGAGTCCAGTACAGACAGTATCAAAGATGGCATGAGAGAGGATAACAATGATAGTTGGACACCTTGGCTATGATCTTGATTACACCTTCCTTGCCTCTTGAATAACACTGTTAATGTGGTGATTGAAAGAAAGGTCCTATCAAAAGTTACTCCTAAATAATTAAGAGAGTGATCTTTTTCAATGTCCACACTATTGCAGATATGATGTCAGCAATTCTATTATCCAGTGAACACCACATGACAGAAGACTTGCTTGAGTTTATGAGTGCACCAAGTGCTTATCTTAACATGTTTTAGCAGCTGCCTAGCCATGGCTCAGATATCAAAATCAAATATTTATCTCTATATAATCTCATGTAGTTTCTCCAGAATAATTCTCCTTTTATACTTTTCCTGGTACTGGCAGCTGCATGCTTTTATGCCTTTAATTCATGCCTCTTGTCAAGATCTAAAATCTCCACTATGGTTCCCTTAAAGCACGTCAGACAGTAACTTTATTGATATATTAAACTCCAAACTGATCAAGATAGAAATCACTAAAAAATTACAGCCAGATGAGCTTTATGTGAGAAAAGATAAACAATCACTCACCTCAATTCTCCAGATTCTCAGACCTGGGGCAGCACCAGCACCCTGCCAGGCAGGTTCTGTGACAGCAGATGCCTCTAAAAAAACCAATAATATGATCTGAAATGCTAGTATTTGTTTGTTTGTGTTAACACTATATTTGAGGGGACTGGGTGGTCTAGAGGTAAGATGTCAGCCTCTGAACAAAGCAAGTCCTGGGTTTGAATCCTGCCACGGGCAAAGAGAATTTGTCACTTTGAATCCATGGTTTCCTCATGGCTTTACCTTCCCCTTGTCTCTTAGTAGGGAGATCCAAAGTCTAGTCCTCTTGGAAAATGGTGAAAAACAGCAGATTCTGTGCGCACTCGCACATGTTCAAGAACCTGTCAGTTAAAAGTCTAAAAGAGTAGGCCAAAAATGATCACTGCCAGGGCACAAATTGTTAAACAAATCTACCCATGCCAATGACAGATGTGTTGGGCACAAATATCACAGCTCTGCCATAAACTAGCAATACATCCACTTAATGGGTGAGCGCTAAGAAGAAGAAAAACTACATTTAGACAATACAGACTACTTGCAAGCCACAACACAATCTACCTAAGCCCATTTAACATCATTTTACAGACTACTTGCAAGCCACAACACAATCTACCTAAGCCCATTTAACATCATTTTACAGACTACTTGCAAGCCACAACACAATCTACCTAAGCCCATTTAACATCATTTTTAAAGGCAGAGGACTGTTCATTTCTTCAGCAGTCGTAAACATCAGGAAGAAAGAAAGACAAGTTGAAAAGAGTAAAATGTTTGACTCTTGGTGACAAGAATGTGTATCTCTCAAGTTGGAGGATATCTGCCTGTATGGTGAGGGGCACCAGCTCACACTGAGGACACTTTCTGCTGAATATGATAACAAAACAGGTATTCACACAAAATTCAGTCCCTAAAAACCCCACAGGCCTACAAGAGCTTTGTCAGAAGTTAAAAGCTAGTGAATGCAAATAAACAAACAAACAACACTGAAAGACTCATTCACACCAACAACACTATCTATCTATCTATTGACCTTTCGAGCCGTAACCGGCCCATAGGGCGTAGACCAAGATACACCTTCTCCTATATGAATTTTTGTTCTAGCAGTTTTCTTTTAAAGATATTTTATCAAATCTCGCCATCTGTCTCTGTTCTGTGCAAGCAGTTCTATCTCATTGAGGGAGCCGATTCCTGCTGCTCTTGCCTCTCTCATCAATGTTCTTCTCAGTGTCTCCCTGGGTCTTCCTCTTTTTCTTTTACCTGTTGTTTCCCATATGAGGGCTTGCTTTGCTATTCGATTATTATCTCTTCTCATCACATGTCCAACGTATGACCATCGTCTTTTCTTTATTACTGAAGATATTAGTGGGTGATTGGCGATTTCTCTAATTTCCTCGTTTGTTTTGAATTCGTTCCATTCTATACCAAGTATTTTCCTTAGACATTTATTTTCGAATGCGTTCAACTTTGTTTCTATATCTCTTGTTGTTTTCCAGCTTTCACACGCATACGTAAGGGTTGATAGTACATTTGATTTGAATAGCCTAAGTTTTGTGTTTGTGCTAATGAGTTTAGTTTACAACACTACACACAGTTAAACTGTGTAAACGATAAACTTAAGTCAACAGATAAAAAATGGAAAAGATCACTACAAATATAAAACCAACACCAGGGTCATTTGCAAAGTCCAGCAACTCCCTAAGATAAATGAGACCACAATTGATCTGTTCTACAATCTCATAATAATTTGATCAGATGGCAACCACAACATGCTCAAAAGTATCAGCTGTTTTGACATTATTAATGACACTGTTGACAACCATTGATTTGGAGAGTCAAAGATATGTGGATGTAAGGAAGTTTCTCAACATCCAAATGAAAAATATTTCTATACACTACTTCATGAGTGGAGCCTCAGTGGCTGAGTGGTTAGTGTGCTCGCTTCCTGATCAGAAGGGCCCAGGTTTGATCTCCATAAGTAGTTTATTTTTTTTATTATGGTTATGTTGTGAAATGCATTATTCAACTTGTAATTTCATCCAAAATAACATGCTACATCATCATACAAATGTATTTATTGTTACAAAATTACATGTATTGATTTTAAAAACGAAATAAAGAATTTATATTAAAAAAAAAAATGCCAAGCAAGTGTTTTTCCGCAAAAAAAAAAAAAAAGTATATTTTTGTAACAGATTGACAAGGCTGCAGAGTTCACCCAGCCTCTAAAAATGAATAGCAGAGATTTTTCTGGGAAGTCAAGGTGGCCTGATGTGACAACATGGCCCACATTACTCACAAATGTGCTTCGTTACAAGAAAAAAAATGGTCACTAACACTGTATTCCCCAATATGCCTAGCAAGACATGAAGTAAAAAAAAGTAAAGTACCCCCGTCACGCCAAGTGGCATATAGGAGTATGGTGTTAGTGACCATACGCTTTACAGACCTTTGGCACATGATTTTTGGGGTAATGTGGTCGGTATTATGCCTGTGCCGCTTTACTTTCCCAGAAAAAATATCTGGTACCCATTAAAGGCTGGGTGAACCGAAAGCCGTCGCGGTTGGGACTGAACCCTACCTCTTGTCCTTTGTAGTCCAGTTCACTAACCACTGAGCTATCGCCGCTCCCAGCAAGGCATGAAGGGAAGCTTTATAATTTTTTTAATATATGAGTACTGAACAAGAAAAGGCTAATGAATCAATCAACAACTAATGAATAATATTACTAGACTAAATGTCATCTATTTTCATATTTTTGGATTTTAGGAATCTCTATACCAAATGATATTTATTACTGTAAGACATATATATATATAAATCTAAATTCTTATCTCAGTATTTATCCAAGGTAAATTATTGTTAAGACAATAGTACCCCCCCCCCCCCCCCCCCCCCACCCCCCACCACTTTCAAAAAGAACAAAAAAACTTACAATTTTGAAAATCTGGCAAAAGGACAGGAAAGCAAATAGAGGACACTTACTCTTGACCTCCCTCTCTGCTTTAGTGCCAAAAAGCTCCATGTTACTATCCTTCCAGGCATACTGCTTGGCTTTGACCAATCCTAAAATATGGATCACATTAGTGTCAGAAATAAAAACATTATTTGTTAAGCTAAAATCAAAGAAACTGTAAAAAAAAAAAATGGCCTAATGTAAATAACTACTCTAGACAGATAATTTTAACAAAAGGCAACCTAATTAGCACAAGTCCCACAGTCTAGCAAAATGTCCATATATATGGCTGATGTGTCCACTAGAGTCCCATTTTCCTGGTCATTTTAAAACACAGTTACAATAAAAATTATAATAATAATTGTTATTATCAAAATGTGTGTATGATTTACAAAGTAAAACTCATAAAAATCAATTTCATGTTAGAACATGATGAGTTCTACATAATCCATGATTCACAAGAGATGTTCGTTTTAATAAGAAATCAATTCACAGCTGACGGCGATTAAGTCAAGTTATCATAAGCCTGGTTAGATGAAACTTATCCTTTTCAATATTGAAACATTTTTTCATGACTATGTAATACTGTTTGACATGACTGAAAACAAAAATGATGCAACAAATTCAACATTACACTGTTAATTGTTCATTGTTGTCATTAAACTATCATAATCTTGTTATATGAGATCCATACAGAGATAATGAGCAGATTCTTGAGCTCTGTTCCTCTTACCTGTTGTTTCCCACATGAGGGCTTGCTTTGTTATTCATGCAGTGCTTTTAGCAACAGTAATATTCTGGACAAATATTGCACAAACAAAATAGGAAGCAACTAAAAGGCTTAAAACAACAACAGAAATACTTTAATAAATATGAATAATTTCAAACTGAAAGAATTCTTACCGCGTGGCATCTTGGTAGTCTTTGATGTGTTTTAAAATACACACAAGTGGTGATATATCTGGTAAAAATAAGAAAACATTGAATATTTTTGTAAATTTTATAATCAATCAATTTATTGATAAGCTATAATCATTATTTTCAATAATTCTACTAATCCTGTCCTAAGTCATTTGAGTTGCTGAGTTAGTCTTTAAACGATTGAGAGTTGTTAGTTATGAGTCAGTATTACACTGAGTGTACAGTATTCTGAGTATTAAATACAGGTACAGAGTGAAACACACTCATCATCAAGTACCGGACCTGCTGGCGTAGGTGATCATGTCTCTCCACAACTTTCGATCTCGGCAGCTATTTATCATTTCTGTTATTGACCTTCTGCCAAGCCATTCTCTTAAGCTGTCTATTATTTTTTCTCTTTGCTTCCCTCTATCTCTTCGTCCCTCAATTTTTCCAGTTGTTACAATATATTCCAGTTGTTCTCTTCTCATTACATGGCCAAAAAATGATTATTGTTGCGTGCATCCCTTGCGATTATGTCGTAATCGCGTTGTGGGCATGCAGGGCAGCTTGACGTACAGCTGATGCGTGTTCTACTCGCACGCTGTGTCGAGATATCGATCCATTACGTTATTGGCAGCCTGCACAGCCTCTGTCAGTTCTCTGTTAGCGTGACCTCAGATGGAATGCGCTGCTCGTGTTTACAATCGGGCCAACACGCCTTCGTGCCCCCTGGCTATCGTCTCAGCCCTGACCTTGCCGGGTCACTGTAGTACTTCGGGTTTGTTGTTAAGATGACTGTTTCACGTTGTGTTTCCGCGACAACTTTACTGCTGTTATGATTCGTCCCCAAGGGTTGACGCTAGGCAGATAATGATAACTGTACAACACATAACAACGCATTGGTTATAAGAATTGGTTCCAACGTTTAATACTGTCACATCGGACTCTCGTTACACACTGGATATGGCAGGTCCCACACGTAAAGCGCACTCTTACAATTCTTGAGTCTATCGCCCTCACACTTATCTCTGGGCTCTAACGCATTCATACTCGCATCTCAACTAATTGTGGACCGTCCCCATTGACGGCCCGCCCTAGGCTATTTAACTTCTACCGGCCCTGCGGTCTCTTGGCACTGCCAATAACTGTCTCATAATAGTGCCACTTACTAATTTGCATCACTTAACTATTCTTCACTAGTCTCTGCATCTCCTAACTATCACATTTTCTTCTGCCGGTTAAATGTCTATTACACTTGCTTAGTGTCTTTATTCTAACTCACTTGATAATCTACATCGCGTCTAATTCTACTGGGCTAAGGTTAACCCCTCTATGGGCCGACCCCCATGGTCACCCGTCTCCTAACTGGCGTGTGTGCTCCTGCCGACTACATTTCTGTCCAAGTGTCGGTATCCAGTGCTTGTCAATCTTTTGTGTTTACCTCTTAAATTTGGATCTGTCAGCCAATCAGATTTGACTTCCTGGTCTTTAGTTATATTATCTGGTCCAGGAGCTTTGCCTGCTTTCATATTGCACAAGGCATCTTTCACTTCTTCTCTGAGTATTTCTGGTCCTTCTCCATTATCCTTAATATTTACTTCTGTTTGTTCATCATTATAAAGATCTTTAATGTATTCTGTTCATCGTTCCCTTATGTTTTCTTGTTCAATCAACAGTTCCCCTTCCTTTGATCTTAGAGATCCAGTTTTTGATTGCGTTGTTTTTTCTCCCTGTTAATTCCTCAATTTGTTTGCATATACTTTAGCATCTCCTTTTTGTTGCATTTCAATCTCTTTGCATCTCTCTTTTAGCCATGCTTCTTTTGCATTTTACTACAATTTCTTTATTTAATCTCTTATACTCATCTTTATTTTCTTTATTTCTTCTTCTTGTATCCATTAGCCGCAAAATGTCATATGTCATCCATTTAATCATTTCTTTCTTGAATTTGTCCTCACTGGTGGTATGAACTTTTTGATGTTTGTTGCATTGATTCTTTTAGCATTTCCACTGTTCATCAATGCTTTGTATCTTCTCTATTGCATTGTAAAGACACTAGAACCATGATAACATACTATATTTATATTATATTAGTACACCAATTATGTAGGGTTATTGTGTGTGCATCTCACAGCAACACCTCCAGGCTGGTGGTCCTCGCAATACTTCATCATGACACGACGATGTAGTCAAGTAGTTTTCATGATCATGTTTGGATGGCAATTAGTCTAAGCCTGGACAACTCTTCAACAAATCGTGTCTCCTCTACAAGAGGAAGCACCACCTCCAAAAATATATATATTATTTTTAAAAAAATGGTCTTCGATGTCATGATATACATTCAGTAAAAAGTTTGTTACAATCCTCGGTAGTATAGTGGTAAGTATCCCCGCCTGTCACGCGGGAGACCGGGGTTCGATTCCCCGCCGGGGAGGAATTTTTTTTTTCCATTTTTAATTTCGGCAGTGCGCTTGTCCACTGGAGATTTCAGTCGATACCATTTCCCAAGTCTGGCGATCCTTTTTCTTTCTTCCCCCCCCCCTTCTTCTCTCCCCCCCCCCCACTTCGATGTGTGTAGTCACACCATTTCGTTTTGCGTCGCTACACATTAACAAGTGCTTGCACACACGACTAACTGTCATTGCAGCCATTTCCACTGTTACCAAAACAAAAGCAACAAATATGTATTTCTTTTTTTTTTTTAATCAGGCTGGGAATAAAAACCAAAAAAAAAAACAGACCAAACGTACAGTGCCTATGATGTTAGTAGTTTTACCAATGTATATATTTGATTTACTTTTCATCACATATATGGACAATATAAGCAAATTAGCATGCCCAATCAAAGGAAACATACCAACACGGATGACAACAAACGATAACACAGAAGAGAACGAAATATACGTACCAGAAAACAACAGAAGAGAGGAAGAAATAAATGAAATACTATTTGCAGACGACCAAGTTCTGATACATGAAACAACTGAGGACCTACAAGAACATATCAACAGGCTAAACAACACTTGTAAACAATACAACATGAAGATCAACATAAGCAAAACCGAAGTAATGGCAATAGCGAGAAAGGAAGAAAAACTAAACATCATAATAGATAATACATCTTTGAAGCAAGTTGACAATTTTAAATATCTGGGTAGCACGCTAACACAAGACAATAACCAAGAAACAGAGATAGATATATTGTTTCTCCCCTCGACGCCAACGGCAACAGAGGAAGGATAGAAGAAGAAGAAGATATATTTGATGGCAAGCACCGTTGAATGTAACAGAAAAGAAATCTGACCACGAACAGGTCATGTTTTACCAATAAGGTGAAGTAAAAGAACAACACAAAACCATATCTATACATTGTGTATTGTAAACCTTCAGAAAAGTTGACCCCCGTCTCGTCTCTTTTTTTTTTTCTTCATCTTTATATTTAAAAAAAAAGTAAACGAGACATATAGGGCCAAATATCACAGCTTACTGACAACTACATGACACAACTCATCTACGTTCACGTAATTACAGGCGGACAAAAGATGAAGAACAGCTGTAGACTAAATGTGAAAGAGGAAGAATGTAATATGAATTTAGCTAATGTTATTTTCGGGAGCCGCGATAGCTCAGTGGTTAGTCAACTGGACTACAAAGGACATGGGGTAGGGTTCGATCCCAACCGACGGCTTCCGGGTTCACTCAGCCTTAAATGGGTACCGGATTTTTTTTCTGGGAAAGTAAAGCAACACGGGCGTAATACCGACCACATTACCCTAAAAATCATGTGCTGAAGGTCTGTAAAATATAGGGTCACTAACACCATATTTCCTTATACGCCACTTGGCGTGACGGGGGTACTTGACTTTTTTTAAATGTTATTTTCAGTCAGCAGAAATTGTTGCTACAATCCTCGGTAGTGTAGAGATAAGTATCCCCGCCCGTCACGCGGGAGACCGCGGTTCGATTTCCTGCCGGAGAAGTATTGAATTTTTGTTCCCCCAATTTTGATAACGCAGCGACAAACGAATGAGTTAGTTAGTTAGTATACTTGTACTTGTCTGTTGTTGATCGTCGCTACCATTCCCACACGGGGCGATTTGGTGCCACACACGCGAGCTCGGTTTTTGGGGTCTCTTCAAATAACATGTTTCACAGAAAAGTAACGTAGCCGGGCGTGAGTACTAACTATTTCATCATTTAGTGTCGATGGTGGTGGATAAATATGGATACAAACATGAGGTTATCCACAACGCACTACTTCGGCTGGAGTTTACATTGTTTGCTTGTTTTCTTTCTTTCAGTTTGAAATCTCTAGCTAAGTCCCGAGCGACTGATTTTTCTGTGAATATCACTTTTTCCTGTTTTTCACACTGGCAGCTTGGTTTTCAGGAGTCCGCCCCATACATGCGGATATTCTCAGACTTCAGATCATCGTAATGGTTCACTAAACCGGCCGAGGGCAAATCTTACGGTTTCCTGTTTGATGTGCGACGGGGATAATTTGACGACTGACTGTGTGTCTATATGATCGGAATTGGAGTCATAAACGATGGCCTAACATCATCTAGTGCTACGACGATCATCATTTTCAAGAGAATGTGACTTACCGGTATATGGGGATAGGCGGAAGGAACAATTGAAAGCTATGCATGAAAAGCGTTTCTTGTTGCAGTTTCCTCACATTACAAGTCGCATGGCTGTGTTAGTCACCTCTAGTGACTCGGGCAGATGGTGCTCGTAAACCTGGGAAGGCCGACCGTCTAAGGGCAGAATCCCCCTACAGAAAAGATCATCTGCTGCCTTGCAGGAATATTGGGGACAGTCAAAGGCTAAGGAAAGCAAACCTAAATAAAATGCTGGCTGAAATCGGATGCACTGGGCCACTGGCGCAGAACACAGTGCAACGTTTTAACGGGTGTTCAGTCGGAGTGGATATGGCAGACTCTAACTGTGATGTTCTGTCTGTGGGGGCGATCAACACACTTAGCCTGGCAGCTGACTTCATGTGAGAGTCTGGGATCCTACTCTGACTGAGTCCTGATCGCAGACAGACAGATGCACTCTCATATTTTTATCGTCCAGAGTTTTAACGTTTTGTGTACATTTTTTTCCGATTATTTTTGTCAGCGCAACGGTTATTTTGTTCAGCTCTTCTCGATTTCCAATTGTCCAGGGTTCTGTATAGTGCGCACAATGCACACGGGCTCTCTCGTTTTTTTTTTTTTTTTTTTTTGGGGGGGGGGGGTGTTTCGCGAGGGCTAAAATCCGATCTCACTATCTTGAGATCAGGGAAGGGCAATGCCACAGATTCCATTTTTTTTTTATTTACCACCGCCAGTGGTGGTAAATCGATCACGAGAGCCTCTAGAGGCCGTTGTCTAAGCCAATAAGTTCTCTTCATCAACACTGAAACTCTCTAACAGTCCACAAGATATTGCTTTTCATTGCTATCGTTGCTCATTTGTAGATTTTGTGGAACCCATCTTGCACAAACCTTAGAGAATGCGAGAGTTGTTATAATTGTATTTGTACTACCAACGCTGACTGACAACTTTAAGGCCAATTCTTGAGTAGTGATGCGTGTATCTCCACCTTCCGATTCTTTTATTCGCTGAACCCAGCGACTTACCGTGTCGATTGTAAAACGTCTATACATATCACATAGGTGCTTGTGAATGTTCACAACTGTTTCCTTCTCTACAACGAGATATTCTATCACAATTCGCTGCTTATAACGCAAATTGCTAACATGCTCCATTTCAACGGTTTAGTGCAGTCGTATTATTTGGCAGATTGAACTGCAATTCGGTGCCCACAATAGACACATGCTATGTGTACAAAATGTTATGCTTCTATGTTTATTATTAGCTGAGAAAACCGATGTGGTACATTACATTTTGAACGCCCCTAGTAAAAATTGTACCAAAGAATGTCTCTGGGAAACTACGGTTACCTACGTGATGATGATCTTCTTCTTCTTCCACCTTTTTAGCTCACAGTGGAGTATAGGTCTTCAACAAACACTTTCCAAGTTATTATGTTTTTTGCCATTCTTTGAAAATCATTCCATGTCTTCCCCATCATATTCATCTCTGCTTCTATCTGTCTTCTCCAAGAATTCCTTGGTCTTCCTTTTTGTCTTATCCCCTGGGGATTCCAAAAAAGGGCCTGTTGTGTTGGCTTGAGAGCCAACTCTCAGTTGGCTTCCGTAGTGTGTGTCCTATCCAGCGCCTAAGTCTTCGCTGTATCTCTTTATCCACTGGTATTTGACTGGTACATTTCCATAATTCTATGTTAGTGATTTTGTCCTGCCATTTCCATCCTTTTATTCTGCGTAAACATCCATTAATGAAAGTCTGTATCTTCATGATTGTCAATTTTGTTTGTTCTCCATGTTTCACAGCCGACTTAACATTTGAGTTGAAAATTTTTATTTTTGTATTTAACCTAATTCCTTTGGATTTCCATGTTTCCCCGTGCAATGAAAGCTCCTCATGCTTTTGATATCCTTATTTTGGAATCATTTTCTGTTCCTCCCTCTTTATCTACATTACTGCCCAGATATGTGTAAGATTGTACGTCTAGTACTTGACGTGATACTAACCACTTTATCAAGGAATGTCTCGACGGAAATGAAAAATACGGACATAAACAAAATACATCATTGATCACGAACTTTTCTATTCAAGCAATGAACTATTGTAGTATTGTTGTTACATATGAACATGCTTTTAAAGGTCAGGAAGAGGAGTAGAACGTGGTGTCATAATCAGTTAGAAGTCGTAAGATACAGTCCTCGTTTCTGCAGTGGTTAGTATTACAGCCTGTCGCGTGTGGGACCGGGGTTCGATTCCCTGCTAAGAGAGCATTTATTTGTATGTTCACTTTAATAACGTGCCAGCGAGGTGGTTAGCGTTTGTCTACTGTTGTACCATTGACAACCATTCCCAGGTATGTCGACCTTTTACTCAGCACCGCTTCTGGGTTCACAAAAACTTTGAAAATAATAAAACGGGTACCAAAGAATGTGTCAGTGAAAGGTGAGGTGACCCGACGCTGCGTATTCTAGTACTTCATCAATACACGTGTCGACGGGGGTGCAATAATACGGACACAAACAAAATACACCATTGATCATTAGACTCAACAGAGTCTATTCTGACCAAGTGAGTTAGGGATTGAGAGAGAAGACAAACCAGTACTCAAAAATGTCGTGCTAAAGTCGGGTGTTTTGGGCCGAAAGGCGCAAATATCACAGCTCTACTTCTAAACACAGCGCAACCACGCTCACTAAACGTCCTTCTAAAGGCGGATGACGTAGAGATGTAAGTATTCCTTTCTTAGTCATCAGGTGAAAGGTTGTAATGGATCAAGTACAATCACGGTCTAAGGTCACTTGTAAGAAAGAATCTGCTGAGTTTGAGCTGATCATGCCATGTCACACAAAAAACCACATCTGAAGGTTAAGTGGTATCGGCTTTTGTAGACATGCAGGTTACAACTGTTATTATGCAATAGCGTGATTTAAAGGCCAAAGAAGAGAAGTGGAACGTAGAGTCATATTCAGATAGAAACATTTAGCTACAGTCCTCGGTAGTACAGTGGTTAGTATCCCTGCCTGTCGCGTGGGGGACCGGGGTTCGATTCCCCGCCGGGGAGCACATCTTTTTTAAAATTTGTATTAACGTGTCAGCGAAGTTTGTCTACTGTGGACCACTCCCACAAGCGGCTATTTTTGTTTTCCAACACCAGCACTCCTTCTGTGTTCAAACAAACTCATCAAGTAATAACATTGGGTACCAGAGAATGTCACGTAGATCCGGCGCTGCGTATATTAACCATACTACACAGGTATTTGGAAACTTCTAATAACCTTTGCCACGAGCAAGCCTGGACGTAACAAATCACACAGCAATAGAATCATATCATAGGAGGCGAAGGCGCGCCTCACATCAACGGAGCTGGAAGTTGTACTCAACCACACCTGAATGCTTGCGCCAGGATCGGTGAACCATAACCATCCAGACCCAGCTCCACCTCTCCGATGTGCCTGTAGTAACAGACTAACCTGTCTAGTCTGGCCACGCGAGTAGGGATCGAAGTGGGAAGACAACCCGGTACTAAGAAATGTCATGCCGAAGTCGGATGTATTGGGCCGAAAGGCGCAAATATCACAGTTATACTGCAAACCACAAAACAACGCACACACGCCCACTTAACGTTCTTTTAAGGGTGGATGATGAAGAGGTATACTCCTTTAGTCATCAGCCGAACGTAAGCAAGCAAACAATATCTCTGCTATTAATACATTAGAATTGTGTTCATCAGCTTAGTCAATGGATGATATTTATGCGTCAAGTCCGTGATCGTCTGTCATATCTAACTTCTCTCACTGAATCTTCTTATGTTTCATCATATCTAACTTCTCTCACTGAATCTTCTTATGTTTCATCATATCTAACTTCTCTCACTGAATCTTCTTATGTTTCATCATATCTAACTTCTCTCACTGAATCTTCTTATGTTTCATCATATCTAACTTCTCTCACTGAATCTTCTTATGTTTCATCATATCTAACTTCTCTCACTGAATCTTCTTATGTTTCATCATATCTAACTTCTCTCACTGAATCTTCTTATGTTTCATCATATCTAACTTCTCTCACTGAATCTTCTTATGTTTCATCATATCTAACTTCTCTCACTGAATCTTCTTATGTTTCATCATATCTAACTTGAAACTTGCTTGTACAGTTCAATCATCAATATCCATACAAATTGTGTAGATACTCTGTAGGAATCTCTAGTAAAACACTGACCTAGAGTAAATCCATGGTTCTGGAATTCACTGATAGTTGCTAATTCCGTTAATCTTTACAATACAACTCTAATTATTAATCCCTGGGCATATGTACAATCACAACTGTTGGGCATATGTACAATCACAACTGTTGGGCATATGTGCAATCACAACTGTTAGAAGAGATGAGTCCAAGACACAGGATCGGCTGAGAGCCGTACTTCTCTAGGCTACAATTTTGGAACTTCACGACACCTCTGAAATACCTGCTGATTTCATAAAACATGACATTGAGCCAAAGGGCGTCAGCTCACAGGCTTCTGCGTCCACAACAACAACTGACCATGTCACGCAAAGGACAACAAAACAATTGAAGGCTAAGTCGTCTCTACAGGTTACAAATCTAATTATATATGAACATGCTTTTTAGGCCAAAGAAGAAAGGTAGAACGTAGAGTCATATTCAGATAGAAACATTTAGCTACAGTCCTCGGTAGTACAGTGGTTAGTATCCCTGCCTGTCGCGTGGGGGACCGGGGAGCATATTTTTTGTGTGTGCATATTTAACACGCGGCAGCGAAGTGGTTAGTGCATTTGTTTCTTCGGATATTGGTAGCCTTTCCCCAGGTATGGTGATTGTTTTTTCCCCCCGTCACAACAACACTGCTTTCTGGGTTCACAAAAACTCTGAAAATTATAAAACGGGTACCAAAGAATGTGTCGGTGAAAGGTAAGGTGACCCGACGCTGCGTATTCTAGTACTTCATCAATACACGTGTCGACGGGGGTGCAATAATACGGACACAAACAAAATACACCATTGATCATATTCTTTTCTGTTAAAAACAATAATCTATTACACTAATTACCATCATCCCATTTCTAGAGTTATGGAGGAGGCGTGAGAGAGATATATGGAGGTTATTACTGATAGCTTGGTAATATAAGATCACATGCCCTGTGTGCATGATATAAACAATAAATGCAGAGTTGTAACTACAATTAGGGGCTAACACGCAATCAGTGACAGAGCTGAAAGCTGTCAGCGAATTATAGCTGGTGGTTTGTGCTAGGATCGGTGAACAAGAACTATCCAGACTCTACTACAGCTCATCGCGATATAGAAACAGAGTAATCAGTCTATTCTGACCAAGTGAGTTAGGGATTGATAGAGAAGACAAACCAGTACTCAAAAATGTCGTGCTAAAGTCGGGTGTTTTGGGCCGAAAGGCGCAAATATCACAGCTCTACTTCTAAACACAGCGCAACCACGCTCACTAAACGTCCTTCTAAAGGCGGATGACGTAGAGATGTAAGTATTCCTTTCTTAGTCATCAGGTGAAAGGTTGTAATGGATCAAGTACAATCACGGTCTAAGGTCACTTGTAAGAAAGAATCTGCTGAGTTTGAGCTGATCATGCCATGTCACACAAAAAACCACATCTGAAGGTTAAGTGGTATCGGCTTTTGTAGACATGCAGGTTACAACTGTTATTATGCAATAGCGTGCTTTAAAGGCCAAAGAAGAGAAGTGGAACGTAGAGCCATATTCAGATAGAAACATTTAGCTACAGTCCTCGGTAGTACAATGGTTAGTATCCCTGCCTGTCGCGTGGGGGACCGGGGTTCGATTCCCCCCGGAAGCACATCTTTTTTTAAATTGGTATGAACGTGTCAGCGAAGTGGTTAGTATGTTTGTCTACTGTGGACCACTCCCACAAGCGGCTATTTTTGTTTCCCAACACCAGCACTGCTTCTGTGTTCTAACAAACTCATCAATTAATAAAAATGGGTACCAGAGAATGTCACGTAGATCTGGCGCTGCGTATATTAACCATACTACACAGATATCTGGAAACTTCTAATAACCTTTGCCACGAGCAAGCCTGCACGTAACAAATCACATTAGCAATAGAATCGTATCTCTGCTAGGAGGCGAAGGCGCGCCTCACATCACCGAAGCTGGAAGTTGTCAGTGACCCACAGCTGATGGCTTGCGCCAGGATCAGTGAACCACAACCATCCAGACCCAGCTCCACCTCTCCGCTGTGCCTCTAGTAACAGACTAACCTGTCTAGTCTGGCCAAGCGAGCAGGAATATGAATTTCTAATAACCTGTGCCACGAGCCTGAGTTAGGGCAGCTAGTAATGCAGAAGAGCAAATCTTCACGCTAATGCAGCGAGTCCAGGATGGATTCCAGAAGAAACAACACACTCCAGCCGTACTAGTTGACTTGCAACAAGCCTACGATCGAGTCTGGCGGAAAGGAATCAGTCCTGTTGAAGACGAGAGATGTGGGTGTACATGGACAACTTCACATATGGGTCAAACACTTCCCAACCAACAGGACAATCTAAACCCAATTAAATGTCACTATATGAGACAAAGAGGTTCTAGAAGACGACCTACCACAGGCATCAACATTTAGCTGCTCCCTCTATGTGTTATATATTAACGGTCTGGTCAAAGCCCTAACTAATGGAAACAAAAAAAACCTCTTTGCCGACGACCTAGTTATCTGGGATAAAAACTAAAACATAAGGATAGCTGAAGCATAACTAAATTTAGACCGTAGACACCTGAAGTATACTGTAATACTTTGAAACTAAGGATAAAATATATAACAGATAATATATACAACGTTTAACAGAACTAACAAAAACAGAAATGGCAAATATCAAGCTTAATCTCCAACAGGGAAGTCTAGAAAGAAAGGCGCAGCCCTCACACTACGCAGATTTCATAATACATGGCATTGAACCAGTAGTAGGGTGTAACATACACTCCATACATTGTATGGTGACAGCTTTACAAAAAAAGGAACACAACAAAATACTTACGTTTCGGCTTACAAACGGCCTTCATCAGAGAACAAGGACAACGATAACATACGATGAGGCACAGATAAATACTACTACATCTAAGATGATTGGGACTGGTAAGTGAAGGAGAGGTGGACAGAAGGATAAGAGATGAGATGGTGACATGACAGAGAGAGATGTGCTACATGTCGGAGGATAGGTGCAATGTGGACATATAAAAGTATAAGTAACAAATAATGATATATTTGTTTTAAAAGACAGCAGGTAGAATCCGTCCGCTCACAGTGATGGAAGGCAACATGTAATAATGTTTATAGATTAATCTGGATATATAGAAGAATAGGTCGAATTGGATGGAAAGAAAAGAAAACGATCGATGTAGTCTTAAAACAATTTAAAATGAAAAAAAAGAACTACTAAATACAATTCAAACAAGACAAATGAGATTTTGTGGGCATGTTAAAAGACACAGCAGCCTACTAAAAGTAATATTGGAAGGGAAAATACAAGGTAAAAGAGGCAGACCAAGACTAACATGGACGCGTAACATCAAAAGATGGACAAATCAACCTATGACAACCTGCACCATCAAAGCAAGAGACAGAGCGGAATGGCCACTCCATAGTAGCCGACCTTCGATGCGGAGACGGCACTCAATGATGAGAGAAAGTAGCAAAGATTTATCTGGAGAAGCATGATGTGACCTTACGTTTCATTAAGTAGTAAACGCCCTACTAGGAGTATGGGCGAACATACGCCTTAATGGCCGTATTTGTCCACGACTGGTACATTATTGGCAGATATGGTCGGTATCACAACAGGCCGCCTTTACTTCACAGAAAAATATCGCTGCTACCCATTTCTAGAGGCTGGGTGAAACCTTGCCGGTCCGGACGTTAGGTTATATTACATCACCAATCAATGTATTGACGATGATGGATAATGACACAAACATCATTGATCACATTCATTTCTATTGAACAGAATTATCTTTTACCATTACCAGTTTCTGGAGTTATGTGAGGAAGGGGAGATGGGGAGGTTATTATCAAGAGGCTGAAAATAACAGGTGGCATGCCCTATGTACACATGGCATCATCATCATCATCATCATCATCATCAAGTACCGGGCCTACTGGCGTAGGTGATCATGTCTCTCCACAACTTTCGATCTCGGCAGCTATTTATTATTTCTCTTGTCGACCTTCTGCCAAGCCATTCTCTTAAGCTGTCTGTTATATTTTCTCTTTGCTTCCCTCTATCTCTTTGTCCCTCAATTGTTCCATTTGTTACAATGTATTCCAGTTGATCTCTTCTCATTACATGGCCAAAAAATGATGATTGTTTCTTCCTAACATTGGAAATTAGCTCTCATTTTGCTATGACCTCTCTCAGAACATCTTCATTTTTCTTCTTAGCTGTCCATGGTACTCTCAACATTCTTCTGTAAAACCACATTTCTACAGACTCCAACACATGGCATAATAAACAATAAAAGATGTGTAGTTGTAACTACAATGACGGTTTTGATGTAACTTATAAGAAATAATCTGCTGAGTTCGAACGGATCGTGTCTGGCGCGGAAAAAAAAAACAATCATCAAGGATAACCGGTATCGCTTTCTGAAGAACCTTAAAGGTACAATCTATTATTATAGACTAACTTCCTGTTGATTTAACACACGTCGGGTGAATATGAACACAGAATATAATCATATGAATTGGAGTGGCAGAGTCACTTTCTATTAGAAACCGTTAGGTGCAATCCTCGGTAGTATAGTGGTAAGTATTCCCGCCAGTCACGCGGAAGACCGGGGTTCGATTCCCCGCCGGAAAGGAAAGGTTTATTTTTTCTAAGTGGTTATCACTACATTCTAGAAATAGAAGACGAAAGTTAGACTGGTAGAATAGGACCTGACAAAGGACAGTGCAAACAGATGAAAAGTGTGAGCCAGACCTAGAACACCCTATCAATGGCCACGTGAAGTGAAGAAACGTTGTTGCGCCCATACAAGACGCCATAAAGCGCACAGTGCCGAACAGGCTAATGGTAGTCTTCCTCCAAGGAAAAGAAGATGAAATGCAAAGAGAAAACGCGGCAGAATAAACATTGAAATGGTGTAGAATGTATTCTAATATTATTGTTCCTACTACACACCGGACAAATCCCACAGGTGCACCATGATCCTGGGATCCACGATGTATTTTTTTTCCCACAATTTTGCCAAAACGGCGGACTTCCTTATAGCCTACTAATTTCGATTGTAACTGTCAAGGGGTCTTGAATGTGCGCACATGACCTCCTGTTTATTGCCGTTATCCGAGAGGATAGATATCGGTGGTGACTGCCCAAGAGATCAAGGGAGGGCAGCGTCATAAATAAACTAAGGAAACATTTTTCCATTTCTGGTGGGGTTTGAACTCGGGTCCTTCCTTCCCTAAAGCTGACGTTAAGATTACCCAGCCCGCCCCCGAATGTTATATAAAATGATAAAGAAAATAAGACACAGACACACAAGAGACACGATGATAAAATAACAGACGGTTGATAAGGATGAGAAGACGCCACTGGGTTGGGGGTAGGGGGGTTGGGGGGGAGTGAGGGAGAGAGAGAGAGAGAGAGAGAGAGAGAGAGAGAGACATGAAATAGAGAATAAGATACCGAAACCAATATGTTTTAAAAGCAAGAATTTTAATTTTAATTCGAGGACCGTTGAGTAAAAGAAATATTGAACTGCAGAGATATAGAGAGTGCCAGAGAGGCATACAGAGAGAGAGAGAGAGAGAGAGAGAACACGTTAAAATAGAACATTAAAATAAGATGAAAGGATCAGCAAATAGAGAAGTACGTTTTAACTTCCAGTAATTAATTGTGTTCCCAACCCTCGACAACGATGACTCATAGATTCTTGGCCTCAACTTGAGCAACTCAGTAGTCGACCCTGCCTCGAGTTCCATCTATTCGTCAAAACCCAGCCAGCCTATCGGCCAACGACCTTGGCACCAGCCGGTAAACACCATTTGTGTTACTTGCTTAGAACGCGCCGCGCAGAACATTATTTGGTGCAAGGCTGTTTCTAAATTCTAGACCAAGTGTGAAGAACTGATGGCATGCGTGCTCTAATTGGCATGCAGAACATTTTTGGACGAGCACATTTTGATCGTTCACTTAGAACAACTACAGGAAATGAGAATTAAAACGGAGCTTTGCGAGATGTGTTTTTATTACGTCACACCACACACGCGGTATTTGAATTAGTTTTGTCAGAATAACACTTGCAGCTTCTCATTTTCAATTATTGTTATTATTGAACACAATATATGGCAAAGATGAATCAGATCAAAAGCAACCCGGAAGTGGAAAATACAAAGAAATAACAGAAAAGTTAGATAATGTGACATGACGGCAGCAACAACTAACCATGACACGTTCTGCACAACAAGGTGGAGCGCCTGCGACGGCAACAGCAGAGTCAGCGCACCCTCAGCTGAGCAATAGTTCTACCTCCTCGTGGTCTCCCACGGTAAGAGTCAGCGTATAAACAGATTGGCTAACAGAAGCTAGGGCCGCCGTCTTCCCTGTAGTGGTAGCTGGCTGTTACTGGGAGTTGACCCAGGAATGTCAAGAAAGCCATTACGACTCGGCACATCAATCAATGAGTAAAAGGCCACCCTGCCCGCAGCATCTAGTGGCATTACATCAATAACAATTTACACACCATCATCATCATCATTGAGTGCCGTCTTCCCATCGATCGTTGGCTACCATGGAGCGCCATTCTGCTCTGTCTCTTACTTTGATGGTGCAAATTGTCATAGACTGACTTGTCCATCTTTTGATGTTACTCGTCAATGTTAGTCTTGGTCTGCATCTGCCTCTTTTACCTTGTGTTTTCCCTTCCAATATTACTTTTATTAGGCTGTTGTGTCTTTTAACATGCCTCCAAAATTTCATTTGCTTTGTTTTAATTGTGTTTAGTAGTTCTCTTTTCATTTTTAGTTGTTTTAAAACTTCATCGTTCGTTTTCTTTTCTTTCCATCCAATTCTACCTATTCTTCTATAAATCCACATTTCAAAGGCTTCAATTTTCTGTTCTGTTTTCTTGTCTAATGTCCATGTTTCTGCACCATACAGGAATATAGAGTAGATGTAACATTTAGCTATTCTTAGTTACGCAACAAACTCTTAAGAAAACAACAAACCGAGAGGCCGTCGAAGAAAAAAAAAATGTTATTATTGTTATTGAGTTATTGTTATTGAGTTATTTGCGGGTCATCATCATTGCACTCCGAACATGTCCATAGGTGCTCAGATCCCCTCCTCAGCAATTCCCTCAGTGTCCAGCGACTGACGACTCCAGTTCTATGTTGGTTGATAAGTCTTCTTACACGGCCACCAAGTTTCTCATTTCTGGCCGTGAAAAAAAATGTGTATAGATGGAATGCTACGAGCACCGGGAGACAGGACAGCGAAATGGTAAACTACCTCTTCTGAGGGCAAATGATGAAAGAGGAGAAGGAAAATGTACTTTATTTCATTATCATAATCAAAGATTCAATAAAATAAAGGTGACAACACCAGACCCAAGGGCTGACCACGAAAAAGAGGATTAGAAACACAAGGAAACATAACAGCAGAAGAAACCAATAGATGACCAAAAGACCGCAAAGTAACACCCCTCATCCCTTTTTCGACGTCAAAAATCAAATGAGGAAGAAAAGAAGACGGACAAAAATGACAAAAAAAATAAAGATTTGAATCAAATTAAAACCGACATGAAAATCTAGCTGATTATATTGTTTTACATTCACATCGCACGCAAGAGTAGTGAAAGACAACAAGAACATTACACTCATCTATTGGCACCTCTGCTTGTAATGCTCTCTGTCAGGTTGTCTAGTCTGCTTGTGTGTGTGTAAAACTAGCCTTCCGAGTTCATGTATGGCAGTTCTTGTGATGTTTCCTGAGTGCTCGGCCTATCCTGCCTTTTACCACTGTGAGTGTATGCATTCCCGGTTACACCCAATGGCGATATTTGCTCATAATATTCGCCTAGACTGCATTTATTTTTTTATTTAAAAAAAATGTTGTTGGCTTATTGTCTCCCAGAAGGCTCCAGAAGTAGAACAAATGTCATAATAGTAGTTTGTGTGTGTAAAGTGATTAATGTATGCTTTCGTGATATCTGCCAGGGAGTATTTATGGGTTTATCGTTCTAATCAGCATCATCCACAAAGGTTTGTTATGAATTGTTTCATTAGCTGTTCACCTGTACAAATATAGAAGTAGTCGCTCGAAATAGAGCAATGACTTTCTTCTAGATGACATCCTGCTAATTGCGTGTATGTTATCTCATACATACGCCACTTCAAAGCGTTGCTAGCCGAAACATAATCTTTACTATACGACACGTCTACTTATTGTAAAGCACACTTTTGTAGAGAGGTCTCCGTTATGAGCCAGAACAGATTTTTTAAAAATCATTCTAAAATTGGAAGAGGAATGGTGGGGGGAGAAAGAGCTTTTTCTGGCAGAGTAAATAATTCTGGCAATTAAATTGTAAAATGTGGCCAAACAAGGAGGAACGCTTCATTCTTAGACTGCATTTGAAAAATGGACTAACCTGTGACTCACAAAGGGGAAAGAATCGAATAGTAGACTAACATGTTAGTGTGCAAACACAAAGGGGAAGCACACTAACATGTTAGTCTACTATTCGATTCGTTTTCCTTTGTGTTTGCACACTGACCCCTGTGTGAACTTCTCTGGTTCTGTGTACATTTGCGCACATTTTTGCACGTTTCTCGACGTTCACGACAGCCGCAATGGGTTACGATTTCCTTTTGGCTTTGACAGGATAGTTAATTTTGTTTTCTTTAACACATTTCGATTGTTTTTGTTTTGGTTGTTTCGTTATTAGTTTTGTGTGTGTGTGTGTGTTTTTTTTTGTGTGTGTGTGTTCCTGATGAAGGCCTATTGAGCCGAAGCGTTGTTTAGTCTGTGTCGTCCACTTATCACGTAAAGCTTCTTACATACCATTTTTTTATTTTTTTATTTTTCCTCACATTCAGCTTTACTGCAGCTCCGCATTTTTATGCCTTAACCCTTTACATTTACAAAAGCAAGTTGGGGATTAATACTTGTCTCGCCCCAAGTGATGGCAAACCATGCTACGCCACTGATATAAACAATGCTTTCGGAGACTCTCTTATCTGTTTTTAGGACTCCTTCCAATATGACAAACTTGGTGTTATTGCTGTTGAGTCGGTGCTTCTTCGACACCTGTGCCTAGATCTAACAAAACAATTGACGATTAGGCGCTGCTTGAGTCCTGTTGGTGTAGGAGGTCATTCTGTCACCTGATGAGGCTCATGTGGTGGAAACTATATCGCTTTCTCTCAACTTGTAACATCACCACAGTAAAATGACTGCTCTGTTTCAACTGGCTTGTAGTCAAGTGTTTTTTTGTGTGTGCAGCATATTTGTTTCACATCATGTGGTCGCAAATCTTCGAGCTGTCCAGCATGCACGACCTGCCTACTGTGTCTAGTAACACTGCGACAGCCGGCATCGTTATTTAGATTATTATGACATGCAAACTCCACCACCACAAGGTGGAGACAGGTCAGATGATGTATTTTCTGTCTAGCGTGTAATGCTATAAATAGTGTATGTAGTAATGCTACAGCTGCACGACGCTTATTTCCTCTCTATGAGCTGTAATGTTAAGTGCTACAACACACAATGTATGCAGCAACGTTAGAAGTTTTACAGCACGGGCCAGCTCTCTGCCAACATTTCAAGGATGTGGAACACACATGAAGGAAACCTACATTTGTGTATGAGAGTACAAGAGTAATCATATTTCAAATAATTCATTGCTTGCGCTCATCATCATCATGGAGTGTCATCTCCACAACGAAGGTTGGCTACCATGGAGCGCCATTCTGCTCTGTCTCTTACTTTGATGGTGCAAATTGTCATTGGCTGGTTTATCCACCTTTGATGTTACTCTCCATATTAGTCTTGGTCTGCCTCTGCCTCTTTTACCTTGTGTTTTCCCTTCCAATATTACTTTTATTAGGCTGTTGTGTCTTTTAACATGCCTCCAAAATTTCATTTGTTTTGTTTGAATTGTGTTTAGTAGTTCTCTTTTCATTTTTAGTTGTTTTAAGACTTCATCGTTTGTTTTCTTTTCCTTCCATCCAATTCTACCTATTCTTCTATATATCCAAATTTCAAAGGCTTCAATACTCTGTTCTGTTTTCTTGTGTTATGTCCATGTTTGTGCACCATATATGAATGCCGAGACGACATACCATTTTGCTATTCTTAGTTTTAGACCTGGTGTTATTTGTTTTGATGTTAGGATGTTCTTCATGACATTAAAATTACTTTTTGCCATTCCTATTCTTTTGTTTATTTCAGTTTTACATTTTCCATCACTGGTTATAGTATGTCCAAGGTAGTTGTTCTGAACTGTTTCCAGGTCTATTCCTTCAATTTTATATCCACTTGTGGGTTTTGACTATTATCTTTGTTTATGATCATAGTTTTAGTCTTTTTGATATTCATATCGTCCATATTTTTTGCATGTCATGTTTATTTCATTAAGTAATTGTTGTAGATCGTTAGGATTTTCTGCTATAGCTCGTTTCAAAACATATGCCCAACTTCAAAACGCTATTACTCTCTAACCGTTTGTTAAATACTTTGAAATTTTCCAAATGTTATTAGAATGCAAAAGACCCTTTAAATGTATATTTAACAAATATCTTGCAGCTGCAGTTTTCTTAAAGCGGCGATATTTCTTTGATGTTTGTCAAAATTGTAAATTGTGAAGCCCTAAAGAATAGAAATTACCGTAGTTGCTGGTCTACGATTAATTTTCACTAGGTAAAGGCGTGGCCGTAATGGGGAAATAACTGGATAAAACAAAACACCAGGATAATTATTGTCTGCTCAGTTCGAGGACGGACGATAATATCAAGGTATACCTGTATGTCCAATTTTCATAGTTGTGTGGTCCTGAAAAGGACCGTTTGTTGAAATAATTTAAGGTAATATAGGGGCCAACATTGTGGGGGCTATATACTTTCATTCTGAATCAGACGAGTCTAAAAGATTAATAACTGTTTGGGGTTGAACATTCCACAAACCATCATTTTTCCAATATTCCTCTTCCTGTTTTAAGACGTGGTCTTCACATTTAGCCCAATAATCTTTGTCTATATTTAATAAAGCGAGATTAGCAAGAGTCTTTACATCGCATATTTTGAATGTTGTATTTTCATCTGCCACTTGTCCTTTTAATTTTGCCCAGATTAGTTCCATTGGATTTAAATGAGCATGGTAAGGTGGCAGCCTCAAACTTATATGACCGTGCTCTTGGATAATCTTATCTATTTGAAAAAATCTTTGTCCTCTGTTTTTGCTTTACTAGAGATAGTAATTCAGGTTTTAAGTACATGTTATTAAATTGTATGTGCTCCTTTGTGAGCCATATCTTAATAGCATCTTTTGTACTGGATGACGTCGGGACTTTATCTTCAAGTGCAACAATGTTGTGGTACGCTGCATTGTCCATTATTAGACAAGATGGTCGATCTAGTGATGGGAGAACAGAATTTTCAATCCAATGTCTAAATATGTGACCATTCATCTCAGAGTGATAATCCCGATTGTCTATGGATTTTGAAAGAAAAATGAGCTCTGCATTCTGTATTAGTTCATGTTGTCGACTACCTGCATGAGCAATTATCAAGCGCTGTCCTTTGCTGCTAGGTATTAATCTCTTAATCTTTCATCTGATGACTGCCATTCCCTTTGGTTAGTGTGGTGAGCATTGATCCATGTTTCATCCAAGTACACAATATCATAACCTTGCTTGCGCACCTCTTTTACTTCACGTAAGTACTTGCTTCTCATGACTACTATATGTGGCTTCTCACAGATGATGTTTCGTCCATTGGAATACTTTCTGAATGTAAAGCCTGCAGCTCTCACATTCCTCCATAATGTAGACTTTGATATTTCAATACTGTTGTTCTTTTTCAGCGATACTTTTAATTTTCTTATTGTAACAGTTTCATTCATACCCAACATTTTGCGAATTTCACTTCTAATAAGTTCACTGTCGAAATTATCCAACATTTTGCTCTTCCTTGTGATTTTGTATATTTTGAACATTGACGGTCACGTGCTTGAATCCAGCGATTAAATGACGTTTAGATAAATCCAAAATGTGTATTGTCCTATTCTCAGGGTTTTCTAAAGAATGAAATAATCTTCCTCGTTTAGCCTCTTTGCAAAAATAGTCATACATTTTTATTGCGATGTTTTGTAAACTGCAGAATTTCATTTGAAGACTCATGATAAATGTTAGCGTTCCACGTCTACACCTATGAAAGAACGGAAATGGAACACACAACGCCTCGTGTTTTCTACAAGTGTCTAATTGTGTCAGACAGCTCACGTTTAAAGCGTGAAAAATCGTAAATTTGACCGTGTATAGATTTGTAATCGCTATTTTTAACTTAAATACTGTAAACACTAAGTTTTGACTACATCAATGGGTCGTTATAAATTTATATAAATCAAATAAGCAATAATAATAACCAAATGTTGTTTTTAATGAAATTAATTCCCTGTTGGGTTCTAATCATTATAACTTTACATGCAAATTTTGAAAAAAATACAAAAAGCGGTTTAAAAGATATTGATTTTAAAAGTTGGGCACGACTTATGAAACAAGCTATAGTAGCACAGTTGTAGCGGGCATCGTAGAGGGGTTCGTAGTTGTAGCGTTGACCAGATCCGGTACACTCAGGTTCGGTTCTGGTTCCCCTTCGCCTCGTCGGTTAGCACGTGAGATCACTCACCTGCCGCCGACCACAAAACAACTACCCAGCATGAACTGAACACCAAGGGTAACACAATGAATAGTTTATTATTGTACTGACCATTCTCACCACCATTCCACAAGATTTACTTCATGATCTTTTTAACAATGTCCGTGACCTTTACTATTCTACGCCGTTAATTTTGGTACCACGACTACACAATCGATACTCTTCACTCTGCCCTTAACAAGTTATACAACACAGTCCAGATATGGCTATAGCTCAGCCTCTACTTGAGTGACCCATTAATATGCAAAAACTGCCTCTTCATAAGACCACGATAATCATTGCATACATTGTCTCTGATATAACTCACAATCGGTCTCTATGTTAGTAAGATATCAATATGAAAAATGTCTCTTCACAAGGCCACGATGATCAGTGCATATATCTAAATAATTGTCCCTTCACAAGACCACGATAATCGTTGCAGATGTGTAATAAATGTCTCTTCACAAGACCACTATTATCATTGCATATATGAATAAATTTCCATTCATAAGACCACGATAATCCTTGCATATATTGCCTCTGATATGGCTTACAATCAGCCACTATGTTAGTAACATATCACTATGAATAATGTCTCTTCACAAGGCCACGATGATCAGTGCATATATCTAAATAATTGTCCCTTCACAAGACCACGATAGTCGTTGCAGATATGTAATAAATGTCTCATCACAAGACTACTATTATCATTGCATATATGAATAAATTTCCACTTTACATGCTATTATTGTCCAGTATTTTTCCTTTCCAATATAAATCGTGTTAATTGGTTAAGTACTAAGTTTACAAATCAAGTGCCACAGCTAATGGCATTGTCATGGTTAAGTGTTTGTCCCTGTAACACTTCCAGTCTTTTGTTTTCAATGCTACATTCTGACAGTAATCTATCTATATCTTAATGTTATCTGTCATTCTTCGTCACTCACATAGCAAAGCTGTTGAGCACATGCAGCCCAATGTATTAGCATTCATAAAGCTATCTGAAGTCAGAAGAGTTCAGCTTTCAACTCATGTGGTCTTGGGTCAATTCATTTTGTATGTCCACATTATTAGAGTTGCATAACTTTATATACTTCTGCTCTCCCCCCTTCTTCTTTTTCTTGGCGTTCACCCATTTTATGGTCATAGAAGAGTTGTATCGCTCGTGTAAAAGTCGTGATATGCCGCAATATCATTTCGGCCCGTCACATTCGGCGTCGTCCCAGGGATGGGTACATTATATTTTAATGTTTGCCGGGACAACGGCCATTTTTTACTTTTTTTTTTTTACTTGTAACAGTTATGGATTCCTTGAACGTCATTGAGTGCACCACAGGACCTCTCTTTTTTTTTTTATCTGAGAGGTCTAAACATCGTATCTTAGTACCTTGAGATGAGGGAGGAGTAAAGCTAGGAATGAATCACGGATTCAAAGAGAAAAAAAATCTCTATCGCTGGTGGCGGAATTCAAACTTGAGACCTTCGTGACGTCTTACCTCTAAACCACCCAGTGCCCCAGTCTCCTCTTTTCATGCTCTCCTTTTTTATCTTTTCTTTTTGTTTGGGCCAGAATTATCATGATATAGTTTTATGCATTTTTTTTTTTATCAAAAAGATATGTCACTTCGATCAGTTTCGGCAGCTATACTGAAGTTGCATTCACAAAAGGTTGACAAAGTTCACCAAGCTGCAACCAATACATTACTCTTATTATTGTTATTTTCTGGAATATATTTACATTTCCAACATCACCAAAGAATAATAATATTTTAAGTTAAATTATGCTTGTTTACTTTCAACATTCCAGCACAAAATTGTTTTGTTAGAAAAAAATATTCAAATACTTTTAGCTTGTTTTTTTTTAGTGTAGAACCAACACTTTTCCAGCCAATATTTCAGTCCTACTAAACGTGATGTACAAATGACTGAATCATAACTAATAATCACAGTTTCTCAATTGTAACAAAAAAAATATTAAAACTTACTAAATTATCAAATCAAAGATTGCAAAGGATGTGCATGTATTCTATCCACAATACAAGAGCATTCATTTTATCTTTTTTTCCCCAGCTGTTTAGTGTAGAAGTTGCTATGGTAATACAAATTAAATTAAATACAAATAATTGGCAAAAGATTAATATTAATACAGTTCTCAAGAACATAAAGGTATTCTACTAAAGCAAGACACTCACGTTGTTGCACTTAACCAAGCACTTAGATATGTGTAAACAACATAAAGAGTGACCATTATAAGTGTTTCACTAAAGTATCATAAGTGACGACACTTCTTTGTCATCTGTTGTTGCCATCATTTTCTTAACTTTACTTACTCAGGCCTAAAACAGCCTATAACACTTGACCTGAAAGTGGTCAATGACTCATAGATGACTGCATGTGTATGTTTAACGACCATCAGCTGGTCAAGATCATACTCATTCCTAAGGTGGACCTCAAGCAGACTAACCAATTAGCGGAAGTGAGTAAGGACAAAAGAGAAAAATCAACCCAGTACCCATAAATGCTTTGCTCAAGTCTGATGTTATTGGCAGAAGGTGTAAATATTGCATCACATCTACAACTACAACACAATGCATCAATGTTTAATTAACATTGTTTTAAAGGCAAACAATGAATTGGGTGAATGCAAAAATGGAAGATTAACGTCAACAGAATGAGGTCGTGTGTTGGCCTGGTGACAAAGTAAATGTTGGTTTATTAGCAGTTGATACTCTCCAGTCAACGTAGATAAGAGAGAAATGGGTAACTGTCTCAATCAGTTGGGGAAGGTAAACACAGATGTGGTCTATTAAAGTCAACTTTTATACTTCACTCCTCTGCTACAGTCAATAAGTTATATACTGTGTGCGCAACTATTTTATTTGTTTCTATACCAATGCTTGCAGGAGCCGCGATAGCTCAGTGGCTAGTGAACTGGACTACAAAGGACAAGAGGTAGGGTTCGATCCCAACTGACGGCTTCTGGTTCAACCAGCTTTAATGGGTACCAGATTTTTTTCTGAGAAAGTAAAGCGGCACGGGCGTAATACCGACCACATTACCCCAAAAATCATGTGCTGAAGGTCTGTAAAATTTATGGTCACTAACACCATATTTCCCTATGCGTGACGGGGGTACTTTACTTTTACTTTTACTAATGCTTGCAATGTCTTTTGTGTTATATTTTCAGAGTTCTACCCTGAAAGAGGCCTATTATTTTATGTATAGAGATTACACTGTCAACATTTTTAATAATAAAAAAAAAGGTAAAGAAATGAGTTGTAACGTTGAGCTAGTAGTTTTTACACATGAGAAATAAATATGCAAATGCTGGATACGTAAATATTATCATTTTAAAATCCTCATTTGCAGAAGCCAAATGTAAGTATGCACTATATGTTCATAATAGAAAACAAATGTAAAGATAAAAGATAACAACACTGGTCTCCAACCCATCAATTGTAGATGAACACACAGAACACATTCTTACTCTACTCAGACTTTGGGTATAATTTTTTTGTATCAATTTTTTTAATAACTTTAAAAAGCAAAAGAACACGAACTTATAAACAATAAACTTAAAATATAACTCATTATACAAGATTACTACTACTTCTTTAACAGTTTTCTTTTCGTTCAATTTTTGATGGGATAAGTTGGTTCCAAATGTTAAAAGATAAGAAAGTTTTGCAAGTCTGGTATGAGCAGCACACTCTCCAAAAATAGCCGGTGGACATAGTCGAATGATTTCGTAAATTTAATGAGCTTAGTTACATTCAAATGTAAATATTATACGAAAATGCAATCGACTATTCATTTTTCGAGAAAATGCAGTAAGAATGAAGAAATTAGAGAGAATATTTCTTGTAGAAAATATCCGCGTTAACAAATGTTACTCACCAACTTGGACTTGACAGCCGTCCCAGACGTCTGCTGACTGCTCTCACACCGGCCTGGCCAACCAATCACAGCGCTCGGCAGTTTAACCTTTCAGCTTTGGGTTTCACTTCCGGGTCAATTAACGCCTTATAAGGTCAACGAAGAGCAAACAAAAAACACGCGAGTCATGGACTACATGATACCATGATAGTTGGTTACGATTTTATTTTGGATTTGACAGGATAGTTTTACTTTTTGTTGTTGTTTTCTTTAACACATTTCGATTGTTTTTGTTTTGGTTGTTTCGTTATTAATTTGTGTGTGTGTGTTTTTATTGTTTGTTCCTGATGAAGGCCTATTGAGCCGAAACGTTGTTTAGTCTGTGTCGTCCACTTGTCACGTAAAGCTTCTTACATACCTTTTTTATTTTTTAATTTTTCCCATGATACCATGATACATTGATATAAACATGAAATTGTAAGTTTGTGCTTGTGCCAGCAAATATATTCACACAATGTAAAGTTATGGATATAGGGAGCTCCTAAAAAACTTCAGAAAGAAACAATCAACATTTTTCGGGCACATCATGAGAAAAGGAAAGTTGGAATACTTGGTTACAACTGGCAAAATATAAGGAAAGAGAGATCGTGGACGACAAAGAGAGAAAATACTGGATAGCTTGGTGTCATGGCATGGAAAACAGTCAACAACAGAACTGATACGATGCACTGTAGATAGAAGGTCGGGGAAGGGCATGATCGCCTGCGCCAACTGATATGGCACATCATGATGATGATAATGATAATGATGATGATATAATTTTGGGTAATGATAACTGAGGGGAAGTATTAACAATTTGCTATCCACATGAACTTCCTTTATTTTTCTTGTTGGAAATTTATATTTCAAATCAGATTTTAGAAATCAAGATTTTAGAAATAAATTAAATGTCTTTGAAAACAAATGTATCCGTAAGGGTCTCCAACATTCGCTGGGGAGAATACATTTCAAATGAACAGATTAGAGACACATAAAAACAAAAATATGTGCCGAGTTTTATAAGAAAAAGGATTGGAAATACATCGGTCATAAGATGTCCCCGTCAGGCATTCAAGTGGAAACCATCTGGTAAAAGAAAATAATGTAGAGCAAGAGAATCCCGTGTGTTACCGGGGCTTCATAATGAGGAAAGTAAAAGAATACGGACACTGTGACCTTCCAGGCATGTCATAAGAGGCGACTAAGGAGGTTGATCTATGGGTTGACAAGCTGTCATTGTAAAAAGTGTTGTTATGGAAACAGGGCCTTTTAGAGGTAGTGATCTCCGCAATATGTGACATTTTGGCGCGCAAGATTTCTGTTTTTGACATTGTGATTCTGCCCTATGGCAGAAAGGATAATAGATAGAAAACAATTGATAGGGAAAGCTCAAGCATGGGACTACGAAACATTCAGAAACTACAAGAACTAGCAGCAAATTGTCAATCGTGGAGAACTATGATTTTCGATTATTGTGCCGTCTTCGACCCGAGCGGAAAATGAATAAATGAATGAATTAAAAATATCACTTGCTAGATCACATAAACCCATTTACCTCCACGAAGGTAAATCGGAACAGGTAGTGGGTGGTATATGCTGTAGAACAACAAGATGGACAAATTGGTGGTATATGTTGTAGGACAAGTTGGATAAATGGGTGGTATATGTTGTAGGGCAACAAGTTGGACAAATGGGTGGTATATGTTGTAGGACAAGTTGGACAAATGGGTGGTATATGTTGTAGGACAAGTAGGACAAGTTGGACAAATGGGTGGTATATGTTGTAGGACAACAAGTTGGACAAATAGGTGGTATATGTTGTAGGACAAGTTGGACAAATGGGTGGTATATGTTGTAGGACAAGTTGGACAAATGGGTGGTATATGTTGTAGGACAATAAGTTGGACAAATGGGTGGTATATGTTGTAGGACAACAAGTTGGACAAATGGGTGGTATATGTTGTAGGACAAAAAGTTGGACAAATGGCTGGTATATGTTGTAGGACATTGGTCTGGTTATGTTAGACACAACTAACAGCAATCGGTCTGGTTATATTAGCGTGTTAGACACAAATAACAGCAATTGGTCTGGTTATATTAGCGTGTTAGACACAAATAACAGCAATCGGTCTGGTTATATTAGCGTGTTACACACAAATAACAGCAATCGGTCTGGTTATATTAGCGTGTTAGACACAAATAACAGCAATTGGTCTGGTTATGTTAGCGTGCTAGACACAACTAACAGCAATCGGTCTGGTTATATTAGCGTGTTAGACACAAATAACAGCAATTGGTCTGGTTATATTAGCGTGTTAGACACAAATAACAGCAATCGGTCTGGTTATATTAGCGTGTTACACACAAATAACAGCAATCGGTCTGGTTATATTAGCGTGTTAGACACAAATAACAGCAATTGGTCTGGTTATGTTAGCGTGCTAGACACAAATAACAGAAATCGGTCTGGTTATATTAGCGTGTTAGACACAAATAACAGCAATTGGTCTGGTTATATTAGCGTATCAGACACAACTAACAGCAATCGGTTTGGTTATATTAGCGTATTAGGCACAAATAACAGCAATCGGTCTGGTTATATTAGCCTGTTAGACACAAATAACAGCAATTGGTTTGGTTATGTTGGACAAAAATAACAGCAATCGGTCTGGTTATATTAGCGTATTAGACACAACTAACAGCAGTACATTATATGTTGACTAGTGTCTCTCTTTCTGTGTGGACTTCACCTGATGACTACTAAAGGAATTGATAACCCTTTCTGTTGTCCGCCCTTAAAATGACGCTAAGTGGGCGTAGATGCGTTGTGTTGTACTTTATTTGCGCCTTTCGGCCCATAAATCCGACTTCAGCACGTCAGCTTTGATGTAGGCCTACCAGTTTGCCTTTCCTCTTCGATCTCTACTCATGTGGCCACATTAGACAGGTTAGTCTGTTACTAGAAGCACCGCAAACAGGTGGAGTAGGGTCTGGATGGATAGGGTTTACCAATCCCGGGGCAAACCATGAGTTTGAGTTTTTGCCAGCTTCCACTTGTCGCCAGGCACCGTGCGACCCAGTGTGATTCACGGAGTTTCATGTTGGTCATGAGGGATGATGTCAAGATTCAAGACTGTGAGATCGAAGGTTGACTTGTGGACTGATTTAACATTTCACAGATTTATATTGCAGGGGAAATCTTAGCGCTTAGACTGTTGTTCGATGTCTGATGTGGGTAATTCGACGACGAATAACTGTGTTTCATATGTTCGGATTTGGAGACAAAAACAATGCTCTAACATCATCAAGCGTTATACATTAAAAAAAAAAAAAAATTATGACGATCATCATTTTCGGGAGGACGTGAACTTCCGGTCAATATGGCGGATAGGAGGCAGGAGCCATTATAGGATGTGTCTGAAGTGCTCCTTGTTGCAGTTTCCTCATATTCCAAATCCGGTTTGCTGCAGAAGCTACTGAGTTAAGTGCTCCGTGCACACCGTGAGCTGTGTGCCTCATCCGCTTTGATCATGTTTCGATATTCCTATTGCTTACGATCAATGATATCCTATGACGGGGAACAGATGGCTGTGTTCATTTTCTGTGCAGTTTCGCCTTATGTCTTTTGGCGTGTGCTGTGACTGCTCTGATGGGAACTGCTGCTAACTTTCTTTGTTTGAGAAGTGAGATATTAATTCGGATGATTCCACTGGCACGGGCGGTTGAGCAATTATGGACTTTAATTCGTTTGCAGTGATACCGGGGCCTTCCATAAACATAACCATAACCTTGCCTAAATCGGGAGCCACGATAGCTCAGTGATTTGTGAACTGGACTACAAAGGACAAAAGGTACGGTTCGATCCTGATCGACGGCTTGCAGGTTCACCCAGCCTTAAATGGGAACCTGATTTTTTTTATGGGAAAGTAAATACCGACCACATTATCCCACAAATCATATACTGAAGGTCTGTAAAAAGTATGGTCACTAACACCATATTCCCTATATGCCATTTGGCGTGACGATGGCTCTACTTTTTTACTTACCTTGCCTATATCGCAGTGGCAATGACAGTCCTTTGGTTGCTCTATTTTGTTTTGTTTTAAATAAATACTTCTGTTCTTTGTCCTTTTGCTAGAATAATCATTGCATTATACTCGGACAACACGTCAACTAAAATAAAATAAAATCCACAAAACCCAGTTCCTAAGTTTTTCACATCAGTAACTAGATGTAGTTACGAAACTAGTTGCAGTTTCCTCATATTCTAAGTTCGGCTTGTTGCAGGAGCTACTGAGTAAGGTGCTCTGTGCACACCATGAGCTTTGTGTTTCCTCCGTTTTTAATCATGTTTCAATATTCCAATTGTTTACGATGAATGATGATATCGTATGACAGGGAACAGTTTGCTGTGTTCACTTTCTGTGCAGTTTCGCCTTATGTCTTTTGGCGTGTGCTAAGACTGCTATGATGGGGGCTACAACTACCTTTCTTTGTTTGGGAGATGAGTTAGTAATTCGGATGATTCCACTGGCACGGGCGGTTGAGCAATTATGGATTTTAATTCGTTTGCTGTGATACCGGGCCTTCCATAACCAAATAACCAAAAGAACACGCCAACCATCATTGCGATCTCTTCCCCGATAACACAGCATTATCTCTGAACATCAGCCATTCTGTGAACAACAATAAAAGTTGACTCCTTGCTAGGCGTATGGGAATATGGTGTTCGTGACTCTATTTTTCAATAACCACGGCACATTTGTGGGTGATGTTAACGCGCCTTTATTTCCAAGAAAAATCTATGGTACCTATTTTTAGAGGGAGCCGCGATAGCTCATTAGTTAGTAAACTGGGCTACAAAGGACTAGAATGGGTTCGATCCTAATCTATGGCTTCCTGGTTCACCCAGTCTTAAATTATTTACCGGATTTTTTCTGGGAAAGTAAAGTGGCACGGGCGTAATACTGACCACATTACCTCAAAAATCATGAGTCGAAGGTCTGTAAAAATTATGGTCACTAACACTGCATTCCATATACGTCACTTGGCGTGACGGGGCTCTTTACTTTTTTACCTATTTTTAGAGGCTGGGCAAACCCCGGAGACTTGTCGCTCCGAAATAAAATCTGACACTTCTGAGAATCAAACAGATTGTAACATAAAGTCGGACCTCTCTTATTTAGAAGCGAGCAAACTAAAGGTAGCTCTGAATACTGTTTAACTTTTGACAAAGGTTGTAGGAATTTGACTTTCCAAACTTAAATTGGGGGCTGGGTAGAATAGAGGTACAACGTCGGCCTTAGAACAAGAGGTACCTGGGATCAAAACCCAACAGAAGCGGCTGTGATTTGTCAAAATTAGTGGGCAGTGAGATCCGATGTCTAGCCCTCTCTGGGTAGTGAGAGCCGATGTCTAGCTCTCTGTGGGTAGTGAGATCCGATGTCTAGCTCCTTCTGGGCAGTGAGATCCGATGTCTAGCTCTCTCTGGGTAGTGAGATCCGATGTCTAGCTCTCTCTGGGCAGTGAGATCCGATGTCTAGCTCTCTCTGGGCAGTGAGATCCGATGTCTAGCTCTCTCTGGGTAGTGAGATCCGATTATAGCTCTCTCTGTGTAGTGAGATCCGTTGTCTAGCTCTCTCTGGGCAGTGAGATCCGATGTCTAGCTCTCTATGGGCAGTGAGATCTGATGTCTAGCTCTCTCTGGGCAGTGAGATCCGATGTCTAGCTCTCTCTGGGTAGTGAAATCCGATGTCTAGCTCTCTCAAGGCAGTGAGATCCGATGTCTAGCTCTCTCTGGGTAGTGAGATCCGATGTCTAGCTCTCTCTGGGTAGTGAGATCCGATGTCTAGCTCTCTCTGTGTAGTGAGATCCGATGTCTAGCTCTCTCTGGGTAGTGAGATCCGATGTCTAGCTCTCTCTGGGCAGTGAGATCCGATGTCTAGCTCTCTCGTATAACAGCAATAAACAAGTGGTACCGTGTGCACTCACGCACGTTAAAGATCTCAAAGGTGGTTGGATGACTGCAGAATCACACTCCTAGAATTATTTGATACATCACATGTTATACGTTTAGCTATATATATACACACGTCCTGTTGTGGACTTACTAGATCAGTTAATCTATTCACTTGTAGCTGAGGAGGGGATCTGAGCACCTATGGGCATGTTCGGAGTGCAATGATGATGACCCGCAAATAACTCATTACCTCTATTCACTTGATTTACTCTTGTTCGAACATCCTGTCTATCTATATTAGTTGACAGTCTTTCTAAATGTTCTGCCCTCGTATCAGCTCGTGAATATTTTGCTCACTCACTTTACTGTCTGTCTTTCCTCGCTAATGTTCTCACTGTGACTACTTCTCTCGCATCTTTGCGTGACTTTCTCGGCATGTGTGTCTGTGAGTATGAGTGAGTCTCTTGGGGTATCTGCCCCATCTGATCGTAAGACTCCCTGTTTATATGATGGTCACATCCGGTTTCTGCTATTGTCTATCCGCCTCGCATCCGTTAATAATATAATTATTTGCTAACCTTGTGTGTGCCCTCCTACGCATTCTGGAGCTATTTTTTAAATGTTCATGCCTACACATGACCCCAATATTGGTGTCCGTTATTAAGTGTAGTCTTGCTTTCCACGTTTATAAGTAGTTCTCTTCTCATTTTTAATTGTTTTAAGACTCATTTGTTTTGTTTTATTTCCATCCAAATCTTCGTATTCTTCTATAAATCCACATTTCAAAGGCCTCAATTTTCTGTTCAAGTAACAAACAATGAAGTGCTGGATCATGATTGGTAAGAAGTATATTCACAATCCTCCAGCAATGTCATTTAAGATGCCATATGGCATCAGTGCCAAATATAGGAGAGTCAGATTCTCAAAGGCAATCTTTATAAAGAAACAACTTTCAGTATACGACACAAAAGAAGACCCCACCTACACTACACATACCTCCGTTAACAATGGAATTTATTATGAATATAACTTGTTGGAAAAGTCAGATCCAGCTGGAGCAAGGCTGAAGACAATTTTGCTGGTTTAAGAGCAGAGGAAATTAAGAACATATTGGTAGCAAATGGCGATGCTCACAAGAAAGCCACTAGCAGAGTCAATGAACAGATAAGCTTCTTATACTACATCAATGTGGGAACAAGGTTGTCGTCTACCAAATACAAGCATCTGAGCTGCAGCTATCTTCAGTGCTTTTGTGCAATGAAGACAATCTTTAAACTGGACTGGACTGGACTGGACTAACACTACAATTAAAACAAAAACTAAAACTAAACTAAACTAGACTAGACTAGACTAGACTAGACTAGACTAGACTAGACTAGACTAGACTAGACTAGACTAGACTAGACTAGACTAGACTAGACTAGACTAGACTAGACTAGACTAGACTAGACTAGACTAGACTAGACTAGACTAGACTAGACTAGACTAGACTAGACTAGACTAGACTAGACTAGACTAGACTAGACTAGACTAGACTAGACTAGACTAAACTAAACTAAACTACACTAAAGAACATAAAAAAATTAATACAAGGGCAAGCATACAAAACTTCAAACAAGAATCAATCAATTCACCATCAAATTTACTTCTTGAACAAGAAAAATACCCAATTGGACCACTCGGTGTTACAGAAACACATGATAGTTGAAATATGTTTTTACAAACATATATATGTATTTATGCATTCATTAAGCAGTGTGAATTGAAAATGAGGATATTTTTCATAGATAAATCTTGCATTCAGAGTTATGTTCAAACATATAAAAAGAATATTTCTCATAGTTAAATCTTGCATTCAGAGTTATGTCCAACAAAAATGTTGATGAATATGTAAATATGAATATGTTGATAGAAATTACAATTTGTAATTTAAAAGACTGTAGCACTAAGTTATAGATTACTGACTGATATAATCAGAGCCCTAATAGATTTATTGTCAGTAAACTGGTTTACTGGTTGGAGAAGAACATTGATCAGAGAGGCAAGAGCAGCAGTAATTGGCTCCCTCAATGAGATAGAGTTACTTGCACAGAACAGAGATAAATGGCGTGATTTGATAAAATATCTTTAGAAAGACTGAGAACTGCTAGAATAAGAAATTAGATAAGAGAAAGCGTATCTGATGGGCTGGCTATGGCTCGAAAGGTCAATAGATAGAAACTGGTTTACTGAGGACATTTGATTCCCAAGTTGTGATCGTAACCCTATACTAAAGTTGTGAAAGACATCGCCAATGAAAGCTAATTTTTTAAGCAGCCGAGTTGGCCGTGTGCTCTAGCAATTGATTCTCGTGGCAAGGTGCTGAGCTGAGGAGTACGGGTTTGATCTAGCTTTGGACCGTCTATTGTTCTTTGTTTTGTTTTTTTAATGCTGATTATTTGTGATTTTTTTTCTGAGTGTTGGAAACATACCTCTTCCCCTGAAATGATTTACTGAGGACAGGTTGGGTTGAATCTCGATCAATGGCTTCCAGATTCAGAAAGCTTTAAATGGGTACCAGAGATATTTTTCTGACAAAAAACTGACTTCTGGCCTGATATTACTGTTAAGTTCCAAACAAGCAGCTATTTGTCCATTTCTTGATAAGTAATAAAAGAGAAATAACTCCCCTTGTTATGTGTAGTGGTATATTGTGTAAGTGATCATATATTTCATGACCAAAGACACATTTTTGGGAGATGTGGTGGGTATCACGCCCTTATTTCTCTGGTACCCATTATTAAAGTATAGCTGGACCCAAAAGCCTTGCAGATTCAAAATAATTTGTCACCTAAGGAAAATATAGAAACAATGTATATAAAAAATGTTTGAAGTCAAGAATACACAAAATATTCATAGCATATTATGCTTATAATTGACTTGACACAAGGCATCTGACTGCAACAGAGCTGGAAACAGACAATGACTCATAGCTAATGGTTTATGTCAGGATTAGATTAGATTAGTTTTAGTTTAGTTTAGTTTAGTTTAGTCTAGTTAAGAGATTATGTTCAGTGAACCAGAACCATCCAGACCCTAGTGCACATCTCTGAGATGCCTCTAGTAACAGACCATCCTGTATAGTCTGGCCAAGTGAGTAGGAATCAAAGAGAAAAGGCAAACCTAGTGCTAAAAAGTGATATGCTGAAATTGTATGTGTTGGGCTAAAAGACACACAGAAACTACAACACACGGCATCAATGCCAACATAACATCCTTGTACGGACGTATGTTGAAGATTACTAGCCGTTTCTTTAGTAGTCATCAAACAAACATCAGAAGGAATGAGAATGTTTGATAATTTTTATAATAGAAGGATGAACTTCATTACACCTTAAGCATAGGAAACAGGGAATATGTTGTTAGCAACCATATTTTTGTTAATATCTGCACATTGCTGGGCATTGTGGTCAGCATTACACCAAGTCTTTTTTTCTATCTATCTATCTGTCTATTGAACTTTCGAGCCATAGCTGGCCCATAGGGCATAGACCCAGATACTCTTTCTCTTATCTAAATTTTTATTCTAACAGTTTTCAATCCTTCTAAAGATATTTTATCAAATCTCGCCATTTGTCTCTGTTCTGTGCAAGCAACTCTATCTCATTGAGGGAGCAGATTCCTGCTGTTCTTGCCTCTCTGATCAATGTTCTTCTCAGTGTCTCTCTGGGTCAGCCTCTTTTCCTCTTACCTGCTGTTTCCCCACATGAGGGCTTGCTTTGCTATAAGTCTTCTTTGGTTCCAGAAAATATCTCTGGTGCCCATTCTAGGTGGAACCAGTCGGTCAAGGAAACCTAAGCTCTTGTCTTACTTGATAAACTCACTTACCCAAGCCTCTATCATGGCCTGCTATAGTAATTACAGAATACAAAGTAAGATTAAACCTTATATTGAAATTTGTTGTTGAACTTTACCAATGGGGAGAGTTGTCACAAATGTGGAGAAGACTAATGTAACTTAGCAATAACTGTCAATAAATTGATGAACAAATGTGTTTGGCATTGGAAATGATGAAGTATTGATGTTTTATACAAGAAGCTAATCAAACTTTATATAAGATAACAAACATCCATTTTAGGCTACTTAAACATGTACAAACAGTTTTCTTATAGAGTCAATGATATGGGCGATACATGATATAATCAAAGGATACAGATAAACAATTACCTGGGGTAAAATTCTGAACAATAGGGGGTAAAATACAATCAGAAATGAAGAAATAAAGATATTCCTATCTGACAGAGAACAGGGGGCAAATTAAGCAACAGGTCATAAATAGAAAATGGAGACAAATTTGGCACTCTAAGAAAACCGATGCCAGTTAAACAGGGAAGGTCTAATAATATACGGAGAAAAGGAATCATGAAAGACATAAAAAACATCGGCCTTAACTGGAAAAAGTGTTAGAATATTGATGAATGGAGAGACCTTGTTCATGGCCAGTGCTCACTGACAGGAGTTGACTAACTTAATGTTACTTTATGAGTATGAAACATAAACAATGAACAACAAATCAGGAAAGTCATTTGCAGCAACAAAAATGTGATATTTAAGATGGAATGCAATGAATATGGTGCAGACATAAGAAATAAAATGAAGAAATGCTACAAGAAAGTGGTATTAAGTAATCAGCATGAAGAACGATTTATGTAAACATGGTGCAAGAAAAATCCTATCATCAGTAGCTAGAAGATTAATACTTGAGCAAAACCAAGAAAAGATTAAAGCAATGAAAAGACACATTTGTTCACAAGAAAAAATATACTTGACAAGAAAATCAGTAGGAACATTTGATTACTTTGTGCATCTTTAAAGCTCTATAGATCAAGGAGACCCAAATAAATAAATTAGAATCAGAACAGCACAGGCTGCAATGACTTTCAGAAACCTTGATCAAATATGGAAATCAAAATTACTACACACAAAAACAAAGCATTATATTTTAAAATAAAATATATTATCCGTCCTTACTTATGCAAATGTGAGCTTGAAAACAACGAAATAAATTAGATGCATTCATAAGCAAATACCACAAGAAGATGACTTGTACATCATGGAATGAATTGAAGACTAATGCAGAAATAAGATAAATGACAATGCATTTCAAGGAGAAAGGGAAAAAAAAAAATAGAAAAATTGTATGGTTAAAGCTTAAGTTTCCTGTGTGTTACTGGGGCCTCATTATGAGGGAAGTAAAGAATAGTGACACTGTGACCTTCCAGGCATGTCGTAAGAGGCGACTAAGGAGGTTGATCGATGGCTTGACAAGCTGTCATTATAAAAAGTATTGTTTTGGAAACAGCGCCATATATTTTAGAGCAGTGATCTCTGCAATATGTGCCACTTTGGCACGCAGGGTTTCTGTTTTTGAGATTGTGGTTCTGCCCTATGTGCCGTCTTCGGCTCGAAAGGACTATAGAAAGCTTAAGTAAATGATGGATGACACAAATTTGAACTGCGTTTTGGCTCAATAGGCCTTCAGCAGGAACAAACAAACAACACACACACACAGATATGTAAGTAAATAAAGCTTGTCCTACATAGCTAACTAATAAGATAGATGCAATCAACAATGAATTCAACAGTAGCATCTATAATCAAGAAAAGAAGACACAATAAATGTCAGTCATGTGATAAGAAGAGATAACAAGAGAATTGCAAAGCAAACCCTCAAATGGAAAAAAACAGTGTTGAAATAAAAAAGAGGTTAATGTAAAGAAACATTAAGGAAAACACTGAGGTGGGAGGCAGCATTATGGGCATCAGCTTCCATGCTGAGGTTCGCAGGTTCACCTAGAACAAAGACATGAGATGAGACACAATCAGGTTTCTCTGCAAACTCTGGTGCTTAATAGATAATAGATAATAGATCATTGAACTTGTGAAGTTTTGAATGTCTGCCCTATGTTCTGTCTCTGGCCAGATGGGACAATCAAGAGATGAAGAAGAAATTGATTGGCAGTTGCTACAAGTGGGAAAACAAAACAAAAAATGTTTTTTTTTTGTGACAGAAAACAACTAGGGCAAAAGAAGCTAACAAAGGGAGCTTGGGAAAACCACTCAACTGAGCTGAAAACATTGTGACAACCAGCGTTCATTTCCCGCTGGAAGCAGTGTGAGTTGTACTCGTGGTTAGAAAAATAATGCTCCTGCAGTCGACACAGCCGCTTGCAGAAATGGATACCAGGTAGTAGTACTCTGGGAAGGTGAGGAATGCTGCCTCGCATCGTGAGTTTCGATGCTTGAAGCGATACTGTCCAGAAGTCTCCGAACACTTCTGGATATGCGGCTGAGCACATATGGGTGTAAATTTGCGTGCTACGACGTCGATCCAAGTCTTGTACTTTACCTTTACCTAATAAAGCTTTTGATAACGCTAGAAGCATTGACATAGCATGTCCTGTAGCAATACTATACCACAGGGAGCCAAGAGTTGCACACTAACACTATACCACAGGGAGCCAAAAGTTGCACACCAACACACTATACCACAGTGAGCCAAGAGTTGCACACCAACACTATACCACAGGGAGCCAAAATTTGCACACTAACACTATACCACAGGGAGCCAAAAGTTGCACACCAACACACTATACCACAGGGAGCCAAGAGTTGCACACCAACACTATACCAAAGGGAGCCAAGAGTCGCACACCAACACTATACAACAGTGAGCCAAAGTTGCACACCAACACTATACAACAGTGAGCCAAAATTTTCACACCAACACTATACCACAGGGAGCCAAGAGCTGCACACCAACACTATACAAAAGTGAGCCAAAAGTTGCACACCAACACTACACAACAGTGAGCCAAAAGTTGCACACAAACACTATACCACAGGAAGCCAAGAGCTGCACACCAACACTATACAAAAGTGAGCCAAAAGTTGCACACCAACACTATACAACAGTGAGCCAAAAGTTGCACACCAACACTATACCACAGGGAGCCAAAAGTTGCACACCAACACACTACACCGCAGTGAGCCAAAAGTTGCACACCAACACACTATACAACAGTGAGCCAAAAGTTGCACACCAACACACTATACCACAGGGAGCTAAGAGTTGCACACCAACACTATACCACAAAGAGCCAAGAGTTGCACACCAACACTATACCACAGGGAACCAAAAGTTGCACACTAACACAATACCACAGGGAGCCAAAAGTTGCACACCAACACTATACAACAGTGAGCCAAAAGTTGCACACCAACACTATACCACAGGGAGCCAAGAGTCGCACACCAACACTATACCACAGGGAGCCAAAAGTTGCACACCAACACTATACCACAGGGAGCCAAGAGCTGCACACCAACACACTATACCACAGGGAGCCAAAAGTTGCACACCAACACTATACAACAGTGAGCCAAAAGTTGCACACCAACACTATACCACAGGGAGCAAAAAGATGCACACCAACACACTACACCACAGTGAGCCAAAAGTTGCACATCAACACACTATACCACAGGGAGCTAAGAGTTGCACACCAACACTATACCACAGGAAGCCAAGAGCTGCACACCAACACTATACAAAAGTGAGCCAAAAGTTGCACACCAACACTATACAACAGTGAGCCAAAAGTTGCACACCAACATTATACCACAGGGAGCCAAAAGTTGCACACCAACACACTACACCACAGTGAGCCAAAAGTTGCACACCAACACACTATACAACAGTGAGCCAAAAGTTGCACACCAACACACTATACCACAGGGAGCTAAGAGTTGCACACCAACACTATACCACAAAGAGCCAAGAGCTGCACACCAACACACTACACCACAGTGAGCCAAAAGTTGCACACCAACACACTATACAACAGTGAGCCAAAAGTTGCACACCAACACACTATACCACAACATTTAAAGATCTTCTACGCTCTTTTTACCTTCCTTCCAAAACTCAGGGAGCCAAACTCCTTCCTCAGCTGGGACATTGAAGAGCTTTAGACTGAGACTGAACTCATGTTGACTTGATCACTGAGTCAGTACAGCCAAATAAATCATAAAGTCCAACAGCAGAGAAGATTGGCTGAATGGATTGGCTATGGGAAAACCAGGGAGATTACGTTTTAAATATATGACAAAGCCAACCCCCACAACAACATTAACAACCTAAAAATGAAGATGGGACCAAACCATCATTTTGAGACTGAGAACCGGTCATGTACCGCTGAACAAAAACATCAATAGAATACAACGACGGTCATGTACCACTGAACAACCACATCAATAGAATACAACGTCGGTCATGTACCACTGAACAACCACATCAATAGAATACAACGCCAGTCATGTACCACTGAACAACCACATCAATAGAATACAACGTCGGTCATGTACCACTGAACAACCACATCAATAGAATACAATGACGGTCATGTACCACTGAACAACCATATCAATAGAATACAACGACAGTCATGTACCACTGAACAACCACATCAATAGAATACAACGACAGTCATGTACCACTGAACAACCACATCAATAGAATACAATGACAGTCATGTACCACTGAACAACCACATCAATAGAATACAACGTCAGTCATGTACCACTGAACAACCACATCAATAGAATACAATGACAGTCATGTACCACTGAAAAACCACATCAATAGAATACAACGACAGTCATGTACCACTGAACAAGCACATCAATAGAATCCAACGACGGTCATGTACCACTGAACAACCACATCAATAGAATACAACGACGGTCATGTACCACTGAACAACCACATCAATAGAATACAAGAAACCAAACTCCAGCGTGTCCACTCTGTGAACACCCACATGAAACAGTAGAACATCACCTTTTTGATTGTCCAAAGCTCACTGACATCAGAGCAACTCTACTTCCTCAAAGACCTGATGGAACACATCGTATGGAACTACAAGGGAACTCAGAAATACCTACAGATATCATTACATGGCATTGAGTCGAAGAGCATCAACTCACAGGCCTCTGGATTCATAACAACAACAACAGCAGCAGCAGCAATAAGATCACTAAGCCAATATGCTTGCCATTACTGACACTTTCAACATAAGACAAAACTACTCATTAAATCGAAGGCTAATTCTTTCTTAGGGTGGAATCATCTCCAAATGTAGCAGGTAAATTTTCACTTGAAAATCAGCTACATTTTATATATTAAAATATTATTCTAAAATTAACTTAAAATAAAATTTTAAATCGTGCTATATTATTATACAATTAATATATATGTATATATATATAATTTTATATCGTGAGCCCCCCGACATACACCAGCAATGGTACTATGTGTCGTAAAGATGGTTTTTTTCTCTAAATTTAAAAAAAAAAGGTAATTGGAAAAACTACATGTTATGATGACATAATTATATTCTAAGGTCTAGTAATGGATTAACTGCGAGGAAGGGAACAATGGTAAGGATCATAAATAGATTGGATGAAAAATAAAAAAAAGAAATCTAAAAGAATTGTATAAGAATATACAAATGATATCAACAGTAATGTGATTGTGGTAAAACTAAATACAGACAACAGTTACTGAATTCATTTTAAATCTTACAAGACTACAGGGTATATTCAAGTGTGCCTGTTTCGTTTTTTAATGAATATCTACTTCATGGCTGCTAGCTATATTATCAAAGTGGCATTTTATATACAAGCAGAAAACTTACTTTATATGCTGAGGTTGTCCTAAGCTTATTGCATTCCCCTTATTTATAAAATTGATATTTCATGAGAGTAGTTCCAAACTGACTCCATGCAAAAGACCTCTCTAGCTTAATACATAACATGCTATGGCAAAGTTGTTTTTCACAAATATTTTTAACATTTGAAATAACAGTGAGAGAATAAATTAAATTTGATTTAAAACACAGTTTGTTTAGCCAGTTAGTTAGCTAGTTGGAAAAGAAATATAAGGATATAAGAGAATTACGATGTTTTAGAGGAAATAAAAGCCAAACTGTCAAATAATTCTTCTTCTTCTACGATCATGACTCTTTCAGGGTAGGATTCCGGACTCTCTCATGAAAGCAGCTGTCTGTTTAAGTGATTTGGTTGTCCCGTATAGTTTCTCTTCCTGAGAGGTGGGTGTGGTCCACATTGCTCTTCTCAGGTCTGTGTACGGGGGGCAATTCTGTAGAACATGTTTTGTTGTCATTTTATCCAGGGTACAGTGGCATCGGCTGGTAGTTCCTATTCTGAGTTTGGTGAACATGTGGTTTCTCATTCTGTTGTGGCCAGTGTGGAGGCGAAGTATGATGACCTGATCCCTATGTCATTAATTAGCTTTCAAAGCAGCAAAAATTGATTCTAGGGTTCAATGTGCTGGTGGCTAGAGCCAGTTTTTGTGGCTTGCTGTATGTGGCTAGAGCCAGTTTTTGTGGCTTGCTGTATGTGGCTAGAGCCAGTTTTTGTGGCTTGCTATATGTGGCTAGAGCCAGTTTTTGTGGCTTGCTGTATAGAAAAAGTTCATGAGAAGAAACATGCCACAGATTGACAAATGTGAGACTTTCTAGTCCGATATATTACACTTTTAACTACAAATGTTACTGATATTTAAAAAAAAAAACTTCCTCTAATTAATTCACTGTATCATAAATGAACCAAAATGGGCAGTCTACAACACAATCTTCATTCCAACGTTGTGCTTCCAATACAAGACCTGGACCCTAGATGCAAGAACAATAATACAAATAACCACTACTGCGATGAAATGTGTTAGACGAATGACAGGAAACAACCTGAGAGATAAGATCAGAAATGAAGAAAAATAAAAGCTAGGAATAATTTCTGCCATAGAGTACATAAAGAAACAACAGATAAAATGGTTTGACCACATGATAAGGCAGAAAGATCAAAACATTGCACAATGAGCCTTCTATAAACATTGTGAGAACACCAGACCCAAGGGCTGACCATAAAATAGATGGATTGACAGAATATTAGAAACACTAGGAAACATAGCAGCAGGAAAGGTCAACGGGAGAGTTCTAATCTTGAAAACGCATGTGTATTAGAACGAAACAAAGGTCTGTGTGCAGCCCTCACACCTGAACTATGATCCAAAATCAAAAATAAAACAAAGACAATCCTAGATGTTCAAGGAATAGACTCTAACAACGAGCAACCAAGAAAAGAGCCATATCACTAACCTGCTCCAAGAAAAATAACCCCAGGGATACACGGACATGGCATATCTGAGCACCAGCTTGCCTCCCCTCTTTGATCCGTGCTCACTTGACCAGACTGGACCGGTTAGTCTGTTTCTAGAGGCACAATGAAGAGGTGGAGTAGGGTCTGGTTCACTGATCGTAGTGTAAGCCATCAGCTATGAGTTGCTGCCAGCTTTCAGCTCTGTTGCTGTCAGGTGCCTTGCCTCCAATTTTAAGAATCATCATCATCTTGAAGTAAAATGCCTACTGGCTTAGGTGATCATGTCTCTCCACAACTTTCCATCTCGACAGCTATTTATCATTTCTGTTGTTGATCTTCTGCCAAGCCATTCTCTCAAGCTGTCTGGTATCTTTTCTGTTTGCTTCTCTCTATCTCTTCATCCCTCAATTTTCCCAGTTATCACAATATATTCCAGCTGTGCTCTTCTCATTACATAGCCAAAAAATGATTGTTTCTTCCTAATACTGGATAATAGTTCTCTATTTGCTTTGGCCTCCTTTAGAGCATTTTCATTACTTTTCTTAGCTGTCCATGGTATTCTCAACATTCTTAGGTAAAACCACATTTCTACAGCCTCCAGTGATTTTCTTGTCTGTTGTCCTGTTGTCCATAATTCAGGTCCATATGTTATAAGACTGGTTCTACATAACATTTAAAATCAAATTGTGGCAACCCATGATTATAGAAAAAAGTTACAATGGTGGTTTTCTGTTGCCTTCCATCGGTTTGTTTAGGGCTGGCTTCGCTAGCCTTTGACTAAAAAGTCTCACCCACAAGTCAGTTGGGTTGTTTTACTTCAGGGTACCCTTCCTTAGCCTTTTCCTCTCCTGAGCATGCCTGCAAGGCAAAAGAGCAGCCGCAGGTTGCACTGTCCTAGCATACAGAAGCAGGTAAAATTACCCGACCTGCCAAACAGTTTCCTCTAATCACTTTCAAAGTAATATAGAAGAAGAATGTGTATTTTTAATTTATGCCAAGACACAAAATAAGGAAATTGACAACTGTGAGCCATGTACAGCATTTATAGATGAGTGGGTCTGAATCAAATTTTGTTCATTATCAGACCTACTATTTAAAGGGAATGTTTTCAATTTGTTACAAAACACACTTTTGTATACTTTCTGGCTTAATCAATGTTTTTTTTATTTAAGTTTCTTATTAACATTTTTTTTGTCCTTATTTATACTAGTTTTATTTACTTTACTGTAGTTAGACTATATTTCCCTTGTGTGTCCATCAGTCTGTTTTTGTTGATGTTTTCTGAGGAAGGCTGTAATGTCTCTAGTTTTGTATTGTTCTCCCATGTCAAGCTGTCATCGTGCACTGTTTTCAAGTTATTTTATTAATGACATTATTGTTAGGATCATCATACCTGCACACTGGATGGACACATAGGTGCTTCGATATGCCACTCAGGAAGATCCTAGAACAACCCTGACTCATGCACACAAACTATGTAGCACAACCTGGGATCCACGGAGCGGGGAGAACAACCCTGACTCATGCACACAAACTATGTAGCACAACCTGGGATCCACGGAGCGGGGAGAACAACCCTGACTCATGCACACAAACTATGTAGCACAACCTGGGATCCACGGAGCGGGGAGAACAACCCTGACTCATGCACACAAACTATGTAGCACAACCTGGGATCCACGGAGCGGGGAGAACAACCCTGACTCATGCACACAAACTATGTAGCACAACCTGGGATCCACGGAGCGGGGAGAACAACCATGACTCATGCACACAAACTATGTAGCACAACCTGGGATCCACGGAGCGGGGAGAACAACCCTGACTCATGCACACAAACTGTGTAGCACAACCTGGGATCCACGGAGCGGGGAGAACAACCCTGACTCATGCACACAAACTATGTAGCACAACCTGGGATCCACGGTGTGGAGAGAACAACCCTGACTCATGCACACAAACTGTGTAGCACAACCTGGGATCCACGGAGCGGGGAGAACAACCCTGACTCATGCACACAAACTATGTAGCACAACCTAGGATCCACGGTGTAAAAAAAGTCACGCCAAGTGGCGTATAGGGAAATATGGTGTTAGTGACCCTATATTTTACAGACCTTCAGCACATGATTTTTGGGGTAATGTGGTCGGTATTACGCCCGTGCTACTTTACTTTCCCAGACAAAAATCCGGTACCCATTTAAAGCTGGGTGAACCCGGAAGCCGTCGGTTGGGATCGAACCCTACTCCTTGTCCTTTGTAGTCCAGTTCACTAACCACTGAGCTATCACGGTTTCCGATCCACGGTGTGGGGAGGTGAATTTACTGACAATTTTTACCTGCATAGCAGGCACATTTATGGCCTACTATTTTCAATTTTGACTGCAAGGGATTCTGTAACATGTGCAAGGGACCTCTTGTTTACTGCCATTTTCTGAGAGGGCTAGACCTTTGACTTCACCACCCAAGAGATCAGAGGAGCGTCATGTCACAAAGAAAATACATTTTTTTTATTTTTGAAAAATCGCTACTGCTTGTGGTGGGCTCTGAACCTAGGTTCTTCTAGTCCAGAGACCGACGACGTACCTCTTGACTATCAGCCTCCCGTAATGACATTAATGAATATTTTATGAGAAGAAGTAGTTCCAAAACTGAATAATTTGACAGTCAGGCGTGAACTATTTTATTTTCTATCACAAATGATATTGAAATGTACAAGTTATAACTTCGCTTAATCAATTTGAATGTACCGTGGTAGAATTATAAGCAAGTTATATTCCTAGACTTTGCAGCGGAAGAGGGGCTTAGGTCCAAGAATACTTCCTTCAACCTGCAGAACTTGGACGTCAAACCTGGCTCTAAGAAAAGATATACGACAAAATTTAATCTGTGGGGACAAAATGTAGGCCTGGAGAGGAACTTCATTCTAGCGGCGGGGAAAATAACATCAAAGCTTCTTGAATGGGGTGAAAGAGAGATGTTGCAAAAAGAAACATAACTAAAATAGCAGTGACAAACAAATGTGACTTGTGTCTTATGAAGAAAAGAAACAATATTTTGTTCTACTATTTGCTTGCCAAAATTAATTTATTTTAATGAGTGGTGTTTTAACTCCTTATGTTATGTTTTTACCAAACCATTGCAGTGTTGAAGTCTACTCTATCCTCTCTAAAGCTTATCATTGGTGGTATTAACATGAGTGTATGTCCTAGTCTTGCAGGATGTTTACTATTTAATGTTTACATTTATATGCACCAATCTATGATAAATACATTGCAGTAAAAAAGAGTAAAGTACCCCAGTCACGCCAAGTGGCGTATAGGGAAATATGATGTTAGTGACCCTATATTTTACAGACCTTCAGCACATGATTTTTGGGGTAATGTGGTCGGTATTACGCCCGTGCCGCTTTACTTTCCCAGAAAAAAATAAATAAATACATTGCAGACACATGAAAAAACGTTTGAGAATGCCTTTTTTGGTACAGAAAGTATGTATGGCAATATATTAAACATATTCATAATCAGAGCAAGACATATCATACAATTAACAAAGAAAGATTACGTAGAGCATCACAGTTTTCAGTTATGTTTTAAAAATAACATATAACAAACCATTTTAAATGTCGATTTATCTTCCAATGAAAAAAAATGAGCATAAATAATATGTTGATTCTCTTCTTCTTTGTTTGCAAACCCTTAACTTTGAATGATAAATATGCTTAATTAATAATATATGGTATATTCTTGCCGTGCATATGTTATCATATAAATATGGTCCCATTATAAGCTGCACAACTTATGGAAGATAGCCCACTTTACATGAGAAGAAGAAGAAAGAATACCATCATGTTATGTGGTGTGTTCAGGATATGGAGTAAGCGCACGTATACTGTTATTTGTTACAATCAACAAACTTTTGGGGGAAAATGTGCCAGCATCATATTTCCTTTCCAGAAAAAATTCTTTCTAAACATGTTACAGCTGCGTAAAGATATAAGTCGTTAATTGCGATAAAACTCCAACTTGCTGACCCCACCCTTAGGAGTCCCTACACAGATTAGGAACTGAATTTTTCCCATTAATCCATTTTTTCCTGGCAGCCGTGTGCACAGGGGTCCCTCGCTGCACAGGCAGATAACTCTGTCTTTGGAGAAACTCATATTTTTTTCCGTCGATGAGTAATTGACGTTTCAAGCTGAGTCTCCCTGCTGAGACCAGGGGTGGTTGCTGCAGAGAGAAATCATAAATAAAAATCCCTATTGGTGCAGCCAGGATTTGAACTCATAATCTCTCTCTGTCTCAAGGCCGGCGTCTTGCCTCAAGACCAACCAGTCCACTAGAAAATGTATTAATGTCTTCTTGTTCTTCTATTTGATTGCTATCTATTTCATAATGTCTACAGAAATAGTCTGAATTTTTTTAAAATTGTATGTTGCCGTCTTTGGAAGTTCCTCTGGAATTAGAAATACTTTGAAATGGGCATGTTTCTGTTGGATAGTTTTCCTTCCACAACTGCCTGAACATGTTGCAGTCCTGTAGTATGTGTTTGGCTGTCATTGTTGCTTGTCCACACATGTACATGGGTGATGGGCCTAGTCTCAGGCTATACAAATATTTATTTAGTCTGTCGAGTCCAGTTCTGAAGTAGAGTAAGATCATTTGATCTGCTTGTTCAAGATAGTTTGTTTGCATTTTCCAGTTTTATATCTCCAGGAAAGTCCAGAAGGACTGAATTTTGTGTGAATGTAACATTTTTCTATTTTTCACGCCAGCAGCCATGTGCTCACGTGTCCCCCGCCATACAGGCAGATATTTTCCAACTTCAGATGTACTCTCATACTTTTATTGTTAAGAGTTTTAACATTTTGGGTAGCTTTTTTCAGACTGATTCTACCAGAGCAGCAGCCATTTTTAGCTTACGCTTTTCAATCTCCAACTGTCAAGAGTTCCTTATCTTATGCAGAAAGCACATGGGACCTCCTGTTTTTTTGCCATTGTCTGAGAGGGCTAGACATCAGATCTCACTACCCAGACACCTAAGGAGGGTAGAACCATGAATTTGTTTTTATTTTCTTACCCCCCCCCCCCCCCCCCCCCCCCCCCAATCGAATCGAACCCAAGACTTTCTTGTCCAGAGGCCAGTGTCTTACCCCTAGACCACCCAGCTCCCCAGTTTAATGTTGTTCTTTTGTTGGGAGGACAAGGCGCCTGAGAGCAGCAGGGATGAAGTTGCCAGTGACTCATATGTGATGGCTTGTGCCAGGATCAGCGAGCCATCCAGACCCTACTCCACCTCTTCATAGTGCCCCCAATAACAGACTAACCATTCTAATCTGGCCAAGTGAGTAGGGATTGAGATAGAAGGCAACCTGGCAGTCACAAATGCTATGATGAAGTTGGATGTGTCAGGCCAAAAGGCACAAATATCACAGTTCTACTGTGAACCACAACACATACACACCCACTTAACATCCTTTCAAGGACAGATGACAAAGAAGTGTATTCCTTTCGTCATGGGGTGAATGCAAGCAAGTAGTTTTGTTTGTTAATCTCCTTCACAGCATTGATGATGGTATTCTATCTTTGTGTTGCTTTGTTCTGTCTGTATTTTGTGTTGCTCCTTCTTTTGCCAATGGATAGTTTAGAGGAGTCTCTATGGCTTTGAGGTTAGTTTACCAACTTCCTGATTAGAATGGTTCAGGTTCAATTCTCAGAAGTGGTATTTTTTTTTTTTTCAAACTGACAAGACTCTGGCATTTACCCAGCCTCTAAAAGTGGGTACCATGAGTAAAGGTGGCCTGGTGTTATACTGACCACATCATCCAAAAATATGCCTTGGTCATGGAAATGTATGGTCATAGCTTCATATTCCCCATATGCCTAGCAAGGCAAGGGTAGGGAACCTTGACTTACTTATGGATAGTTTAGACACAGACATACAGGAAGGCAGGAGAACAGATAGAAGGACTGACAGACATACAGGAAGGCAGGCGTACAGATAGAAGGACTTACAGACATACAGGAAGAAAGACAGACAGATAGAAGGACTGACAGACATACAGGAAGGCAGGCATACAGATAGAAGGACTTACAGACATACAGGAAGAAAGACAGACAGATAGAAGGACTTACAGACATACAGGAAGGCAGGCATACAGATAGAAGGACTTACAGACATACAGGAAGGCAGGCATACAGATAGAAGGACTTACAGACATACAGGAAGAAAGACAGACAGATAGAAGGACTTACAGACATACAGGAAGGCAGGCATACAGATAGAATGACTGACAGACATACAGGAAGGCAGGCATACAGATAGAAGGACTTACAGACATACAGGAAGAAAGACAGACAGATAGAAGGACTTACAGACATACAGGAAGGCAGGCATACAGATAGAAGGACTTACAGACATACAGGAAGAAAGACAGACAGATAGAAGGACTTACAGACATACAGGAAGAAAGACAGACAGATAGAAGGACTTACAGACATACAGGAAGGCAGGCGTACAGATAGAAGGACTTACAGACATACAGGAAGAAAGACAGACAGATAGATAGAAGAACTGATAGACACACAGGAAGAAAGACAGACAGACAAGACAGATAAAATGGCCAGTGACATACTTGGTTCTGAACAGAAAATTGCAGGCCCCCCCCCCCCCCCCCACAGATTATTGACAGACAAGGATAACACAGGGTATGTGTGGTTTGTGTTAACAATTAGACTGTGATAAGGGGTAAATGCAGGGAATAAGATGATAGAAGTCAGCCATTTAGCTGACTGATGGTATGTCAGTCATTAAAACAGAAATGATGAGACCCTGTGTTTTTGAGGAGGACAGAATTGTGATTGGACAGTAAATTTGACTGAGCTTTGTGCAGGCTCGAGCTACAACCAATATATGCCAATATTATTGCCTGACTATTGAGCTTTGTGCAGGCTCCAGCTACAACCAATATATGCCAATATTATTGCCTGACTACTGAGCTTTGTGCAGGCTCGAGCTACAACCAATATTATTGCCTGACTATTGAGCTTTGTGCAGGCTCCAGCTACAACCAATATATGCCAATATTATTGCCTGACTATTGAGCTTTGTGCAGGCTCGAGCTACAACCAATATATGCCAATATTATTGCCTGACTACTGAGCTTTGTGCAGGCTCCAGCTACAACCAATATATGCCAATATTATTGCCTGACTATTGAGCTTTGTGCAGGCTCCAGCTACAACCAATATATGCCAATATTATTGCCTGACTACTGAGCTTTGTGCAGGCTCGAGCTACAACCAATATTATTGCCTGACTATTGAGTCAAATATAGGAATGGCAGAACGTCATTTTAATGCCATGAAAAATATACTAACATCAAAACTAATAACGCCAGGACTAAAACTCAGAATAGTAAAATGTTATATCTTCTCAACGTTCCTATATGGTGCAGAAACAAGGACATTAGACAAGAAAACAAAGCAGAAAATTGAAGCCTTTGAAATGTGGATTTATAGAAGAATAAAAAGAATTGGATGGAAATAAAAAGAAAACAAACAATGAAGTCTTAAACAACTAAAAATTAATTGAGAACTACTAAGCACAATTCAAACAAGACAAATTAGATTTTTGGGCCATGTTAAAAGGCACAGCAGCTGACTAAAAAAATCTTGGAAGGGAAAATACAGGGTAAAAGAGGTAGAGGCAGATCAAGACTAACATGAACAAGTAACTTGAAATGATGGACAAGTCAGCCTATGACAACCTGCACTATAAAAAGCAAGAGACAGAGCGGAATGGCACTCCATGGTAGCTAACCTTCGATGCAGAGATACCACTCAATGATGATGATTGAGAGAAAGCATTTCATGAGCTTTTAGGTTCAGAGTGTAGCAGGAGATAGATGCCTGGAAGTCAAGACCTGGGCACCTCCTCTAACCCAGAGTGTAGCAGGAGATAGATGCCTGGAAGTCTAGACCTGGGGGCACCTTCTCTAACCCAGAGTGTAGCAGGAGATAGATGCCTGGAAGTCTAGACCTGGGCACCTCCTCTAACCCAGAGTGTAGCAGGAGATAGATGCCTGGAAGTCTAGACCTGGGCACCTCCTCTAACCCAGAGTGTAGCAGGAGATAGTTGCCTGGATGTCTAGACCTGGGGGCATCTTCTCTAACCCAGAGTGTAGCAGGAGATAGTTGCCTGGATGTCTAGACCTGGGGGCATCTTCTCTAACCCAGAGTGTAGCAGGAGATAGATGCCTGGAAGTCTAGACCTGGGCACCTCCTCTAACCCAGAGTGTAGCAGGAGATAGTTGCCTGGATGTCTAGACCTGGGGGCATCTTCTCTAACCCAGAGTGTAGCAGGAGATAGTTGCCTGGATGTCTAGACCTGGGGGCATCTTCTCTAACCCAGAGTGTAGCAGGAGATAGTTGCCTGGATGTCTAGACCTGGGCACCTCCTCTAACCCAGAGTGTAGCAGGAGATAGATGCCTGGAAGTCTAGACCTGGACACCTCCTCTAACCCAGAGTGTAGCAGGAGATAGATGCCTGGATGTCTAGACCTGGGGGCACCTCCTCTAACCCAGAGTGTAGCAGGAGATAGTTGCCTGGAAGTCTAGACCTGGGCACCTCCTCTAACCCAGAGTGTAGCAGGAGATAGATGCCTGGAAGTCTAGACCTGGGCACCTCCTCTAACCCAGAGTGTAGCAGGAGATAGATGCCTGGATGTCTAGACCTGGGGGCACCTCCCCTAACCCAGAGTGTAGCAGGAGATAGTTGCCTGGAAGTCTAGACCTGGGCACCTCCTCTAACCCAGAGTGTAGCAGGAGATAGATGCCTGGAAGTCTAGACCTGGGGGCATCTTCTCTAACCCAGAGTGTAGCAGGAGATAGATGCCTGGAAGTCAAGACCTGGGCACCTCCTCTAACCCAGAGTGTAGCAGGAGATAGATGCCTGGAAGTCTAGACCTGGGGGCACCTTCTCTAACCCAGAGTGTAGCAGGAGATAGATGCCTGGAAGTCTAGACCTGGGCACCTCCTCTAACCCAGAGTGTAGCAGGAGATAGATGCCTGGAAGTCTAGACCTGGGCACCTCCTCTAACCCAGAGTGTAGCAGGAGATAGTTGCCTGGATGTCTAGACCTGGGGGCATCTTCTCTAACCCAGAGTGTAGCAGGAGATAGTTGCCTGGATGTCTAGACCTGGGGGCATCTTCTCTAACCCAGAGTGTAGCAGGAGATAGATGCCTGGAAGTCTAGACCTGGGCACCTCCTCTAACCCAGAGTGTAGCAGGAGATAGTTGCCTGGATGTCTAGACCTGGGGGCATCTTCTCTAACCCAGAGTGTAGCAGGAGATAGATGCCTGGATGTCTAGACCTGGGGGCATCTTCTCTAACCCAGAGTGTAGCAGGAGATAGTTGCCTGGATGTCTAGACCTGGGGGCATCTTCTCTAACCCAGAGTGTAGCAGGAGATAGATGCCTGGAAGTCTAGACCTGGGCACCTCCTCTAACCCAGAGTGTAGCAGGAGATAGATGCCTGGAAGTCTAGACCTGGGCACCTCCTCTAACCCAGAGTGTAGCAGGAGATAGATGCCTGGATGTCTAGACCTGGGGGCACCTCCTCTAACCCAGAGTGTAGCAGGAGATAGTTGCCTGGAAGTCTAGACCTGGGGGCATCTTCTCTAACCCAGAGTGTAGCAGGAGATAGTTGCCTGGATGTCTAGACCTGGGGGCATCTTCTCTAACCCAGAGTGTAGCAGGAGATAGTTGCCTGGATGCCTAGACCTGGGGGCATCTTCTCTAACCCAGAGTGTAGCAGGAGATAGTTGCCTGGATGTCTAGACCTGGGGGCATCTTCTCTAACCCAGAGTGTAGCAGGAGATAGATGCCTGGAAGTCTAGACCTGGGCACCTCCTCTAACCCAGAGTGTAGCAGGAGATAGATGCCTGGAAGTCTAGACCTGGGCATCTCCTCTAACCCAGAGTGTAGCAGGAGATAGATGCCTGGATGTCTAGACCTGGGGGCACCTCCTCTAACCCAGAGTGTAGCAGGAGATAGTTGCCTGGAAGTCTAGACCTGGGCACCTCCTCTAACCCAGAGTGTAGCAGGAGATAGATGCCTGGAAGTCTAGACCTGGGCACCTCCTCTAACCCAGAGTGTAGCAGGAGATAGATGCCTGGATGTCTAGACCTGGGGGCACCTCCTCTAACCCAGAGTGTAGCAGGAGATAGTTGCCTGGAAGTCTAGACCTGGGCACCTCCTCTAACCCAGAGTGTAGCAGGAGATAGTTGCCTGGATGTCTAGACCTGGGGGCACCTCCTCTAACCCAGAGTGTAGCAGGAGATAGTTGTCTGGAAGTCTAGACCTGGGCACCTCCTCTAACCCAGAGTGTAGCAGGAGATAGATGCCTGGATGTCTAGACCTGGGGGCACCTCCTCTAACCCAGAGTGTAGCAGGAGATAGTTGCCTGGAAGTCTAGACCTGGGCACCTCCTCTAACCCAGAGTGTAGCAGGAGATAGATGCCTGGAAGTCTAGACCTGGGGGCATCTTCTCTAACCCAGAGTGTAGCAGGAGATAGATGCCTGGAAGTCTAGACCTGGGCACCTCCCCTACCCCAGAGTGTAGCAGGAGACAGATGCCTGGAAGTCTAGACCTGGGGGCACCTCCCCTACCCCAGAGTGTAGCAGGAGATAGATGCCTGGAAGTCTAGACCTGGGCACCTCCTCTAACCCAGAGTGTAGCAGGATATAGTTGCCTGGATGTCTAGACCTGGGGGCATCTTCTCTAACCCAGAGTGTAGCAGGAGATAGTTGCCTGGATGTCTAGACCTGGGGGCATCTTCTCTAACCCAGAGTGTAGCAGGAGATAGATGCCTGGAAGTCTAGACCTGGGCACCTCCTCTAACCCAGAGTGTAGCAGGAGATAGTTGCCTGGATGTCTAGACCTGGGGGCATCTTCTCTAACCCAGAGTGTAGCAGGAGATAGTTGCCTGGATGCCTAGACCTGGGGGCATCTTCTCTAACCCAGAGTGTAGCAGGAGATAGTTGCCTGGATGTCTAGACCTGGGGGCATCTTCTCTAACCCAGAGTGTAGCAGGAGATAGATGCCTGGAAGTCTAGACCTGGGCACCTCCTCTAACCCAGAGTGTAGCAGGAGATAGATGCCTGGAAGTCTAGACCTGGGCATCTCCTCTAACCCAGAGTGTAGCAGGAGATAGATGCCTGGATGTCTAGACCTGGGGGCACCTCCTCTAACCCAGAGTGTAGCAGGAGATAGTTGCCTGGAAGTCTAGACCTGGGCACCTCCTCTAACCAGAGTGTAGCAGGAGATAGATGCCTGGATGTCTAGACCTGGGGGCACCTCCCCTAACCCAGAGTGTAGCAGGAGATAGTTGCCTGGAAGTCTAGACCTGGGCACCTCCTCTAACCCAGAGTGTAGCAGGAGATAGATGTCTGGAAGTCTAGACCTGGGGGCATCTTCTCTAACCCAGAGTGTAGCAGGAGATAGATGCCTGGAAGTCTAGACCTGGGCACCTCCCCTACCCCAGAGTGTAGCAGGAGACAGATGCCTGGAAGTCTAGACCTGGGGGCATCTTCTCTAACCCAGAGTGTAGCAGGAGATAGTTGCCTGGATGTCTAGACCTGGGGGCATCTTCTCTAACCCAGAGTGTAGCAGGAGATAGATGCCTGGAAGTCTAGACCTGGGCACCTCCTCTAACCCAGAGTGTAGCAGGAGATAGTTGCCTGGATGTCTAGACCTGGGGGCATCTTCTCTAACCCAGAGTGTAGCAGGAGATAGTTGCCTGGATGCCTAGACCTGGGGGCATCTTCTCTAACCCAGAGTGTAGCAGGAGATAGTTGCCTGGATGTCTAGACCTGGGGGCATCTTCTCTAACCCAGAGTGTAGCAGGAGATAGATGCCTGGAAGTCAAGACCTGGGCACCTCCTCTAACCCAGAGTGTAGCAGGAGATAGATGCCTGGAAGTCTAGACCTGGGCATCTCCTCTAACCCAGAGTGTAGCAGGAGATAGATGCCTGGATGTCTAGACCTGGGGGCACCTCCTCTAACCCAGAGTGTAGCAGGAGATAGTTGCCTGGAAGTCTAGACCTGGGCACCTCCTCTAACCCAGAGTGTAGCAGGAGATAGATGCCTGGATGTCTAGACCTGGGGGCACCTCCCCTAACCCAGAGTGTAGCAGGAGATAGTTGCCTGGAAGTCTAGACCTGGGCACCTCCTCTAACCCAGAGTGTAGCAGGAGATAGTTGCCTGGAAGTCAAGACCTGGGCACCTCCTCTAACCCAGAGTGTAGCAGGAGATAGTTGCCTGGATGTCTAGACCTGGGGGCATCTTCTCTAACCCAGAGTGTAGCAGGAGATAGTTGCCTGGATGTCTAGACCTGGGGGCATCTTCTCTAACCCAGAGTGTAGCAGGAGATAGATGCCTGGAAGTCTAGACCTGGGCACCTCCTCTAACCCAGAGTGTAGCAGGAGATAGTTGCCTGGATGTCTAGACCTGGGGGCATCTTCTCTAACCCAGAGTGTAGCAGGAGATAGTTGCCTGGATGTCTAGACCTGGGGGCATCTTCTCTAACCCAGAGTGTAGCAGGAGATAGTTGCCTGGATGTCTAGACCTGGGGGCATCTTCTCTAACCCAGAGTGTAGCAGGAGATAGTTGCCTGGATGTCTAGACCTGGGGGCATCTTCTCTAACCCAGAGTGTAGCAGGAGATAGATGCCTGGAAGTCTAGACCTGGGCACCTCCTCTAACCCAGAGTGTAGCAGGAGATAGATGCCTGAAAGTCTAGACCTGGGCACCTCCTCTAACCCAGAGTGTAGCAGGAGATAGATGCCTGGATGTCTAGACCTGGGGGCACCTCCTCTAACCCAGAGTGTAGCAGGAGATAGTTGCCTGGAAGTCTAGACCTGGGCACCTCCTCTAACCCAGAGTGTAGCAGGAGATAGTTGCCTGGATGTCTAGACCTGGGGGCACCTCCTCTAACCCAGAGTGTAGCAGGAGATAGTTGTCTGGAAGTCTAGACCTGGGCACCTCCTCTAACCCAGAGTGTAGCAGGAGATAGATGCCTGGATGTCTAGACCTGGGGGCACCTCCCCTAACCCAGAGTGTAGCAGGAGATAGTTGCCTGGAAGTCTAGACCTGGGCACCTCCTCTAACCCAGAGTGTAGCAGGAGATAGATGCCTGGAAGTCTAGACCTGGGGGCATCTTCTCTAACCCAGAGTGTAGCAGGAGATAGATGCCTGGAAGTCTAGACCTGGGCACCTCCCCTACCCCAGAGTGTAGCAGGAGACAGATGCCTGGAAGTCTAGACCTGGGGGCACCTCCCCTACCCCAGAGTGTAGCAGGAGATAGATGCCTGGAAGTCTAGACCTGGGCACCTCCTCTAACCCAGAGTGTAGCAGGATATAGTTGCCTGGATGTCTAGACCTGGGGGCATCTTCTCTAACCCAGAGTGTAGCAGGAGATAGTTGCCTGGATGTCTAGACCTGGGGGCATCTTCTCTAACCCAGAGTGTAGCAGGAGATAGTTGCCTGGATGTCTAGACCTGGGGGCATCTTCTCTAACCCAGAGTGTAGCAGGAGATAGTTGCCTGGATGCCTAGACCTGGGGGCATCTTCTCTAACCCAGAGTGTAGCAGGAGATAGTTGCCTGGATGTCTAGACCTGGGGGCATCTTCTCTAACCCAGAGTGTAGCAGGAGATAGATGCCTGGAAGTCTAGACCTGGGCACCTCCTCTAACCCAGAGTGTAGCAGGAGATAGATGCCTGGAAGTCTAGACCTGGGCATCTCCTCTAACCCAGAGTGTAGCAGGAGATAGATGCCTGGATGTCTAGACCTGGGGGCACCTCCTCTAACCCAGAGTGTAGCAGGAGATAGTTGCCTGGAAGTCTAGACCTGGGCACCTCCTCTAACCCAGAGTGTAGCAGGAGATAGATGCCTGGATGTCTAGACCTGGGGGCAGCTCCCCTTACCCAGAGTGTAGCAGGAGATAGTTGCCTGGAAGTCTAGACCTGGGCACCTCCTCTAACCCAGAGTGTAGCAGGAGATAGATGTCTGGAAGTCTAGACCTGGGGGCATCTTCTCTAACCCAGAGTGTAGCAGGAGATAGATGCCTGGAAGTCTAGACCTGGGCACCTCCCCTACCCCAGAGTGTAGCAGGAGACAGATGCCTGGAAGTCTAGACCTGGGGGCACCTCCCCTACCCCAGAGTGTAGCAGGAGATAGATGCCTGGAAGTCTAGACCTGGGCACCTCCTCTAACCCAGAGTGTAGCAGGAGATAGATGCCTGGAAGTCAACACCTGGGCACCTCCCCTACCCCAGAGTGTAGCAGGAGATAGATGCCTGGAAGTCTAGACCTGGGAGCACCTTCTCTAACCCAGAGTGTAGCAGGAGATAGATGCCTGGAAGTCAACACCTGGGCACCTCCCCTACCCCAGAGTGTAGCAGGAGACAGATCCCTGGAAGCCAAGACCTGGGGCACCTGCCCTGCCCCAGAATGTCAAGTAACAAAGGGATGAAATACATGCAAGATTGGAACAACTTCTAATTACATTCTTGCTCTAAAGCTCTGAGTAATGAGTTTCCCATCCTCTTATCTACAAGACAACATCCTCATTTCTAATCAATTATCAGTCACATAAAAAAAATAAGCAATACATATGGTCCTATATACAGCCCCTTCAATTTTTGAAGTTAATTTGGGAATTACATCAAGAAAATAATTTTGGATAATTTTGTTGCCATTTGCAAAAAGTTACAAACATTAGAAAAAATAGTAACAAATCATGTATATATAACAAGAGCAAGATTTATATCATGTGAATAAATTAATTTCTAAACAAATTTTGGTTGTCATTGGAAATGCAAGAAATTGAGCATGTACAAAAATAACATGATTTGTATAATTTGAAAATATATTTGGTTAACCCTAGATTACGACAGTGTCGTAAAAATTACGATCTCAAAATACAAATTCTTAAAATTTAACAATTTGCAGCATGTAAGTGCTCTCCCTTGCCATGTACTTTCCTAATTGTTCTTGCCAGTGAACTGTGATATGTCATTGCTACCGGACTTTTTTTGTTGCTGAAAATACAACAGAGGCATTGTAAAAATATACAGCAGTATGGGAATAGTATGATCTTGTAAATTAACGGTAAGCGGAATTGATTTTGTTTTACTTTTTTATGTTTCGTGTGCACTAAAAAATGTTGAAAAGGAGATTATTGAGCTGTTTTTGGTCCCTCACAAAAAGTTTGTGCTCAGTGTCCAAATCTAGAAAAATACAACAATCATTTTTTTTTAATCCCAAAAAAAACTGTATCCACTTAACATTTGTCCTGGAAGTGCTCCTTAAATTGTTTCAATTATTTTTTTAAAACTGTAATTGTTCCAAAGCGTAATTTTTCCAAAGTGTAATTGTTCCAAAGCGTAATTGTTCCAAAGTGTATTTGTTCCAAAGCGTAATTGTTCCAAAGTGTATTTGTTCCAAAGCGTGATTGTTCTAAAGTGTAATTATTCCAAAGTGTATTTGTTCTAAAGCGTAATTTTTTCCAAAATGTAATTTTTCCAAAGTGTAATTGTTACAAAGCGTAATTGTTCCAAAGTGTATTTGTTCTAAAGCGTAATTTTTTCCAAAATGTAATTTTTCCAAAGTGTAATTGTTCCAAGGCGTAAATGTTCCAAAGTGTAATTGTTCCAAAGCATAATTGTTACAAAGCGTAATTGTTCCAAAGTGTAATTGTTCCAAAGTGTAATTGTTCCAAAGTGTCATTGTTCCAAAATGTAATTATTCCAAAGATTTACACCAAAATGTCAATAAAAATGATTCCTCCAAATTACACTGGATTCTCTTTGAGTAGTTAAGTTTTGTAATAATGTAATTCACAGTGAAACGTCATAATCTAGGGTTAATTACGTCATAGTTCAAAAAAAACAACAAAATGACAAAAGGAAAATTAATAAATTAAAAAAAAAAATGATAAAAACAGGGTACTGTGCTAATTTTAGTTAGAATAAGCAACTTTAACTTAAATAATCAAAATGGCCATCATCATCAAGTACCATGCCTGCTGACATAGGAGATCATGTCTCTCCACAACTTTCGATCTCAACAGTTATTTATAATTTTTGTTGTTGACTTTCTGCCAAGCCATTCTCTTAAGCTGTCTGGTATCTTTTCTCTTTGCTTCCCTCTATCTCTTCATCCTTCGACTTTCCCAGATGTTACAATATATTCCAGCTGTTCCCTTCTCATTACATGGCCATCTCATTACATGGCCAAAAAATGATAATTCCTTCTTCCTAATATCTTCTTGTCTGTTGTCCTATTGTCCATGATTCACATCCATATGTTAAGACTGGCTCTACATAACATTTAAGAACTCTCTTTCTTGTCTCTATTGTCAAAAATGGACTGCATAGTATCCTCATTTTTTGGAAAGCTGCTTTTGCCTGTGCAAATTCTGCATGTCATGAATTCTGCATCATTTCTCAATTGAAATGGTATCCCAGAAAGAAAATGTTGCATTATTATCAACTTACCAGCTCCTTATGGAGCACAGGAGACCTGCAACAAAATCTTCCACTTCTTTTTCTTTTCAGCTTACCTGCCAATTTATATTCTTGTATTCTGTCTTCACAGTTGTTTACTATGTTTCTACTTTTCTTTTTTTTAAAAATCCATTTCTCTGGTTTTCTATGAAACTGTTTCATAAAATGGCAAGCCTTGAAATATTAACAAATATTTTTTTTATTTATTTTGTTGTGGTCTATTCACTAACATCATCCTTAAAGACTTACTTTTCATGAAATAAAATTTAATGAAAGCAATTTACAAAATCAAATAAAAAACAATTTCAATAACAAAAAGTACGTACATAAATATGAAACATTCTGAAACTCAAAGAATACCAACATGGTATTACGGCTAGACATATGAAGCACTTAATGACCTATAGTATGTTAGCTGACAGATCATCCTCACTGAATATAAGTGCTTGAATTCTCTCCTCACTAAATCCCTTAAAGTGTGGTGATAGACAAACCAGTTCTGTGTTGATATACCAGTCTTTGTCACCCTGTGCAGCACTCGAGTCACTACTTTTATGTGATGCTTCTGCAGTCTATTTGAGGTTGTTGTTTCACATTCATTGCCGGAAACAATGAAAAATTATGCTTCCTTATTAAGGGCATTAAGAATGTCAGCCCAGTCCATTGCTTGTCCATTCTACACAACAGCTATCCCAGCAAATATGATTGTCCATTCTCCACAACAGCTATCCCAGAAAATCTGCTTGTCCATTCTCCACAACAGCTATCCCAGCAAATCTGCTTGTCCATTCTCCACAACAGCTATCCCAGCAAATCTGTTTGTCCATTCTCCACAACAGCTATCCCAGCAAGTCTGTCTGCTTGTCCATTCTCCACAACAGCTATCCCAGCAAGTCTGTCTGCTTGTCCATTCTCCACAACAGCTATCCCAGCAAGTCTGTCTGCTTGTCCATTCTCCACAACAGCTATCCCAGCAAGTCTGTCTGCTTGTCCATTCAATATTAAGGTTGTTGTTTCACATTCATTGCCGGAAACAATGAAAAATTATGCTTCCTTATTAAGGGCATTAAGAATGTCAGCCCAGTCCATTGCTTGTCCATTCTACACAACAGCTATCCCAGCAAATATGATTGTCCATTCTCCACAACAGCTATCCCAGAAAATCTGCTTGTCCATTCTCCACAACAGCTATCCCAGCAAATCTGCTTGTCCATTCTCCACAACAGCTATCCCAGCAAATCTGTTTGTCCATTCTCCACAACAGCTATCCCAGCAAGTCTGTCTGCTTGTCCATTCTCCACAACAGCTATCCCAGCAAGTCTGTCTGCTTGTCCATTCTCCACAACAGCTATCCCAGCAAGTCTGTCTGCTTGTCCATTCTCCACAACAGCTATCCCAGCAAATCTGTTTGTCCATTCTCCACAACAGCTATCCCAGGAAGTCTGTCTGCTTGTCCATTCTCCACAACAGCTATCCAAGCAAATCTGTTTGTCCATTCTCCACAACAGCTATCCCAGCAAGTTTGTCTGCTTGTCCATTCACCACAACAGCTATCCCAGCAAGTCTGTCTTTTTGTCCATTCCCTCTTACACCCAAATGTCCTGACACAAAAATGAAGCAGATTTGAATCAGCAGTGACCTCTTCAGAGACTCCAACAACCGCCTCTGAATAAAGCCCATACCCATCACCCTCAGACTCACACCGAATCACTCAGAAAGCATTTGTTGGTAAAAGTCTGTGTCTTAAACTGAGCTATTTAATTAGTTACTGCCATGACCTCAATTGTCATACTACTTATAGTCAAGGCAAACATAATTCTGTCTTTGTTAACAATTTTCTCCCCCATCCTGTGTTGTGAAGACCAATGAGCTCCATCTATGGTGAACAATACTCATCTGTGTATATGAGTAATTCACCCTCTGAAGACATCTAAACAAAGCAAAGCCTGTACTTCAGGTTCCACTGGGTTTTGTTTTCTGCCTTCTCCATTTAACTTGATCCGTACTGAAGGAGGTGTACAACACTCACAACCACTCTTCACCAGGTTTTGTGTCCTCAAGTGAACAAATCTATTGATAATCTGCTCTCTCTCTCCATCTGTTCAACAAACTATATTAATCCTCTTTATTAATTACTAAAGTAGAAGTCTTTATAAAACATTAAACCTCAACATAGTTTAAGATCTTAAAAATATTAAACTTCAGCATAGTTTAAGACCGTGCAAAATATTAAACTTCAGCATAGTTTAAGACCGTACAAAATATTAAACTTCTGCATAGTTTAAGACCTTACAAAATATTAAACTTCTGCATAGTTTAAGACCTTACAAAATATTAAACTTCAGCATAGTTTAAGACCTTGCAAAATATTAAACTTATGCATAGTTTAAGACCTTGCAAAATATTAAACTTATGCATAGTTTAAGACCTTGCAAAATATTAAACTTCAGCATAGTTTAAGACCTTACAAAATATTAAACTTCAGCATAGTTTAAGACCTTACAAAATATTAAACCTCAGCATAGTTTAAGACCTTGCAAAATATTAAACTTCAGCATAGTTTAAGACCTTACAAAATATTAAACCTCAGCATAGATTAAGACCTTACAAAATATTAAACCTCGTCATTATCTGAAGCTGCAATGTTACCTATAATCTTTCTTAATCCATTAGCCATCACAGGCTATATTCTGCGCTAACAAATTTTAATGTAGAGCAGAATAAAAAGTAATGATTCCGTACATGTATGGGGAATGTACATGTATGGGGGATATAGCGTCAATGACCAGATTATTTTCATGAATACGGCACATTTTTGGGTGGTGTGGTTGATATCACACCAGCCCGCCTTTACTTCACAGAAAACAAAAACTCTGCTACCCATTTTTAGAGATTGGGTGAACCCAGTAGCCTTGTTGGTCTGAAAAAAGAATCAGCCACTTCTGGAAATTGAATCCAGACCCTCCTGATCAGGAAACCAGTGCAGTAACCACTCAGCCACCAGGGCTAAAAAAATGATAAAGCACAAGCATTATTAATAGCTGAAGCACCAGGTCTGTTTCTGAAGAAGTTTCATTCTATCAGAACATGTTTTTCCATTTGAAAAATAATGAACAAGTCACTGCATGTTGAGTACTCATATACAACAGAATTGGATTTAAACATATCTGTATGTAGAGTTATACGAGTACATTTTGAGAACAAAAATGTACCCACGATGGATATGTAGATTTTGTAAACACGTGGACTGTGTATCATGCTACAACAGTTCCGCTATTGTAGAGGTCACTGTTAATGGAATATTTTGAAGGTATTTCGGATATGCTTTCCGGAGCAGAGTGATTGATAGAGTCGCTGCTACTGCTTCTGCGACTGGCTTGCACGTCAAAGTGCGTACTGTCGTATGAGTATATGGAAGTATGGGCCTCCTGCTTGGCAGCGCCGTTACTGTAAGGAAGACTGACCTGTTCATCATCTAATTCATCATCATGGTGCTTGTAGGAAAATTGGATTCCTGCTTGGGTAACTCTGAGAATTAGAATAAATAAGTGAAATATACTTTCAGTAAAATAAACTCTGAGAATTAGAATAAATAAGTGAAATATACTTTCAGTAAAATAAACTCTGAGAATTAGAATAGATAAGTGAAATATACTTTCAGTAAAATAAACTCTGAGAATTAGAATAGATAAGTGAAATATAGAGTTTCAGTAAAATAAACTCTGAGAATTAGAACAGATAAGTGAAATATACTTTCAGTAAAATAAACTCTGAGAATTAGAATAGATAAGTGAATTATAGAGTTTCAGTAAAATAAACTCTGAGAATTAGAATAAATTAGTGAAATATACTTTCAATAAAATAAACTCTGAGAATTAGAATAAATAAGTGAAATATAGTTTCAGTAAAATAAACTCTGAGAATTAGAATAAATAAGTGAAATATAGTTTCAGTAAAATAAACTCTGAGAATTAGAATAGATAAGTGAAATATAGTTTCAGTAAAATAAACTCTGAGAATTAGAATAAATAAGTGAAATATAGTTTCAGTAAAATAAACTCTGAGAATTAGAATAAATAAGTGAAATATACTTTCAGTAAAATAAACTCTGAGAATTAGAATAAATAAGTGAAATATAGTTTCATTAAAAAAAAACAATCATCACCCAAAAAATGTGTCCTGGTCATGTAAAAATATGATCACTAACACCATATTCCCCTTACGCCGAGCAAATCATGGAGGGAACCTGCATCTTTAACTAAATTTACATTATCATTGGTTGGTGCGTAGCATTGGATAATGTGTATTTTTATTTTGTTTTTTGTTGTTTTAAATGTTCCTGTTCTGGGCAAGACTTTCAACCCCAGCAAGAGAGCTGATGCCTACTGTTGTTGCTCCTTGCCTCAGTGTTCTTTTTAATGCTTCTCCAGAAGGCAAAGGCGCGCCACACAGCAGCAGAACTGGAAGTTGTCAGCAACCCACAGCTGATGGCTTGCACCAGGATCGGTGAACTATAACCATCCAGACTCTGCAACACCTCTCTGTGGTGCCTCTAGTAACAGACTAACCTGGCCAAGCGAGTAGGGATTGAGGAGGGACGACAACCCGGTACTCAAAAATATCATTCTTAGGTCGGAGGTGTTGGGCCGAAATGGCGCAAATATCACAGTTATTTTGCAAACAACACAATGCAGACACGCCCACTTAATATCCTTTTAAAGGCGGATGATGAAGAGGTGTACTCCATTAGTCATCAGGCGAATGCAAGCAGTAATGCTTCTCCAGGTTTGCCTCTTGTTAGTTTATAGTTATTAAGCTACACTAAACTTCAAGGTTTTCCTCTTGTTAGTTTATAGTTATTAAGCTACACTAAACTTCAAGGTTTGCCTCTTGTTAGTTTATAGCTATTAACCTACACTAAACTTCAAGATTTTCCTCTTGTTCATTTATAGTTATTAAGCTACACTAAACTTCAAGGTTTGCCTCTTGTTAGTTTATCTCTATTAAGCTACACTAAACTTCAAGATTTTCCTCTTGTTTGTTTATCTCTATTAAGCTACACTAAACTTCAAGGTTTGCCTCTTGTTTGTTTATCTCTATTAAGCTACACTAAACTTCAAGGTTTGCCTCTTGTTAGTTTATCTCTATTAAGCTACACTAAACTTCAAGGTTTGCCTCTTGTTTGTTTATCTCTATTAAGCTACACTAAACTTCAAGATTTTCCTCTTGTTAGTTTATCTCTATTAAGCTACACTAAACTTCAAGGTTTTCCTCTTGTTAGTTTATAGCTATTAAGCTACACTAATCTTCAAGGTTTGCCTCTTGTTTGTTTATAGTTATTAAGCTACACTAAACTTCAAGGTTTTCCTCTTGTTAGTTTATAGCTATTAAGCTACACTAAACTTCAAGGTTTTCCTCTTGTTAGTTTATAGTTATTAAGCTACACTAAACTTCAAGGTTTTCCTCTTGTTAGTTTATAGTTATTAAGCTACACTAAACTTCAAGGTTTTCCTCTTGTTAGTTTATAGTTATTAAGCTACACTAAAACTTTAAGGTTTGCTTCTTGTTAGTTTATCTCTATTAAGCTACACTAAACTTCAAGGTTTTCCTCTTGTTAGTTTATCTCTATTAAGCTACACTAAACTTCAAGGTTTTCCTCTTGTTCATTTATAGTTATTAAGCTACACTAAACTACAAGATTTTCCTCTTGTTCATTTATAGTTATCAAGCTACTCTAAACTTCAAATAAGCAAAATCCAATGCTATAACTTACTTGAAAAAATTCCACAGAAAGACCACATAAACCAATGGATTGAAAAGGGAGAAATACACGTATGTTGTAACATCCACAACACTGAAATTAGATAAAAAGTGCTCATTTATATAAATGTATCGCTCTTTAATATAAATGTATCGCTCTTTTAATATAAATGTATTGCTCTTAATATAAATGTATCGCTCTTTAATATAAATGTATCGCTCTTTAATATAAATGTATTACATTAATATAAATGTATCACACTTTAATAAAAATTTATCGCTCTTTATATAAATGTATCGCTCTTAATATATAACTCTACTTACCACAGACTCGGCACAATGCCCTCATAAAGAAGCATACTTCCAACTGCCTGACACAAGTTGAGACAGGCCAAGCTGGCGCAGTAGTAGTAGAAGAGACGTTTGGCTGAAAAAAAAATGTATATGCCATAGTTGTAACTAAGTATTTTAGCACGTTTTCCTGTGCGCTGCAAAATCCAAATACTCATCATCATGTGCCATACCGGTTGGCGTAGGCGATCATGTCCTTCCACAATCTTCTATCTACAGTGCATCGTATCAGTTCTGTTGTTGACTGCTTTCCATGCCATGACACCAAGCCATCTAGTATTTTCTCTCTTTGTTGCCCGCGATCTCTCTTTCCTTTTATTTTGCCAGTTGTAACCAAGTATTCCAACTTCCCTCTTCTCATGATGTGACCAGAAATGTTGATTGCTTCTTTCTGATGTTTTTTTAGGAGCTCCATTTTTTTGTGTTGGCCTCTTTGAGAACTTCCTCATTGGTCTTTTTAGTTGTCCAGGGAACTTTCAACATTATTCTGAGAAATCCCATCTCTGTGGCCTCTAATCGACTTTTCATTTGTTTGTCTACTGTCCATGATTCGCTTCCATAGGTCAGAATTGGTTCTATATAGCACTGATGAACTCTCTATAAAAAAAAATAAATCTATCTATCGTCCTTTCAAGCCGAAGACGGCACATAGGGCAGAACCACAATCTCAAAAACAAAAACCCTGCGTGCCAAAGTGGCACATATTGCAGAGATCACTGCTCTAAAATATATGGCGCTGTTTCCATAACAATACTTTTTACAATGCAGCTTGTCAAGCCATCGATCAACCTCCTTAGTCGCCTCTTACGACATGCCTGGAAGGTCACAGTGTCACTATTATTTACTTCCCTCATAATGAGGCCCCGGTAACACACAGGAAAATTTATTTAAATAAATGCTAGAGAAAATAACATTTTTAGACTACCACAATATTGATCATTTTTAAGTGGTGGGAACAGGACTATATTCCATTCTGTAGAAATAAAAAAGCCATATATATATATATTTATATACTCACACATCATTATCACCAAGTACCGGGCCTGCTGGCGTAGGTGATCAAGTCTCTCCACAACTTTCGATCTCGACAGTTATCTATCATTTCTGTTGTTGACCTTCTGCCAAGCCATTCTCTTAAGCTGTCTGGTATCTTTTCTCTTTGCTTCCCTCTATCTCTTCGTCCCTCAATTTTTCCAGTTGTTACAATATTTTCCAGTTGTTCTCTTCTCATTACATGGCCAAAAAATGATGATTGTTTCTTCCTAATATTGGAAATTAGTTCTCTTTTTGCTTTGGCCTCTTTCAGACCGTCTTCATTACTCTTCTTAGCTGTCCATGGTATTCTCAAAATTCTTCTGTAAAACCATATTTCTACAGACTCCAGAGATTTTCTTGTCGGTTGTCCTATTGTCCAAGATTCACATCCATATGTTAAGACTGGCTCTACATAACATTTAAGAACTCTTTTTCTTGTCTCTATTGTCAAAAATGGATTCCATAGTATCTTCCTCATTTTTTTGGAAAGCTACTTTTGCCTGAGCCATTCTGCATTTCACCTCTGTTGTACATCTTCTGTCTGAGGTTAACAAAGTTCCCAAATATTTAAATTCATTTACCTGTTTTAATATTGTTCCACTTGTCTTTATTATGCACTGAGGTGATGTTTCGATACTCCAATTGTGTACGATGAATGATGATATCATATGACGGAACAGTTGGCTGTGTTCACTTTCTGTGCGGTTTCGCCTTATGTCTTTTGGCGTGTGCTGAAACTGCTATGATGGGGACTAGTTACCTTTCTTTGTTTGGAAGATGAGTTATAATTCTGATGATTCCACTGGCATGGGCGGTTGAGCAATTATGGATTTTAATTCGCTTGCTGTGATACCGAGGCCTTCCATTACCAATAACCAATGAGGTGATGTCTTTTTCTTTGTTGTTACCATTACTTCTATCTTTTTGCTATTAAAGCTGAGTCCTTTATATTTACACACAAGTGGAACAATATTAAAACAGGTAAATGAATTTAAATATCTGGGAACAATGTTAACCTCAGATAGTAGATGTACAACAGAGTTGAGATGCAGAATGGCTCAGGCAAAAGCAGCTTTCCAAAACATGAGGAAGATAGATACTGTGCAATTCATTTTTGACAATAAGAAACAAGAAAAAGAATTCTTAAAAGTTATGTAGAGCCAGTCTTAACATATGGAAGTAAATCATGGACAATAGGACAACAGACAAGAAAATCACTGGAGTCTGTAGAAATGCAGTTTTACAGAATAATGTTGAGAATACCATGGACAGCTAAAAAGAGTAATGAAAATGTTCTGAAAGAGGCCAAAGCAAAAAGAGAGCTAATTTTCAAAATTAGGAAGAAACAATCATAATTTTTTGGCCATACAATGAGAAGAGAACAGCTGAAATATATTGTGACAGCTAGGAAAATTGAGGGACGAAAAGATAGAGGGAAGCAAAGAGAAAAGATACCAGACAACTTAAGAGAATGGCTTGGCAAAATAACATCAGAAATGATAAATAACTGTTGAGATAAAAAGTTGTGGAGAGACATGATCACCTACCTACACCAGCAGGCAGTTTAAAAAAATTTTTTAAAAAGTAAAGTACCCCCGTCCCGTCAAGTGGCATATATGGAATATGGTGTTAGTGACCATAAATTTTACAGACCTTTGGCACATGATTTTTGGGGTAATGTGGTCGATATTACGCCCGTGCCGCTTTACTTTCCCAGAAAAAAATCCAGTACCCATTAAAGGCTGGGTGAACCGGAAGCCGTTGGTTGGGATCGAACCCTACCTCTTGTCCTTTGTTGTCCAGTTCACTAACCACTGAACTATCACGCCTCCCCAGCAGGCAGTACTTGATGATAATGATGATGATCTACCTACTACCAAATACTTTTTCTTTATTTACAGAGGCCATAAACAGAGAGATCAAGACTTGAGTACAAATAGCAAATATTTACCAACTGGCTCTGTTTTTAAAACATTTAAACAATTCAAACAGCAAAGAAACAAATCATAAATAGCATTGTCATAGCAACTTTAAGCTATAGATAAACATGGCCATTGAACAAAGCGGACACACCTGCGTAATGAGGTGCTTGATAAAGATTTAAAAGAATGAAACCAGACCAAACAACACCAAAAACATTATATCTAAAAACTTCAGGACAGAGAGCAAAAAAGAGACCAAGGAAGAGATGGACAGTTTAAGATCAGCTAAATAGTACCACCTAAATGTTTTACAACCAGCTAAATGGTTAGTTTAAGATCAGCCAAATGGTTAGTTAAAGACCACCTAAATAGTTAGTTTATCACCAGCTAGATGGTTAGTTCAAGACCAGCCAAATGGTTAATTAGAGACCACCAAACCAGTTAGTTTAAGACCAGCTAGATGGTTAGTTTAAGACCAGCTAGATGGTTAGTTTAAGACCAGCTAAACGGTTAGTTCAAGACCAGCTAAACAATTAATCACCAGCTAGATGGTTAGTTCAAGATCAGCCAAATGGTTAGTTAAAAACCACCTAACCAGTTAGTTTAAGACCAGCTAGATGGTTAGTTCAAGACCTGCTAAACGGTTAGTTCAAGACCAGCTAAACAATTAATCACCAGCTAGATGGTTAGTTTAAGACCAGTTAAACTCACTAGGTAACAAGTATCTGTCTCTTAACTTGGTAAATGGTAATACCACAATGATGGTGTAAACCTGTAAATAGACAAACATAATTCACTGAGTTAATAGATGATACTGAGTTAATAGATCATACTGAGTTAATAGATGATATTGAGTTAATAGATCATACTGAGTTAATAGATGATACTGAGTTAATAGATCATACTGAGTTAATAGATCATACTGAGTTAATAGATGATATTGAGTTAATAGATCATACTGAGTTAATAGATCATACTGAGTTAATAGATGATACTGAGTTAATAGATGATACTGAGTTAATAGATGATACTGAGTTAATAGATCATACTGAGTTAATAGACGATACTGAGTTAATAGATCATACTGAGTTAATAGATGATACTGAGTTAATAGATGATACTGAGTTAATAGATCATACTGAGTTAATAAATGATACTGAGTTAATAGATCATACTGAGTTAATAGATGATACTGAGTTAATAGATCATACTGAGTTAATAGATGATACTGAGTTAATAGATGATACTGAGTTAATAGATGATACTGAGTTAATAGATCATACTGAGTTAATAGATGATACTGAGTTAATAGATCATACTGAGTTAATAGATCATACTGAGTTAATAGATCATACTGAGTTAATAGATCATACTGAGTTAATAGATCATACTGAGTTAATAAATGATACTGAGTTAATAGATCATACTGAGTTAATAGATGATACTTAGTTAATAGATGATACTTAGTTAATAGATGATACTGAGTTAATAGATGATACTGAGTTAATAGATGATACTGAGTTAATAAATGATACTGAGTTAATAGATCATACTGAGTTAATAGATCATACTGAGTTAATAGATGATACTGAGTTAATAAATGATACTGAGTTAATAGATGATACTGAGTTAATAAATGATACTGAGTTAATAGATCATACTGAGTTAATAGATCATACTGAGTTAATAGATTATACTGAGTTAATAGATGATACTGAGTTAATAGATCATACTGAGTTAATAGATGATATTGAGTTAATAGATCATACTGAGTTAATAGATGATACTGAGTTAATAGATCATACTTAGTTAATAGATCATACTGAGTTAATAGATGATACTGAGTTAATAGATGATATTGAGTTAATAGATCATACTGAGTTAATAGATCATACTGAGTTAATAGATCATACTGAGTTAATAGATGATACTGAGTTAATAGATCATACTGAGTTAATAGATCATACTGAGTTAATAGATCATACTGAGTTAATAGATGATACTGAGTTAATAGATGATACTGAGTTAATAGATGATACTGAGTTAATAGATCATACTGAGTTAATAGATCATACTGAGTTAATAGATCATACTGAGTTAATAGATCATACTGAGTTAATAGATGATACTGAGTTAATAGATCATACTGAGTTAATAGATGATACTTAGTTAATAGATGATACTGAGTTAATAGATGATACTGAGTTAATAGATGATACTGAGTTAATAAATGATACTGAGTTAATAGATCATACTGAGTTAATAGATCATACTGAGTTAATAGATGATACTGAGTTAATAAATGATACTGAGTTAATAGATGATACTGAGTTAATAAATGATACTGAGTTAATAGATCATACTGAGTTAATAGATCATACTGAGTTAATAGATCATACTGAGTTAATAGATCATACTGAGTTAATAGATGATACTGAGTTAATAGATGATACTGAGTTAATAAATGATACTGAGTTAATAAATGATACTGAGTTAATAGATTATACTGAGTTAATAGATCATACTGAGTTAATAAATGATACTGAGTTAATAGGTCATACTGAGTTAACAGATGATACTGAGTTAATAGATCATACTGAGTTAATAGATGATACTGAGTTAATAAATGATACTGAGTTAATAAATGATACTGAGTTAATAGATCATACTGAGTTAATAGATCATACTGAGTAAATATATAATACTGAGTAAATATATAATACTGAGTTAATAGATGATACTGAGTTAATAGATGATACTGAGTTAATAAATGATACTGTGATGATGGAGTCATAATATTTTCAAAATAAAGGGATCCCTCCAAGCCTTGCTAGGCATATGGGGAATACGATGTTAGTGACCACAATTTCCATGATTAATGACATCTCTTTGGGTAATGTGATCGGTGTCATGCCTGGCTGTCTTTATTTATCAGAAACAGAATAAGAAACCACATGTTCAACAAACTCAAAATAGAAACTAGCAGCCAATGTCACTGTACCCTGGATAAAATGACAACAAAACATGGTCTACAGGACTGTCCCCAGTACACAGACCTGAGGAGTACAATATGGCTCACACCCACCTCCCTGGAAGAGAAACTCTACTAGGTGAATGAATTACAAAAACAGACAGTTGCCTTCATAAGAGAGTCCGGAGTCCTAGTCTGAATAATGTCATGATCGCAACAGAAGAATTTCCTAGAAAAATCTTTGTCTGAAAGAAAACATCAGCCACTTCTGTAAATTGAATTTGGACCCTTTTGATCAAGAAGCAAGCACACTAACACCACTCAGCCACCAGGGCTCCATATTTCACTGCCCAGAAAAATCATAATTTTTTTATTCAATCTCCCAAAACTAACAGTTTACTATATATATCCTCAGTGGCAGAGAAATAAACCTGGATGGCCATGAAGTCCATAGACTCTCCAGCAATGAAATGCATTTGGCTTAAATTGGTAACAATGCACAGCCCACTAGATCAATAATAAACAGCACAACAAAATATAATTATTCTGTATGAAACAAACTAGAACTCTATCAAGAACATTATATTTGATCTTGATGAAGTCATACGGATGGAGAATAGAACAGAACATAATGTATCATATTTATTTGATTTACAATTTTACTGAGCATTATGGTATAAATATTGGTAAAGGTATGAACGTAAAATAAAATTTTTTATATATCCTATTTTTAACGTTCACCCATGAAGTGGGTATGGATGTGTTATATCGTCGGGTTTATAGCAAAGCTGTGTAGCACATCGAAGGCAGGCACATCTGTCATCAGCGTGGGTAAATCATCTCGACAATTTTTGCTTCGACAGCAGTCATTTCTGGCCTACTCTTTCCCAACGCTTGCTACCAACCACATGACGTCATCAGAGTCACTTGATCCTAATTGTATCTACAAAGACTGTGGCCTTTGACCCTGCCATTGACCTTTGAGCTATGACATCATCAGGGTCATCTGACGTCATCAACAAGGGGGTGACATTAGAGAGTTGTCTCTCGTGTTTTTAGTAACAATATATAGAGACGAGGTATCTAACCCTTTGTTTGACTAAGGAAAGTAACGTTCATGGGTCGGGGTACTCAATAATAGTGGGTCCATAAGACCCGCCCACCAGCTCGATATGTACTGGACATCAGGAAGGTGTACCCAATCAGAATGCGCATATTAGAAAAAAAAGCTAGGAATAATAATAGCAGACAGATAGTCACTGTCTGTCAGTCATATAGAGCTCGCCTATATCCGCAGACAAAGTGTTATCGATTTTGAATCAGTGAGGCGATGTGCAGAAACCCATAGTCAGGAAGTGTAGTGGTGGGAGATAATATCGAACATGTGTCACGCAATCTCAGAGTAGCACCACATGCCATCATCGACTGCCTCATTCAGACGAATACAAGGCGTCTAACACATTTTATATTTGTAGTGGTAAGTTTTCTTACTGCTTTCCTCTATAAACATGTCAATGAAAATAACAACTCAAAGATCGGATGAAGAATTTAACATAGACTGACCAGTAGACAGTTATAATATATGTTTGAGGCTGTAATACACTTTGATGCATCATGAGTCTATGTCGGACACCGATGCAATCTCATGTCTTATTAAACAGCCTAGATAATTAATTTTAATTGGAAGTGAGCTCTATGATAAAAAATAAATTAAATAAAACTACGTAACCAGTGACGTCTTGGCAGACGGTTGGTAGCAAGCAACTGCCAACGGTTCTTTAATGAAGATGAGTGAGTGCACTGGGGATCTACCATTTTTTGGCGTTTTCTGAGAGGGTCAGACATAGGATCACACTACCCAGAGACCATGAGTCCATGTTACTCATTCGGAAGAAAGAGATGGGAGTTAAGATTGGCACAGTCAGAAACGAGAAACTTAGTGGCTGTATAAGTAGACTTATCAAATAACAGAACTGGAGTTGTCAGTCGCTGGACACTGCGGGAATTGCTCAGGAGGGGGATCTGAGCACCAATGGACATGTTCAGAGTGCAATGATGATGACCCGCAAATAAATCAATACCCAGAGACCAGGGATGGGTAACTCCACAAGGAAACCACAGATTCAATTTTGAAAAATTCCCACTCCTTGTGGTGAAATTTGAACCCGGCACCTTCCAATCCTGATGCTAACATGTTATGTCTGACCAATGAGCCCCTCTGTTATATATAAAGTGTGCAGATATTTGGAAAAATATGAAGTGAAAATGGTAAAGAGGCTTATACAGCTGAACCAATTCAATAATAGAAAAAAGTCTGAACAAAGTTTGTCTAAATCGTACAGTTCACAGATGTTTGTTACTGATACTTTAGTTCATTTGCTCATTTGTGTCTTCCCATGAAGATAAAATGGGAGCTGCAATAGCTCAGTGTTTAGTGAACTGGACTACAAAGGACAAGCGATATGGTTCGATCCCAACCAATGGCTTCAGGTTCACCCAACCTTTAATGGGTACCGGATTTTTTTCTGGGAAAGTAAAGCGGCACGGGCGTAATACCGACCACATTACCCCAAAAATCATGTGCCGAGGGTCTGTAAAATTTATGGTCACTAACACCATATTCCTATATACGCCATTTGGTGTGACGGGGGCTCTTTACTTTACTTTTTTTTATAAAGATAAAATACGCAAACTTCTTCTACTATACATGAAAAGAAATTAGAAGAAGCTGTATCTTAAAATTTGTTTAAATTTTGTACTTAAAAATGGAATATTGCAGCCCAGAACTCTCACATTATACAATCTTTGATTTGTGTGTTTGTTACGAGTATTAACTACTAAGAAATCATTTACACATAAATACTGATTTTAGTTAAACTATTTCCCATCTTTTGTGTGGTGTTACAATTTGTAACCCCTTCCATATCAATTTTAAGAATGAGTGAATTGTACTAGACTCAAGGTCATCTTCATACATCAATACTTGACAACTAAAAAGTCACTTTGTGATGAAAATAAACAGCTGTGGGTGATATTATATAATTATAAAAATAAACAGCTGTGAGTGATATTATATCATCATAAAAATAAACAGCTGTGAGTGATATTATATCATTACAAAAAGCATCATTGCTAGCATCAAGTGCTATGCCTACTAGTGTATGTGTTCATGTCTGTCCATAACTTTGTCTCCACAGATGTTTATCAAGTCCTTTTTCAACGACTTCCTTCAAGTTTTCTCATCTAGTCTTTTGTATGAATGTTAACAGGGCTGTGCTGTACATATTTTCAGACAGAACAAATTATTTGTTTGTAGCTGATTGAAATTGGACAGAAACTGAAACCAGCTGGGCACTAGGTCACTACTATTAAACCAGGACGATGCCAGTCAAACTGGGATGTTTGGTAAGTCTATCTCTGTATCATCTAAAGATTTTCTTCTTGTCTGTTTTCCAACTATCCATGATTAACTTCCATATAACCATTCTCACTATTTTAAATGTGCTATAATGTGTATAGTTTATAAGCTAAACCTAACTTTACCTTAGGGAGCCGTGATAGCTCAGTGGTTAGTGAACTGGACTACAAAGGACAAGGGGTCGAGTTCGATCCCAACCGATGGCTTCCGGGTTCACCCAGCCTTTAATGGGTGCCGGATTTTTTTCTGGGAAAGTGAAGTGGCACGGGCATAATACCGACCACATTACCCCAAAAATCATGTGCCGAAGGTCTGTAAAATTTATGGTCACTAACACCATATTCCCTATATGCCACTTGGCGTGACGGGGGTACTTTACTTTTTACTTTACTAACTTTACCTCAACTAACTACGTATTATAACTTACCAGAAAGAAGAAAATGGAGGTTGTAAACAAAAAAATCATTCCACCATGAGCAAAGAGATCATAACTATCGCTGATGCTCGAATTATTATTAGACTCACAGTCCACTTTCTTCGAAAAATTTGGGTGGCAATATTCAAACTCCAATGAGCCCTGCAATAGAAAAAGTGAAATTTGAGAGAAAGATGCATTTTATTTGTAATTTGATGTCTTTGTATGTGACTTTCATTTAATTTGCCTGTCTTTGTGGTGTGTAAAAAATATGTATAAATATACACATTTTATATACAAATATCTATCTATCTATTGACCTTTCAAGCCATGGCTGGCCCATAGGCCCAGATACTTTCTCTTTTTATAAATTTTTTTTTCTAGGAGTCTTAATCCTTGCAAAGATCTTTTAACAAATCTCGTCATTTGTCTCTGTTCTGTGAAAGCATCTCAGCCTCATTGAGGAAGCTGATTTCTCCTACCGTTGCCTCCCTGATCAATGTTCTTCTCAGTGTTTCTCTAGGTCGGCCTCTTTTCCTCCTCCTCCTGTTGTTTCCCACGTGAGGGCTTGCTGTGTTATTTGGTTATTATTTATATATATATATCATCATCATGTACCCTGCTGGTTGGCGTAGGCGATCATGTCCCTCCACAACCTTCTATCTACAGTGCATCGTAATATATATATATATACATTGTATTTTGGGTGATGTGGTTGGTATCATGCGTCTGCCTTTACTTCCCCAAAAAAATCTCAGATACCCATTTTTAGAGGCTGGATGAACCCTGGAGCCTTGTCAGTCGAAAAAAATCTCCCACTTTTAGAATCAAACCCAAACCTTTCTGATCAGGATGCAAACACACTTTCTATCGTAATAAATATATACAAAATGAATTAATTAAATGTTGGAACTTGTACATAAATTAGGTAAATGATGACCTACGAAAGGATGTTTTAGCAAAATCCCAAACACACTTCCACTTCTTTCTCCTGTATAGTTAATTTCCTATGCTCAACAAAACATATCTGGAGAGCAAGTAGATGAATGGATTAAAACCTGTCTTTCTACCAAACAGGTACACCATGAGTTCAAATCACAACATCAACAAGTTTTTCTATCGAGGATGAAATAAAAACTGTAATCTAATCATCTTGTGGCAAATAGATTGAGCAAGCAGCATTTATACTCTGGCTCTATAGTCATGTGTTTGGTCTGGAGCCTCGGAGTAGAAAGTGTGTTTGGTCTGGAGCCTCGGAGTAGAAAGTGTGTTTGGTCTGGAGCCTCGGAGTAGTGTGTTTGGTCTGGAGCCTTGGAGTAGAAAGTGTGTTTGGTCTGGAGCCTCGGAGTAGAAAGTGTGTTTGGTCTGGAGCCTCGGAGTAGAAAGTGTGTTTGGTCTGGAGCCTCGGAGTAGTGTGTTTGGTCTGGAGCCTTGGAGTAGAAAGTGTGTTTGGTCTGGAGCCTCGGAGTAGAAAGTGTGTTTGGTCTGGAGCCTTGGAGTAGAAAGTGTGTTTGGTCTGGAGTCTTGGAGTAGAAAGTGTGTTTGGTCTGGAGCCTTGGAGTAGAAAGTGTTTTTGGTCTGGAGCCTCGGAGTAGTGTGTTTGGTCTGGAGCCTTGGAGTAGTGTGTTTGGTCTGGAGCCTCGGAGTAGAAAGTGTCTTTGGTCTGGAGCCTTGGAGTAGAAAGTGTGTTTGGTCTGGAGCCTTGGAGTAGAAAGTGTGTTTGGTCTGGAGCCTTGGAGTAGAAAGTGTGTTTGGTCTGGAGCCTTGGAGTAGAAAGTGTGTTTGGTCTGGAGCCTTGGAGTAGAAAGTGTGTTTGGTCTGGAGCCTCGGAGTAGAAAGTGTGTTTGGTCTGGAGCCTCGGAGTAGTGTGTTTGGTCTGGAGCCTTGGAGTAGTGTGTTTGGTCTGGAGCCTTGGAGTAGTGTGTTTGGTCTGGAGCCTCGGAGTAGAAAGTGTCTTTGGTCTGAGCCTTGGAGTAGTGTGTTTGGTCTGGAGCCTTGGAGTAGTGTGTTTGGTCTGGAGCCTCGGAGTAGAAAGTGTCTTTGGTCTGGAGCCTTGGAGTAGAAAGTGTGTTTGGTCTGGAGCCTTGGAGTAGAAAGTGTGTTTGGTCTGGAGCCTTGGAGTAGAAAGTGTGTTTGGTCTGGAGCCTTGGAGTAGAAAGTGTGTTTGGTCTGGAGCCTTGGAGTAGTGTGTTTGGTCTGGAGCCTCGGAGTAGAAAGTGTGTTTGGTCTGGAGCCTCGGAGTAGTGTGTTTGGTCTGGAGCCTTGGAGTAGTGTGTTTGGTCTGGAGCCTTGGAGTAGTGTGTTTGGTCTGGAGCCTCGGAGTAGAAAGTGTCTTTGGTCTGGAGCCTTGGAGTAGAAAGTGTCTTTGGTCTGGAGCCTTGGAGTAGAAAGTGTGTTTGGTCTGGAGCCTTGGAGTAGAAAGTGTGTTTGGTCTGGAGCCTTGGAGTAGAAAGTGTGTTTGGTCTGGAGCCTCGGAGTAGAAAGTGTGTTTGGTCTGGAGCCTCGGAGTAGTGTGTTTGGTCTGGAGCCTTGGAGTAGTGTGTTTGGTCTGGAGCCTTGGAGTAGTGTGTTTGGTCTGGAGCCTCGGAGTAGAAAGTGTCTTTGGTCTGGAGCCTTGGAGTAGAAAGTGTCTTTGGTCTGGAGCCTTGGAGTAGAAAGTGTGTTTGGTCTGGAGCCTTGGAGTAGAAAGTGTGTTTGGTCTGGAGCCTTGGAGTAGAAAGTGTGTTTGGTCTGGAGCCTCGGAGTAGAAAGTGTGTTTGGTCTGGAGCCTCGGAGTAGTGTGTTTGGTCTGGAGCCTTGGAGTAGTGTGTTTGGTCTGGAGCCTCGGAGTAGAAAGTGTCTTTGGTCTGGAGCCTCGGAGTAGAAAGTGTGTTTGGTCTGGAGCCTCGGAGTAGAAAGTGTGTTTGGTCTGGAGCCTCGGAGTAGTGTGTTTGGTCTGGAGCCTTGGAGTAGTGTGTTTGGTCTGGAGCCTCGGAGTAGAAAGTGTCTTTGGTCTGAGCCTTGGAGTAGAAAGTGTCTTTGGTCTGGAGCCTTGGAGTAGAAAGTGTGTTTGGTCTGGAGCCTTGGAGTAGAAAGTGTGTTTGGTCTGGAGCCTTGGAGTAGAAAGTGTGTTTGGTCTGGAGCCTCGGAGTAGAAAGTGTGTTTGGTCTGGAGCCTCGGAGTAGTGTGTTTGGTCTGGAGCCTTGGAGTAGTGTGTTTGGTCTGGAGCCTCGGAGTAGAAAGTGTCTTTGGTCTGGAGCCTCGGAGTAGAAAGTGTGTTTGGTCTGGAGCCTCGGAGTAGAAAGTGTGTTTGGTCTGGAGCCTCGGAGTAGTGTGTTTGGTCTGGAGCCTTGGAGTAGAAAGTGTGTTTGGTCTGGAGCCTTGGAGTAGAAAGTGTGTTTGGTCTGGAGCCTCGGAGTAGAAAGTGTGTTTGGTCTGGAGCCTCGGAGTAGTGTGTTTGGTCTGGAGCCTCGGAGTAGAAAGTGTGTTTGGTCTGGAGCCTTGGAGTAGAAAGTGTGTTTGGTCTGGAGCCTCGGAGTAGAAAGTGTGTTTGGTCTGGAGCCTCGGAGTAGTGTGTTTGGTCTGGAGCCTTGGAGTAGTGTGTTTGGTCTGGAGCCTCGGAGTAGAAAGTGTCTTTGGTCTGGAGCCTCGGAGTAGAAAGTGTGTTTGGTCTGGAGCCTCGGAGTAGAAAGTGTGTTTGGTCTGGAGCCTCGGAGTAGTGTGTTTGGTCTGGAGCCTTGGAGTAGAAAGTGTGTTTGGTCTGGAGCCTTGGAGTAGAAAGTGTGTTTGGTCTGGAGCCTCGGAGTAGAAAGTGTGTTTGGTCTGGAGCCTCGGAGTAGTGTGTTTGGTCAAGAGCCTCGGAGTAGAAAGTGTGTTTGGTCTGGAGCCTTGGAGTAGTGTGTTTGGTCTGGAGCCTCGGAGTAGAAAGTGTCTTTGGTCTGGAGCCTCGGAGTAGAAAGTGTGTTTGGTCTGGAGCCTCGGAGTAGAAAGTGTGTTTGGTCTGGAGCCTCGGAGTAGTGTGTTTGGTCTGGAGCCTTGGAGTAGAAAGTGTGTTGGGTCTGGAGCCTTGGAGTAGAAAGTGTGTTGGGTCTGGAGCCTCGGAGTAGAAAGTGTGTTTGGTCTGGAGCCTCGGTGTAGAAAGTGTGTTTGGTCTGGAGTCTTGGAGTAGAAAGTGTGTTTGGTCTGGAGCATAGGAGTAGAAAGTGTGTTTGGTCTGGAGCCTTGGAGTAGAAAGTGTCTTTGGTCTGGAGCCTCGGAGTAGAAAGTGTGTTTGGTCTGGAGCCTCGGAGTAGAAAGTGTGTTTGGTCTGGAGCCTCGGAGTAGTGTGTTTGGTCTGGAGCCTTGGAGTAGAAAGTGTGTTTGGTCTGGAGCCTTGGAGTAGAAAGTGTGTTTGGTCTGGAGCCTCGGAGTAGAAAGTGTGTTTGGTCTGGAGCCTCGGAGTAGTGTGTTTGGTCTGGAGCCTCGGAGTAGAAAGTGTTTTTGGTCTGGAGCCTTGGAGTAGAAAGTGTGTTTGGTCTGGAGCCTCGGAGTAGAAAGTGTGTTTGGTCTGGAGCCTCGGAGTAGTGTGTTTGGTCTGGAGCCTTGGAGTAGTGTGTTTGGTCTGGAGCCTCGGAGTAGAAAGTGTCTTTGGTCTGGAGCCTCGGAGTAGAAAGTGTGTTTGGTCTGGAGCCTCGGAGTAGAAAGTGTGTTTGGTCTGGAGCCTCGGAGTAGTGTGTTTGGTCTGGAGCCTTGGAGTAGAAAGTGTGTTTGGTCTGGAGCCTTGGAGTAGAAAGTGTGTTTGGTCTGGAGCCTCGGAGTAGAAAGTGTGTTTGGTCTGGAGCCTCGGAGTAGTGTGTTTGGTCTGGAGCCTCGGAGTAGAAAGTGTGTTTGGTCTGGAGCCTTGGAGTAGTGTGTTTGGTCTGGAGCCTCGGAGTAGAAAGTGTCTTTGGTCTGGAGCCTCGGAGTAGAAAGTGTGTTTGGTCTGGAGCCTCGGAGTAGAAAGTGTGTTTGGTCTGGAGCCTTGGAGTAGAAAGTGTGTTGGGTCTGGAGCCTTGGAGTAGAAAGTGTGTTGGGTCTGGAGCCTCGGAGTAGAAAGTGTGTTTGGTCTGGAGCCTCGGTGTAGAAAGTGTGTTTGGTCTGGAGTCTTGGAGTAGAAAGTGTGTTTGGTCTGGAGCCTCGGAGTAGAAAGTGTGTTTGGTCTGGAGCCTCGGAGTAGAAAGTGTGTTTGGTCTGGAGCCTTGGAGTAGAAAGTGTGTTTGGTTTGGAGCCTCAGAGTAGAAAGTGTGTTTGGTCTGGAGCCTCGGAGTAGAAAGTGTGTTTGGTCTGGAGCCTCGGAGTAGAAAGTGTGTTTGGTCTGGAGCCTCGGAGTAGAAAGTGTCTTGGGTCTGGAGCCTCGGAGTAGAAAGTGTGTTGGGTCTGGAGCCTCGGAGTAGAAAGTGTGTTTAGTCTGGAGCCTCGGTGTAGAAAGTGTGTTTGGTCTGGAGTCTTGGAGTAGAAAGTGTGTTTGGTCTGGAGCCTCGGAGTAGAAAGTGTGTTTGGTCTGGAGCCTCGGAGTAGAAAGTGTGTTTTGTCTGGAGCCTCAGCATAGAAAGTGTGTTTGGTTTGGAGCCTCAGAGTAGAAAGTGTGTTTGGTCTGGAGCCTCGGAGTAGAAAGTGTGTTTGGTCTGGAGCCTCGGAGTAGAAAGTATGTTTGGTCTGGAGCCTTGGAGTAGAAAGTATGTTTGGTCTGGAGTTTCGGAGTAGAAAGTATGTTTGGTCTGGAGCCTCGGAGTAGAAAGTATGTTTGGTCTGGAGCCTCGGAGTAGAAAGTATGTTTGGTCTGGAGCCTCGGAGTAGAAAGTATGTTTGGTCTGGAGCCTCGGAGTAGAAAATGTGTTTGGTCTGGAGCCTCGGAGTAGAAAGTGTGTTTGGTCTGGAGCCTCGGAGTAGAAAGTGTGTTTGGTCTGGAGCCTCGGAGTAGAAAGTGTGTTTGGTCTGGAGCCTCGGAGTAGAAAGTGTGTTTGGTCTGGAGCCTCGGAGTAGAAAGTGTGTTTGGTCTGGAGCCTCGGAGTAGAAAGTGTGTTGGGTCTGGAGCCTCGGAGTAGAAAGTGTGTTTGGTCTGGAGCCTCGGAGTAGAAAGTGTGTTTGGTCTGGAGCCTCGGAGTAGAAAGTGTGTTTGGTCTGGAGCCTCGGTGACAGAGTAGAAAGTATGTTTGCTTCCTGATCAGAAAGGTTTGGGTTTGATTCCAAAAGTGGGAGATTTTTTTCGGACTGACAAGGCTCCATGGTTCATCCAGCCTCTAAAAATGGGTATCTGAGATTTTTTTGGGAAGTAAAGGCAGACTGGCATGATACCAACCACATCACCCAAAAATGTGTCGTGGTCATGAAAAAATCTGGTCACTAACACAATATTCCCCATACACTTAGAAGGCAGGGGAGGTAACTTTTACTTTACTTTTTATAGTCAACAGCAGCAGGCAACAGAACAGAGATAAATATAATATTATATAGCATTGAAAGATGAATTGTCCTCGCAAGTGGCTCATAGTTTATCTGTCAATTATTTGGAGGGATAGTGGGGTGTTGTGGGGAACCAGATTTTGGTTCCCAAACTCACATATTTGCAGTGCAAGTTCTGAAAACAGGTTTGGAATGTGTATTTCTGGGTTTGTGTACAATTCACATGTTTACAGTACATGTTCTAGTATCCTAAGATAGGCTTGACATATGTATTTCTAGGATTGTGTCACTTGCACTCGGTGAAAGTGGACATTTGTCCACCATACCTTCCATCACATAAGGGTTGCCCTTAATTTTTAAGGGTTTTTTAAAAACATGAACTTGTAAGCCCTACAAGACAATTTGTACGGGAAAACAGGTCATCTGTCAAATGTATCTGATTTTTTGATCAGGTTCTGTTTTGAGCTATCATCATCATTATCAAGTGCCATCTCCGCATCGAAGGTTGGCTACCATGGGCCACCATTCCTCTGTGTTTCTTGCTTTGATGGTGCAGGCTGTCATAGGCTGACTTGAGTTACAAGACTTAAATATCACTGCTTGCTGTAAGCTGCTACCGATGTAATTACATCTAATCAACATCCTCTCACGGCAGATAATGGACAAGAAAAATCCGTGGATGCAGCAGAATAATATTTTTTTTATTTGTTTTGGTGATGGTCTGAATATTATATCCAGGTCTGATTCCACACTTTAAAAGTTAATAAAGAATAGACAAGAAAACAATAGAACAAAATAGGTAAGTTATAAGTGACTATACCTGAACAACAGAATATATCAATGCTATAGTAAAGGTCAACATCAAAATTCTCTGTATGCTTGTCCGACTGTCAAGATGACCTAGCAACAACAAAAATATATATGTTAAGTTGACATTAAAAAAAAACAGCCTTATCCATTAAACATTAAACACATTGTAGCATGGCTATTGTTTGCGATTTAAACAAAAATGTGAAATAACAAAGACAAAATAAATGAAAATTAATCTAAGGTATATGGTTTGTTTGGACAATTTGCTCAGGAAGTCAGGAAAACAGGTTAACGGAGAAAATGACAAGGTTTTAGTGGAAACAACTGCGGAAATGTCAAGAAATTAAAAACTGCAAAAATTGGCTCCAATGTTGGATCCGAAGATGTGCCTCACAGCAGTACATGTAAGCTGGAAGTTGTCAGCGACCCACAGCTGATGGCCTGCACCAGGATCGGTGAACCAGAACTATCCAGACTGTGCTCCACCTCTCCGCGGTGCCTCTAGTAACAGACTAACCTGTCTAGTCTGGCCAAGTGAGTAGGGATGGAAGAGGGGAGACAACCCGGTACTGAACAACTTTGTGCTGAAGTTGGATATGTTGTTCATTTCTGAAATCAAAGCCTCTTTTGCATTTTGTAGAAGTTGTAATGACCTTCCAGTCATGTCGTAAGAGGTCACTAAGGAGGTTGATCGATGGCTTGACAAGCTGTCATTGTAAAAAGTATTGTTATGGAAACAGAGCCATAGATTTTGGAAGCAGTGATCTCTGCAATATGTGTCATTTTGGCACGCAAGGACAATAGATTAGATTAGATTAGATTAGATTAGATTAGATTAGATTAGATTAGATTAGATTAGATTAGATTGAGATAGATAGATAGATAGATAGATAGATAGATAGATAGATAGATAGATAGATAGATAGATAGATAGATAGATAGATAGATAGATAGATAGATAGATAGATAGATAGATAGATAGATAGATAGATAGATAGATAGATAGATAGATAGATAGATAGATAGATAGATAGATAGATAGATAGATAGATAGATAGATAGATAGATAGATAGATAGATAGATAGATAGATAGATAGATAGATAGATAGATAGATAGATAGATAGATAGATAGATAGATAGATAGATAGATAGATAGATAGATAGATAGATAGATAGATAGATAGATAGATAGATAGATAGATAGATAGATAGATAGATAGATAGATAGATAGATAGATAGATAGATAGATAGATAGATAGATAGATAGATAGATAGATAGATAGATAGATAGATAGATAGATACTACTGTGAATTATGTGGATGAAATCAGCAGAAATATTGTAAATACCCAACAGAAGTGAACAAGAGAGAATAAAAAGTTATAATATATATGTGTTTCTATGGACATGTTCAGAGTGCAATGATGATGACCCGCTAACAACTCAATATGTTTACACTGTGTGATTAAACATCAAATAATGGTGAAGAATAAGCAAAAAGACAGAAGTAATGATAACAACAAAGAAAAATACATCACCTCAGTGCAAAATAAAGACAAGTGGAACAATATTAAAACAGGTAAATGAATTTAAATATTTGGGAACTTTGTTAACCTCAGACGGAAGATGTACAAAAGAGGTGAGATGCAGAATGGCTCAGGCAAAAGCAGCTTTCCAAAAAATGAGGAAGATGCTATGCAATCCATTTTTGACAATAGAAACAAGAAAAATAATTCTTAAATGTTATGTAGAGCCAGTCTTAACATATGGATGCGAATCATGGACAATAGGACAACAGACAAGAAAATCACTGGAATCTGTAGAAATAAGGTTTTACAGAAGAATGTTGAGAGTACCATGGACAGCTAAGAAGAGTAATGAAGATGTTATGAGAGAGGTCAAACCAAAAAGAGAGCTAATTTCCAATATTAGGAAGAAACAATCATCACTTTTTTGCCATGTAATGAGAAGGGAACAGCTGGAATATATTGTAACAACTGGGAAAATTGAGGGACGAAGAGATAGAGGGAAGCAAAGAGAAAAAATAACAGACAGCTTAAGAGAATGGCTTGGCAGAAGGTCAACAACAGAAATGATAAATAGTTGCCGAGATAGAAAGTTGTGGAGAGACATGATCACCTACACCAGCAGGCCCAGTACTTGATGATGATGATGAATGGTGTAGAAGTGTTGAACTGGAAAGATAAAAAAATCTAAATAACTTTACACTTACCAAAAACCACTCCAAAAATAACTACAGACAGTTCTGTTGCAAGCAAGAAGAACCTCAGAACCAACCACAAGGCCTGTAGAAAGATTTGAAAAAAAAACCCGTTATATTCAGAGAACAAAAATTATATTACTATTCATTTCATTGTCCTGGAGGCGAAGGCGCGCCTACCAGCACCAAAGCTGGAAGTTGTCAGCGACCCACAGCTGATGGCTTGCGCCAGGATCAGTGAACCAAAACCATCCAGACCCTGCTCCACCTCTCCGTGGTGCCTCCAGTAACAGACTAACCTGTCTAGTCTGGCCAAGCGAGCAGGGATCGAAGAGGGAAGACAACCCGGTACTCAAAAATGTGCTGAAGTCAGATGTGTTGGGCCGAAAGGCACAAATATAACAGTTATACTGCAAACCACAACACAACGCAGACACGTCCACTACGTCCTTGTAAGGGTGGATGATGAAGAGGAATATTCTAGTCTACCATGATACTCTAGAATACTTTAGTCATTGGACGAACGCAACCAATCAACCATTTCATTTTCCTCTCGTGCTGAAGATGACACATTGGGCAGAAGTCATATTTCTCCATGACTGACAATCTGCTGTTAGTTCTTGTAGTTGTTTCTTAGTCCCATGGTTCAGCCTTCTCTACTAATTGTTCTGTGTAGTGATTCTCTTGGTCTACCTTGTTTTCTTTTACCATTTTGTTTCCAAATAGTGGAGGAGAAGCTAAGGTTCCCATTAATTGTTCTGAGAGTAATGAACTCAAAGCTGACTGTGAGTCAGGACTGGTGAACAACAGAGTTTATCAAGACCCTAGTCCACGTCCCAGTGGTGCTCTTGAAAACAGATTAGTTCTGAGAGTAATGAACTCAAAGCTGACTGTGAGTCAGGACTGGTGAACAACAGAGTTTATCAAGACCCTACTCCATGTCCCAGTGGTGCTCCTGGAAACAGACTAGTCTGGCCAAGCAAGTAGGGATTGAAGAGGGAAGGCAGACTGGTACTCAAAAATGCCTTTCTGAAGTCTGATATCTTGGGTTGAAAGGTGGAGATGTCAGTTATGCTCTAAACCACAACACAATACACATATTATCATTCTTTAAAGGGCGGACAATGAAGAAGAGTCATCAGGCGAATGCAAGAAAGAAGGATTAGCAAATGGTGAACATCAGATTAACATGGCAAGACCCCAATACCTACACCTAATGGTACTTTATTGCTACAACTGATAACACCTCAAGTCGACTTGATTCATGATCCTTCCTGTATGGTTAAACGACATATAGGGCTCATAGAGTCTCCCACTAAATGTCTCTATTCTGGGTGAGCTGTTTGATTATAGCGAGCGAGTTTATGCCTGCCAACTTTGCCTCTTTCGTTTGAGTTTTTTTTTTTCAGTGTTACACTGAGTGTTTCTCGAGATCATCTTCTTTTCCTCTGACCTGATATTTCCCATTTGAGAGCTTGCTTTTTAATTCTTTAAATACATACCCGACATATGTCCATCTTCTTTTCTTAATAGTAGATGAGATAAGTGGTTATGTGGACATTTCTCTTATTTGTCTAATTACTGCAGACAAGAAAATTAAATGTAACCCCATCAAACTACAATGAACAAATGTTAGGAGCAGAAATAGAATTTTCATGACTCTCTAGTTTTATGGGAGAAAAGCAAAAAGATCAAAAGTAACGGTAAAGGTAAAGGTACAGTATGAGACTTGAATCGGCATCTTTAACATGCAAGTTTCCACCCATATATGCTCGGCCACCTATCCAGAAGTGTTCAGAGAATTTTGGATAGTGTCATTTCAAGCATCGAAACTCACGATTCAAGATGGCATTCTTCACCTTCCCAAGGTACTACACTGGTACCCATTTCTGTCAGCGGTGGGTCGATCGCAAGGGTGTTTTTTTTTCCAACCACGAGTACAACTCACAATGCTTCCAGCGGAAATTGAACATGGGTTGTCTGAATGTCGGTAGCCCTGTCAGGTGGTCTTACCAACTAGGCTACTAGGGCCCCCCAAAATAAAAAAAAATAAAAAATGATCGTTTTAATAGTAGCTTTGTGAGACAATGCAAAGAAGAGAAAAAACAGCATTACCTTGTCTGTATAATCTCCAGCGGCTAATGCTGAGTTTACAGTCATGGACACAACACACCTTAAAACACTGATGGTTGATACACAAATGACCTAGAATTAAAAATACAACAGTATTATCATTTTTATGTTCCATGGTTTGATTGTTTAGCTGGCAAAATATGGGGTAAATTTAAGTAAGTCTGATCGTTTAGCATAAATGTGCACTTGTAATGTGATGTAGAAGTTATCATTCACAGCTGTTTATTACTGATACTTTAGTTTGTTGACTTATTTGTGCTTTCTCAGGAAGATCAAATAAACATGCTTCTGTTGTATACACATTCAAAGTGATTAGAAAGAAGTTGTATCTTAAAACTTTAACTACTTTTGTGGTTAACAATTGGACATTGTACCCTGGATACTCTTTACCTTTCTTTAATCTGTTAGTTTGAACATTACTCTACTAAAATATAATTAATTACTATTACTTGAGCTCAATTATTTTACGGTGTGTGTGTGTGTGTGTGTGTGTGTGTGTGTGTGTGTGTGTGTGTGTGTGTGTGTGTGTGTGTGTGTGTGTGTGTGTGTGTGTGTGTGTGTGTGTGTGTGTGTGTGTGTGTGTGTGTGTGTGTGTGTGTGTGTGTGTGTGTGTGTGTGTGTGTGTGTGTGTGTGTGTGTGTGTGTGTGTGTGTGTGTGTGTGTGTGTGTGTGTGTGTGTGTGTGTGTGTGTGTGTGTGTGTGTGTGTGTGTGTGTGTGTGTGTGTGTGTGTGTGTGTGTGTGTGTGTGTGTGTGTGTGTGTGTGTGTGTGTGTGTGTGTGTGTGTGTGTGTGTGTGTGTGTGTGTGTGTGTGTGTGTGTGTGTGTGTGTGTGTGTGTGTGTGTGTGTGTGTGTGTGTGTGTGTGTGTGTGTGTGTGTGTGTGTGTGTGTGTGTGTGTGTGTGTGTGTGTGTGTGTGTGTGTGTGTGTGTGTGTGTGTGTGTGTGTGTGTGTGTGTGTGTGTGTGTGTGTGTGTGTGTGTGTGTGTGTGTGTGTGTGTGTGTGTGTGTGTGTGTGTGTGTGTGTGTGTGTGTGTGTGTGTGTGTGTGTGTGTGTGTGTGTGTGTGTGTGTGTGTGTGTGTGTGTGTGTGTGTGTGTGTGTGTGTGTGTGTGTGTGTGTGTGTGTGTGTGTGTGTGTGTGTGTGTGTGTGTGTGTGTGTGTGTGTGTGTGTGTGTGTGTGTGTGTGTGTGTGTGTGTGTGTGTGTGTGTGTGTGTGTGTGTGTGTGTGTGTGTGTGTGTGTGTGTGTGTGTGTGTGTGTGTGTGTGTGTGTGTGTGGTGTGTGTGTGTGTGTGTGTGTGTGTGTGTGTGTGTGTGTGTGTGTGTGTGTGTGTGTGTGTGTGTGTGTGTGTGTGTGTGTGTGTGTGTGTGTGTGTGTGTGTGTGTGTGTGTGTGTGTGTGTGTGTGTGTGTGTGTGTGTGTGTGTGTGTGTGTGTGTGTGTGTGTGTGTGTGTGTGTGTGTGTGTGTGTGTGTGTGTGTGTGTGTGTGTGTGTGTGTGTGTGTGTGTGTGTGTGTGTGTGTGTGTGTGTGTGTGTGTGTGTGTGTGTGTGTGTGTGTGTGTGTGTGTGTGTGTGTGTGTGTGTGTGTGTGTGTGTGTGTGTGTGTGTGTGTGTGTGTGTGTGTGTGTGTGTGTGTGTGTGTGTGTGTGTGTGTGTGTGTGTGTGTGTGTGTGTGTGTGTGTGTGTGTGTGTGTGTGTGTGTGT
>JAVIAB010000091.1:6102643-6230143 GCA_032433765.1 Megaustenia siamemsis | reverse complement strand
CAGGCCTCGGTATCACAGCAAACGAATTAAAATCCATAATTGCTCAACCGCCGTGCCAGTGGAATCATCCGAATTACTAACTCATCTCCCAAACAAAGAAAGGTAACTGTAGTCCCCATCATAGCAGTCTCAGCACACGCCAAAAGACATAAGGCGAAACCGCGCAGAAAGTGAACACAGCCAACTGTTCCCCGTCATACGATATCATCATTCATCGTAAACAAGCAGAATATCGAAGCAGGATCAAAACGGATGAGACACACAGCTCACGGTGTGCACAGAGCACTTAACTCAGTAGCTCCTGCAACAAGCCGGACTTGGAATATGAGGAAACTGCAAGAAGGAACACTTTTCAGACATAGCCTTCAATGGTTCCTGCCGCCTATCCACCATTTACCATGGGAGTTCACGTCCTCCCGAAAATGATGATCGTCGTAGCACTTGATGATGTTAGGCCATCATTGATGACTCCAATTCCAAACATATAGACACACAGTGGTGGTAAGTTATCATTTCCAATCCAACAGAAGCCACATGACCTGTAGTTAGTAAAACCACAGAGAGAATATGATTTTGTGACCTTCACTGATTCACTCTTAGATGTGAATGTGTAGTTTACACAAGAGGAGAAGTTTTCAACTACAGTGATCCCATTTAAGGCAATTTTGTGATAGCAAGGCAAGTCTCCTTTATAGCAGCATAAATTTATGATGTTCTCCGCTCCCTTCTTGTAGCTGCCGCCACACGATTCTGATGTCTCATTAACTTGGACATCATTCAAGAACAATGTCAGATTAACATTCCATAGATATGGCTCTGCTGATGAAATGCTTGGTGCAACAGTTGTATCAATAATACAGGAGGCTCCTGGTTTCTGGTCATTAATATCACAGACGGCACATGATGTTGTTATATTCAGTATTTCTTTCTGGGGTGTAAATATGTGGCACACACATGGAGAGTGGTTTGTGGTCACAGTAATCCCATTAAAGGCAATTCTAGGGTAGCATGGCATAGCTGTTTCAGAACAGCACAATCCTGTGATGTTTTCTGTGTTCGCTATAAAGCTGCTGCTGCTACACAATCCTGACCAATTATAGGTGTGGACATTATTCACTTGCAATGACAAAACTGCTTTGTTTACATCATAAACCTCTGGAAGCGAATCATTTATGGGATTAATAGTACAATTTATTCTTCCATCGGGGATATCTTCATTGAGTCCCCCACAAAAAAGGTCTTTGGTTAAAAAGCACATATGCTTTTGAGTTAAACACAAAATGAGTCCACTTCATAGATTCAAAATGATCCTTGCCAATGCCATCCGTTTGCACAAGTTAGGTCCTTAGCTACCAAAGTCACAAATGAAGCCATCAAATTAACGACTTTATCTACAGCGAAGGTTAACGAACTGTGAACAAACATTTATGTTCAAACCCTTGAATACATTTTCAAAAATCTGCCAACTCGCTGCAATAACATATATCGTGGTGTTCAGAGTAAACATTGCTTAGTCCATAGCTCGAATATAAATAAGCTGCCATTTTTCCATCTGTCCATCCATCCATCCGTCCATCCATCCATCCATTTCCTTATGAGCTGCCAATGACACATAGGTCAGAAATTCTAGATTACCCGTGTCCGATGATCTTAGTTATCAAGTGTCAGACTTGACACAAATTATATCTCGCCACAAGTTCCTGTGGAGCCGCGATAGCTCAGTGTTTAGTGAACTGGACTACAAAGGACAAGAGGTAGGGTTCGATCCCAACTAACGGCTTCCGGGTTCACCCAGCTTTTAATGGGTACCAAATTTTTACTGGGAAAGTAAAGCGGCATGGGCATAATACTGACCACATTACCCCAAAAATCATGTGCCGAAGGTCTGTAAAATTTATGGTCACTAACACCATATTCCCTATACGCCACTTGGCGTGACGGTGGTAGTTTACTTTTTTTTTACTACAAGTTCCTGTGCTTAGTGAGCCATTCAATCAAGGCAAGGGAGTTGATGCCTGCTGTTGCTGTCTATCACCTCAATGTTACTTTCAGTATTTGTCTAGGTCAGCCTCTTTTTCTTTTACCCTCTAGTACTCATTTGAGTGCCTGCTTTGAGATTCTCTTGTTGTCTCTTCTCAACACATGACCACCTTCTTTTCTTGATTATAGATATTTTTTTTATGCCTTGTGAATTCTCTTATTTCTGCATTTGTCAAGAATTCATTTCATGATTTACAAAGTATTTTCCTGAATCATTTGCTTTCAACACCTGTTCCTATATGTTGTTAAACTAGAAAAAAATATTGATTAGTTATATTATCTGTAGTCATCTTGCCTGTGCATGTGAACAACTTAATTACAAACATAAATTACAGCCTAAAGGAAAAAAAAAACTAACCAATCCATAAAAGGCTGTAAAAACTGGACTGCTGGACATTCGAAGCTTAGCTATGGCATCTCGGAGGTAGTACAAGAGAAACAACAGAAACAAGCTGTTGGGAATCAAAATACTAACATCCCAAATTCTGATACTGAAAGCATAAAAAACAATTGACACTTATAAGCATGTGTTATAATAAATAACTCCATCAAAAGCAATCATGGACAATAATTACACTTGTATGCGTGGACAAATTTTCAAATTTTAAAAATAATTTGTGCTTATATATATATATATATATATATATATATATATATATATATATATATATATATATATATATAAAAAGAGATTGTGTATATACATACAAATATAATGGCTAGATAGCCCTTTGAATCAGCTAAACAATGATATCTCATGCATGTCTGTATAACAATTATTTAAAAAGTTATGCACTTTTAAGTGACTCAATGACGCATTTGTTCTTTTAACACTGCGTAATAAGATGGTACTGATTGCCTTTTGTAGGCATCAGTGTTAAATAAATAATCTAGGTCACCAAAGTTACAGTCGGATTATGACATAACATACATTATCACATAATGTTATGTCTGGAAATTTATAGATGCAGATCCTTTCCATTCATTTCAAATAACTCAGCTCAAGCACATCAGATCGCTTTCAAAATTCACATTCGTATGAATAAATAGATATAATTAATCAAAATAATTATATTAACTAGCCTCTGTCTTCGTGTCTTTTTTTCCACACAAATTCTTCACAAAGGTATTTAACACACAGTGAAAGCACAGTTTTAGTCAAAGAAATAGTGTTTGTTTGGTTCATTTGCTCAAGAAGTTGAATAGGAGAATTACAAGATTTTTGGTGGAAATAAATGTGAAATGTTAATAAATTAAAAGCCATAAAAATTGCTCCAAGGTCCAGTGCATCAGAAACTAGAGCCAGTTTTTGTGGCTCATCGTACAGAATGTGATAATCATAAAATAATTTGAGAATGCTGGACAATTTGAGCTTTTCATCTCAGAGGTCTCGTCATGCAAAACCAGGTGGTGTTGGTGATCATGTCCTTCCACAATTCTCTTATCCACAGTACATCATATCAATTCTGTTGTTGACTGTTTTCCATGTCATGACACCAAACTAACCAGCGGTGTCTCTCTTTGTAGTCTGTGATCTCTCTCTTTCTTTCTATTTTGTCAGTTATAACCAAGTATTCCAACTTTCCTCTTCTCATGATGTGCCTGAAAAATGTTGATTGTTTCTTTCTGATGTTTTTTAGGAGTTCACTTCTTGTGATGGCCTCTTTGAGAATGTCATAGTCAATCTTTTTAGCTGCTGTGAGAACTTTCTATATTCCTCTAAGAAATCTCATCTCTGTGGCCTCTAATCATCTGTTACTTTGTTTGTCAACCGTCCATGATTCACTTCCATAGGTCCAAATTGGCTCTATGTTGCACTGCTATATAGAGCCAATATACCAATGACTGGTCAGTCAAATTGCTAGAGAATATGTGACAGACACTGAATCACTTTAAAATTCCACACACATCATATAGAAATCCACAATGAAACAAACCATTCATACTAAAACACCTTTGGACATCCTTTATCAGATCTGAGAAAATCTTTCTCATAAATCACATAAATGACAATAAATGGAGAAGAATGGTTATAGCTTTTAGACGGCTTGAAACACCATTTTTTCTTCAGAAATGCTGGCCTTCCCTTGGATTGTATAAATAGCAGCATAACTATGTCATTTATTAGTGAAACATAAGTTTATGTTGTTGCTATGAATCCTGAAGCATGTGAGCTGACACCCCTCGGCCCAAAACATGAGTTTTTTGTTGTTGTTATGAATCCAGAAGCCTGTGAGCTGACACCCCTCGGCCCAAAACATGAGTTTATGTTGTTGTTATGAATCCAGAAGCCTGTGAGCTGACACCCCTCAGCCCAAAACATAAGTTTTTGTTGTTGTTATGAATCCAGAAGTCTGTGAGCTGACACCCCTCAGCTCAAAACATAAGTTTTTGTTGTTGTTATGAATCCAGAAGCCTGTGAGCTGACACCCCTCGGCCCAAAACATAAGTTTTTGTTGTTGTTATGAATCCAGAAGCCTGTGAGCTGACACCCCTCGGCCCAAAACATAAGTTTTTGTTGTTGTTATGAATCCAGAAGCCTGTGAGCGGACACCCCACAGCCCAAAACATAAGTTTTTGTTGTTGTTATGAATCCAGAAGTCTGTGAGCTGACACCCCTCAGCTCAAAACATAAGTTTTTGTTGTTGTTATGAATCCAGAAGCCTGTGAGCTGACACCCCTCAGCCCAAAACATAAGTTTTTGTTGTTGTTATGAATCCAGAAGCCTGTGAGCTGACACCCCTCTGCCCAAAACATAAGTTTTTGTTGTTGTTATGAATCCAGAAGTCTGTGAGCTGACACCCCTCTGCCCAAAACATAAGTTTTTGTTGTTGTTATGAATCCAGAAGCCTGTGAGCTGACACCCCTCGGCCCAAAACATGAGTCTAAAGCAAAGCTTAAAATGTATGACCAGCTGTCCTCTATTGTAGTTTCTACTTAGCTAGAGCTAGAAGAAAGATTTGTCACTTCCAGAATCCTGAAAACTCTTACCAAAGTATCTACTTCTCCTGCATGTTAGTTTTGTGTTTGTCTAGTTCATTATTTGAGTTTTTATAGTTAAGGGAGGTGAACTTTCGCACAGATTCTAGTGAGGTTTTATTTAGTGCTATAATTTATAATCTGCCTTCACCTTATCTGAGAACCACAATCACCTTATAAACAAGGAGAATAAGTCACATGACCTCACCAAATGTACAGTCATTCTTCTTCTTTCCCTCCTCATCTGCCTTTCACCATTGAGGATATTGTCAGTCAATGACTGTAGGACAGTTTCATTATGAGCAACCAGTGCTGCATCATCAGCAAACAGTAGTTTCTTGATTGGGACCTCATCTGTTTGAGATTTTACATCCAGTCGAGCTCCATTAAGTAAGGAGCTGTTGAATAGTTTTGATAGTGACCCAGACACACAACATATTTTATATATTTATCTGACTTAATTCATTGGTAGCAAGCCATCATTGTTGTCAGGAGTTTAGTAATATATTAAAGTGTTAAGCAGGGCACTGTTTTCTTGTGCAGCTTCTCTCATGGATGAATCTACAAATACTGAATTTGCAGGTCCAGCTGTAGAATTTAAAATGTGCATGTTCAGTATCATCACATGTGGCAGCAGGTCCCATTTCTCCTCTTTTCTATTAAAAAGATTTAATATAATTTTTTTGTGTGAAATAAACATGAGAAAATTAGTTAAAAGTCACACTAACCTTGATGTTCCTATAGTTGAATATAAAATCAGCTGACAAAATGGAACTTTCAAATCAACAAATGGATCTGGTTTGTATGTTGTAGTTTCAGTAACATGAGTAACTGGTGAAGGCTCCATAATTATGTTGGGAATTTTTAGAAAAACTTTCAGCTGCTGGAACTTTTTTAAAAAAAACTTTCAGCTGCTAACTGACCAGCTCATCTACTGACTAGAAATGAATGTCCATACTGACTTAACTAGCTGGTATTAAGCTTACTAAGCCTGAGCTTCAACTGAATGATAATTATATTATCATCTATTTTTATTTCACTTGAAATACAAAACTTATTTAACTTTCAGAACTTTCTATAATCATGTGACTTAAATAAACAAAAGACAATAACAGTTTTGTCAATTCAATTATTTCAATTCAATGATGTATTATTATTAAATGATGCTATTCTTTGCAAATAATAATATTTGAATATAATTATATATAGGCATTATCATTATAGTTAAAGCATATGATATACAATTCAATATACGATATGATCGATATGCGAAATCATCGATCACTGATCACTTGCTTGTCTTGGGTATCGGTTATATCAACAATTCGATCAAACTAAAAAAACTAAACTAAAACTGTGTCAACTATTTTATTTCATTGAATCAATCCTGGATCCAATCAATCGTCAACCACAATAATTATAATTCATTAAATTGATTAAATTAAATTAAATCACTTCCGATCCATCCATCAGTGAATTCAGAATATGAGAATAACTGAAGAATATGAATACAATAATTGCATTGACTTTTTTCCCTCCTGAGTTTTTTGTTTTGAAAAGTTATTTTTTCAAATATTAATCTGAGAATCTCTTGTCTTTTATTTAAACATGACTAAGCACCTTTGACGTTGCCATGCATACTACTACGAGGTCTCTCCAGTCAACTAATTCACAAACTAGCGACAGTGGAAACTACATCCTGCTAGAGCAGACACAAAAACAATCACTGTTGGTCACAGACAGGAAGTGTCTTGTGACCATCATGTTTATGTAAATCTTGACTCACAACAAAAAACATGCGGAAAACGAAAACAAACATCCACTTGCCCAACAACCAAAAACGGGCGACACAAAAACGAGATAGTGACAGTGGGAAAAAATGGAATTGGCAGAGGAAGTAGATTTCAACATACCGCCGCCAGAGACGAATGTGTCGGGCCTAACGGCCGTAAATTGTCAACACAGCGCATCCACGCCCACTTAACGAGTAAGCGCTAAGAAGAAGCTATCACTGCTTTTCTTGCCTGCATTTTCTATCCAGTTTGATGCATAGTCATCATTCTTCTTTACGTACACGATTCTTTCGGTCACGTCTATCTTCGGCATAGGTAGACATCTAAGTGAACAAGCTAGGAAGAGCCTCACAGCAATAAGGATAATTGCGACGGCAGACAGTGAACGACATCTTGTCCTCCTATACCAAGAACTGATGGTTTCGGTTATCGAGTACGCACTGGCGATTCTAACTCTCAGCCACACGCAGATTGAAAGACTGGAACGAATACACATGGAGCCGTGTACCTCATACTTGGAAGTCACATACGATAGTCACACTTTGCAGGAAAATGCGATATCTTCTTGATTTTCTCACCATCGCGAGCAGAATTAAAATGTCTGGAGTACGCGTTTGTCTCCGAGTCAGTGCCGATATACAACATCCACTGCACAATGAGGTTGCCGGGAGAAAGGACACCAGGCTCAAATGAGGAAGATCATGGATGACGCGGGCTGAGAACATTGCTCAACAGATTTGTTCACTTAGGGACATTGAACCAGGGGAAGAGTGGATACGGGTGCCAGCAGAGTGCTCCACGTCCTTAATTTTACATCACTTTGAACCAGTGGCGAATACTGGTTTTGGGGTCAGGGTTATCGCTGACATAATAAATAAACACATACATTATATTCAGTAGGCTTACATGAAGTAATATTTGCTAATGACATAACTACATTTTAAAGTATTTACTTTTGTATATGTAAATTCTATCCGTCTTGTTTGGGACGTAAATGTCTCGATGACTTTGTCATTGAAAGTACTGTTGAATTGGTTTCTAAGTTTATCAATAGAGTTTATTGAGATCTCTGTGTTATGTGTAGATGCTTGCTCTGCCATCATATCGTCGGCAGTAATGAACAAAAATAATTAAAGTTCGTTATGAAGTTATAAAAGAATAAGCTATATATATATTTATATTTAAATCAACGTAATTTAAAACTTGAAGTTCAACAAAATTATATATGTCCAAATGAATTTAATATAAAACTATTTGCTTATATAATACACTGCATTCGCGTACGGTAAAATAAAAACTTATCAATTTTTTGTTTATAAACCGATAGCTAGGAGCATAGGGTGACCATTCGTCCCCGATTTCGGTGTTTTCCGGGACAGACCCCGAAGTGTAGAAGTTGCCCCGAAAGAAATTTGTCCCCGATTTTGTCCCCGATTTCAGTGAATAAATAAATGTTCATACACGGAATCGGCCCGCTTTTAAAATAATCACTAGGACTCAGGACTTTACTGAGTTGTGTTTCTTTATCCCAGACTGAGCGGCATTAGCAGGAAGATAAAAGAGAAGACTTGGACGCGTTGTGTCGGAGATAGCTCTTTGAACTCTTGAAGCGCGGTGCTACGTCACTTCTATTCCAGCTACTGACTTCTATTGGGATGGGTTTAATTTTTAAAAAAGCAGACACTCTTTCTCTCTCTCCTGTGGGGGTCATCATCAGTGCACTCCGAACATGTCCATAGGTGCTCAGATCCCCTCCTCAGCAATTCCCTCAGTGTCCAGCGACTGACGACTCCAGTTCTATGTTGGTTGATAAGTCTTCTTACACGGCCACTAAGTGTCTCATTTCTGGCTGTGCCCAACTTAACTCCCATTTCCATCATCCGAAGAAGTGACGTGGATCTGTGTTTGTCGAAATCCTGTGCTCTTCCACATCTCGGAGGGCATTGATGATGTCCGCCCGATCCATTGGTTGCCCGTCCTCAACGACAGCGCAGCTAGCCAACCTGTCCGCCCTTTCATTTCCCCGTACTCCCGCATGTCCAGGGACATAGACAAAGGTGACCTTACGTATTTTGGATTTCTGCAACGACTCTACCCATTGCATTCAGGCTTATGAGCTGGAAACTCAAGTAAAGACCAAACTGATTGCTTTCATAGATATCCCAGGAGAAACGTCCGACATAAAATCTGAACAATTGTTGAAAGCAATTGATAATTTTGACTTAAACAAAAAGATTGTTGGACTCTCAGCAGACAATACAAATACAAACTTTGGAGGCTTGTTGAGGAAAGGGAGAGATAATGTCATAACTAAAATAAAGTCCAAGTTAAACAGACACATAATAGGTCTTGGTTGCAACGCACACATAATTCACAATTGTGCAAAAACAGCGTTTGATTCCATGTCTATGGATATGGAAGTGATTGTAACAAAAATATTTGGAAACTTTCACATTTACACAGTTTTTGTAGAACGCCTAAAAGACGTCTGTGAATTTGCTGGACATGAGTTTAAGCAATTATTAGGTTATTCGAATATAAGGTGCTTGTCATTACTTCCAGCCTTGGAAAGAATATTGAAACTGTATCAATCAGTGAGATCTTTCTTCTTGTCAGAAACACACTGTCCTACAATATTGAAATAATTCTTTGAAAACAGTGAATCAGAGCTTTGGCTCAGCTTTGCTCATTCTCACGCATCACTCTTCCATGAAACAATTAAGGCGATTGAAAGCGACGACAAGAGTGCAACAGAATCAGCACTAGCTGTGAACAATCTCATTATAAAATTAGAAACTCGACGCGATGAAAATGTCATCCCACACATGGTAAAGAGTTTGCTAACTGATTTAGTAGAAAGTGGTGACATCCAAATGGAAAGGTATTTCCAAATAAGTAAAGAATTCTATAATACTGCTGTACATTACTTGCAGTCTTGGAACAAGCACAATGAGGACTTGTCACAACTGAGCTGCCTTCTCTTGGATAATGTGTCTGAAAGGAAACATTTTGATAATGCAGTAGAACAGATATCTTCAAAGTGTCATGAAGTTGTAAACGTCAATCGTGATGAGCTCTTTGATGAATTTATTTATTTGCGAGGCCATCTGTTGCAAAAAGAATGTGAGTGGTTCAGTAACAAGCCCCCATGTAGAAAATGGAATGAAGTACCAAGGTACTTGAAAGAAAATAACGTACCACATGCTAATGTGAAGAGAATTCTTGAACTTTTTATGTGCTTACCTGGCAGCAATGCATCCGTAGAAAGACTATTTTCTCAAATGAACTACGTCTGGTCCGAAGAGAAATCACGGATTAATGTGAGCACGGTGCAAGCCATGTTAACAGTAAAAACTAACATTAATTTATCGTGTGAAAGCTTCAGTAAAAAAACTTGCTTCAAATCATGAGATCTTGAGAAAGATATACTCAAAAAGGCTCTGTGAATGACTGTTAAAGTCTCCACATACAATTATTCTTTCTTTTAATGTAACTGTGTCTAGTGCTAGTGGGCGGTCACTCGGACAGTAGTAGTTAAGTAGATGGAAGTCTGTATTTACTGCCCTGAGATGCCGTATTTGATATTCCGCCCCACCCATATACACTTCAATCTGACATGCATTGATGTTGTTCTTTACAAGTGTCAGTATTCCGCCCTTTTGTCTGTTTTTTCTGTCAGATTGGTAGCACTGGTATCCCTAATCTTCTCGGCTATGTCGTTGTTTAGATGGGTTTCCTGCAAACAGCATATGCTTACTTGTTCTTCATGCAGGATATTTTCTAATTCTATCTTTTTACTCTACCCATCTCTTTTGCTGTTGATGCATTCAGCATTCCAGTGCATTATTTTGAGTGGTCTTATTTTGGATTGGCCAGTAGCTCTATTCTCTCGCCCCCTGACTCCACAGAGTGGTTGAGAAGGAAATCCAGTAATAGAGGTTGGGCCCTTTCGAGGCTGAGGGCCCGGCGCTGCTCCTGCCTGAGTGTCCATCACAGGGCGAGTGCCATATCGATTAGCAGTTATAGACATACTTCCCATTGGTGTGAGTGCGTGGCATCCTGATTGTTGTAGTGCGCCTTTTGGCTGGTTGCCTCCGACTTCAGCACTTAAACTTGCTAGAGCAGACTGTGGTCTTGCTCCGGTGTAGGAAGGCCTGGCCAGTCTTGGTTTTCAGTCCCTGGTGACTGTTAAGCCTCATCCCCACGAAGAGGAGCTGACCTTAATGAGGGCCTTGATATATGAATATTCACTTAAGGATGTAGCAGTCATTCACGCTGATGGATCCGTAGTTCGGCACCGTTGGAGCTCGTTGACTTTCACGGTCAAGGTCAGAGAAAGAACTACTAGATCAAGGAGACTTTCGCGGTAACTACCAGTAGTTTGATCATAGAGATAATGCCAGTAGTTAAAGCTATAGCCTGGCTAGAAACACAATCTTTAGCTCAAGTGTGCTTTCTGGGTGATTCGATGAGTTGCTCAGGAACATTTAATGATGGCAGTGGGTGGAGTCACTAAAGAACTCAGGACAAATTGCGATCTGTTTCATCTTCGATCCTACTCTCCGGTGGGAGCCGCGATAGCTCAGTGGTTAGTGAACTGGACTACCACGGACAAGGGGTAGGGTTCGATCCCAACCGACGGCTTCCGGGTTCACCCAGCCTTAAATGGGTACCGGATTTTTTTTCTGGGAAAGTAAAGCAGCACGGGCGTAATACTGACCACATTACCCCAAAAATCATGTGCTGAAGGTCTGTAAAATATAGGGTCACTAACACCATATTTCCCTATACGCCACTTGGCGTGACGGGGGTACTTTACTTGACTTTTTTACTCTCCGGTGTGAGAGGTAACGAACGAGCTGACAGCCTGGCTGGAACAGCTGCCAGGGATGGCAGAAATGCGATGTACCGGGCTGATATTCTGAATGCCCTCAGGGCGCGCTAATGATTCAGTCAATGATCATGAATCTACAACCATGTTCAGACTGTACAAACATCAGGTTAAGACTGGACATGCCTAAAGGAAGCGCAACGTCGGACGATACAGAAGAATAACAAATCAAAACTGAACTTGCATCGTCAGTCTTCGCACACTGAGGAACAAACTGGGGAAGAGATCTGAGCACTTATGGACATGCCCGACGTGCAATGAAGATGATCTCTCGACTAAACTAAACTGAACAATTTCTTCCCCGACAACGACCAATTTTGGCCAATTCTTTTCGACTTTTAACGGCAAAACGCTCTTTAACGTACAGTAGCTTCGTATTTTTTTGTATGTCTTTACCACTTTTTCAACGTACGCAGAGTGCACACGGAACATCCTGTTTCTAGCCGCTATCCTTGAGGCTTATACATCGGATCTGTTTCTGGTGTTCACCCGATGAAGGAACGGATAGTCCTTACGTCATCCCTCCTAAAAAAGGATTTAAGTGGGTTTAAATGCATTATGTTGTGTTTTATTTGCTACTTTAGACCCAACACATTCGACTTCAGCACTGCATTTTTGAGTGCCAGGTTGCCTTCCCTCTTCGATCCCCATTCACTTGGCCAGACTAGACTGGTTAGTCTATTACTAGGGACACCGTGAATATGTACAGTAGGGTTTGGATGGTTTTGACTCATCGATTCCAATTTTATTGATGCCAGGCGCCTTGCCTCCCCTGTGTGAAGATAACATCTAAGCCCAATGCAGGCAACCTATAAATAGAACAGTATCACTATCGTGTTGCGTATCTTTTACGGAACACTACACTTATCACAGTCTGTCTGAAATAATTTCTATTTCTAGCCAGATCTCCCACTTATTCTCTTGTCTTGTTCAAGGTCTCTTTGATGTCTAGAAACCACGTCTTCTTGGTCTGCCCCTGTCTCATCTTCCTGGAACCATGCCTTCCATTGTCTCTTCCAGCGACTGTGTCTCTTTGACGTGGCCGTAGTATTTTTATTTGATCTGTATGATGCCACTTATATGTCACTTATTTTCAACAATGAGATTTTTTTAAAATAAGTCTTCATTGCTCTTTTTCATTATCCAATGCGTCCTAAGGAATTTTCTGTAGAATTTAGTTTCGCATGAACATATTTTCATCATTGTTGTTTGGGAGATTATCCATGATTCACAGCCATATGTTGCTCTTGGGAAGATACATGCTCTCGGTAGCTTTAATTTTTCTACCTAGCTGGTTTTGCACCACATGTTCTAGGCGTTTAATTGTTGTGTTGCCATTGCTAATCTTCTTTTGATTTCCTTCTGGCAGTCTCCATTGTTTGTTACTATAGATCCTAGATATTCATTTAAGTATTCTGTTACAATTTCAAAATCTTCGTTGTTGATGATGATTTTGTGTTGGCTTTTTGTTTTGTCGCTGGACATTATCTCAGTTTTCTGTTTGTTTAGATAGAGGTTTTACTGTTCAACGTGTTTTTTTTTTTTTTTTTACATACACTCATGTGTGTCTTCTAACCCCTTAAAAATAGAAACATAACATAATGATAGAGGGCAGACAACTAAAACAGAACATAACATAACGATAGAGGGCAGACAACTAAAACAGAACATAACATAACGATAGACGGCAGACAACTAAAACAGAACATAACATAATGATAGACGGCAGACAACTAAAACAGAATATAACATAACGATAGACGGCAGACAACTAAAACAGAACATAACATAACGATAGACGGCAGACAACTAAAACAGAATATAACATAATGATAGACGGCAGACAACTAAAACAGAACATAACATAACGATAGACGGCAGACAACTAAAACAGAACATAACATAACGATAGACGGCAGACAACTAAAACAGAACATCAACATAACGATAGACGGCAGACAACTAAAACAGAACATAACATAACGATAGACGGCAGACAACTAAAACAGAATATCAACATAACTATAGACGGCAGACAACTAAAACAGAACATAACATAACGATAGACGGCAGACAACTAAAACAGAACATAACATAACGATAGACGGCAGACAACTAAAACAGAACATAACATAACGATAGACGGCAGACAACTAAAACAGAACATAACATAACGATAGACGGCAGACAACTAAAACAGAATATCAACATAACTATAGACGGCAGACAACTAAAACAGAACATAACATAACGATAGACGGCAGACAACTAAAACAGAACATAACATAACGATAGACGGCAGACAACTAAAACAGAACATAACATAACGATAGACGGCAGACAACTAAAACAGAACATAACATAACGATAGACGGCAGACAACTAAAACAGAACATAACATAACGATAGACGGCAGACAACTAAAACAGAACATAACATAACGATAGACGGCAGACAACTAAAACAGAATATCAACATAACTATAGAAGACAGAAAGCAAAAACAAGTAGATGAATTTAAATACCTAGGAAGTCTAGTGACAAACGACAATCCACAAAGGACAGAAATAGACTCAAGATGCAACAAATGAATGCCTACTGGGCCGTAGCATCGTTTTGATTGTGTGTTTTAGCATCATCGACTTAGAGCTTTAACCATAATATGTTTGCTTGTTATCAACGCCATCTGGACTTAAAAATGAACATAATATAAAAGTTGAGGAAGGTGTAGTAACAGCGCTACAATCGGACGATTTTATTACATTTGAATTAATGAAACAATTAGAAGGAGCAATCCTCACATGTTGCAGAATATTTAATGTACAAATAAAGTATATTTACAGTTAGTCGAAGGTCCGGTATTACTGCAAACGATTTAAAATCCATAATTGCTCAACCGCCCGTGCAGTGGAATCATCTGAATTAACATCTCATCGAATATCCAAACAAAGAAATGGAGCTGCAGTCCCCATCATAGTAAACACAGCACACGTCAAAATACATAAGGAGTATCAGCACCACGTAACAATGAATTACATTTAATTAACGAATTTTAGAACTGACTTTAATAAACACTCTTATACAGAGAGAAATATGGTCACGTCGCAAGTACAGGGAAATGAAAGAGCGGACAGGTTGGCTAGCTGCGCTGTCATTGAAGACGGGCAACCAATGGATCGGGCGGACATCATCAATGCCCTCTGAGATGTGAGAAGGGCACAGCACTTCGACAACCTTGAGTCCACGTCACTCTTTCAGATGAAAGAGATGGGGGTTAAGATGGGGACAGCCAGAAACGAGAAACTTGCGGCGTATAAGAAGACTTATCAACCAACACAGAACTGGAGTCGTCAGTCGTTGGACACTGCGGAACTTGCTGAGGAGGGGACCTGAGCACCTTTGGATATGTTCGGTGTGCAATGATGATGACCCGCAAACAACGTCTCAAAAGACACATAGGTCTGGAAAGAACAATAATGGAAGGCATGGTTCCTGACAAGCAAAAAATATGGATTAAATATGAATATCAAAAAGACTAAAACTATGATCATAAACAAAGAAAATACTCAAGACACACAAGTGGATATCAAAATTGAAGGAATAGACATGGAGACAGTTCAAAACTACAACTACCTTGGCCATACTATAACCAGTGATGGAAAATGTAAAACTCTCTCTTTCTCTCTGCGATCAGGACTCAATCAGCGTAGGATTCCAGACTCTCACATGAAGACAGCTGTCTGTTTAAGTGAATTGATATCGTAATTAAAGTCAATTAGAGTGTTATATCCACTCTGCTTGAATACCTGTTAAAACGTTGCACTGTGTTCTGCGCCAGTGGCCAAGTGCATCCGATTTCAGCCAGCATTTTGTTCAGGTTTGCTTTCTTTAGCCTTTGATTGTCCCCAATCTTCCTGCAAGGCAGCAGATTGTCTTTTCTGTAGGGGGATTCTGTCCTTAGATGGTCTGCCCTCCCAGGTTTACGAGCACCATCTGCCCGAGTCACTAGAGGTGACTAACACAGACATGCACACACAAAGATATGAGATGTGACTAACACTGATATGCACACAACGATATGAGGCATGACTAACACACTCTAAAATATGAGATATGACTAACACAGATACACACACTAAGATATGAGATATGACTAAACGCAGTCATGCACACACAAAGATAAAGATAGGAGATATGACTAACATAGACATGCACACACAAATATATGTGATATGACTAAACACAAACACACAAAGATATGGGACATGACTAACATAGACAGACACACACGAAGATGAGTTGTGACTAGCATGGACATACACACAAATATATGAGATATGACTAACATAGACAAGCACACACAAAGGTATGAGATGTGACTAACATAGACATGCTCACAAAGATATGATACATGACTAAGACAGATACACACTAAAATATGAGATATGACTAAACACAGACACACCCAAAGATATGAGACATGATTAACACGGACACACACCAAGATATGAGCCATGGGCAGCACACACACACACACACACACACGCTAAGATATGAGCCGTGGCTAGCACAGAAACACACCAAGATATGAGCCATGGCTAGCACAGAAACACATCAAGATATGAACCATGGCCAGCACAGTCACCCACCAAGATATGAGCCATGGCTAGCACGGATATACACTAAGATATGAACCATGGCCAGCACAGACACACACCAAGATATGAACCATGACCAGCCCAGACACACACCAAAATGTAAAACTGAAATAAATAAAAGAATAGGAATGGCAAAAGTAATTTTAATGTCATGAAAAATATACTAACAGCAAAATAAATAACACCAGGGCTAAAACTAAGAATAGCAAAATGTTATGTCTTCTCAACATTCCTGTATGGTGCAGAAACATGGGCATTAGACAAGAAAACAGAACATAGAATTGAAGCCTTTGAAATGTGGATTTATAGAAGAATAGGCAGAATTGGATGGATAGAAAAGAAAACAAACGATGAGTCTTAAAACAACTAAAAATGAAAAGAGAACTACTAAATACAATTCAAACAAGACAAATGCGATTTTTGGGCCTTGTTAAAATACACAACAGCTTACTAAAAGTAATCCTGGAGGGGAAAATACAAGGTAAAAGAGGCAGAGGCAGACCAAGACTAACATGGACGAGTAACATGAAAAGATGGAAAAGTCAATCTATGTCAGCCTGCACCATCAAAGCAAGAAACAGAGTAGAATGGCGATCCATGGTAGCCAACCTTCGTTGCGGAGATGACACTCGATGATGATTCCTGGATGACGCACCAGGAGCAGACCAATAAAAAGGTGGTTTCAAGATATTAAAGAGACTTTAAGCTCGACAACAGAAGAAGTGGGAGATCTGGCCATGGACAGAGATTCTTTCAGACATCCAGTGGTGAATGCAACGTTCTGTAAGGGGCATGCGACCTGATGATGATAACGAATCTTCAGCACTGCGTGGTAGAAATAGACAATGACGTAACATCCTGTGAGAAATATATTGCAAAATGGCGGAGGGTGGAGATTTGGATTTGGCATCTCAGAAAAAAATCATAGAAGAATATCTGTCATTAAGTCTGAAAAAGGGAGAATCATGGTAAGATTAGTAGACAAGAAAAGAATTAATAAATTATATATAACAAATTATAGTGTCTGTATGGTAAATAAGATAAACTAAATATTATTGGAAGTGAAAGTTGACTATAATATAATAATAAATAATAATGAATTAAATAATGATAATACCAAAAGTAGTTAGTGTGTAAAGTTAAAGTGGCTCGAGTTTGTTTAGTCATTTCCGTCCAAATTTAATTAATTTCTTGCCTCTAATAATAAGCTTAAGGAGGTTGAACGATGGCTTGACAAGCTGTCATTGTAAAAAGCATTGTTATGGAAACAGAGCCATAGATTTTAGTAAGCAGTGAGTGATCTCTGCAATATGTGCCATTTTTGGCACTCAACGACTCAAGGTTTCTCTCTGTTTTTGAGTTAGTTCTGCCCTGCCCTATGTGCCGACTTCAGCTCGAAAGGACAATAGATAGATATAATAATAAGCTTAGAGATTAGAGACCAAGTAATGCTGAGTCATTCAGTCTCATCAGCAGTCAGATAAAAACGATGCAGGAAAACACAAATGAACTATCATCAATAGGCAGCAAAATTCAATTGGGCTTGAGATCAATCGTGAAAAGACTAAAGTCATGAAAAGTTTAATTCCAACAGGTGACAAAATATACATGGAAAACAAACCAGTAGAAGAGATCAATCACTTTATCTATCTTGGAAGTCACATTGATTGAGAAGGGGATACAAGCAAAGAAATTAGAATCAGAATAGCTAAAGCAGTAATGTCTTTCAGAAGCCTTGAAAAGTTGTGGAAATCAAAACTCATCAGCACAAACACAAAATTTAGACTATTCAAATCAAATGTACTATCAACCCTTACGTATGCGTGTGAAAGCTGGAAAACAACAAGAGATATAGAAACAAAGTTGAACGCTTTCGAAAATAAATGTCTAAGAAATAACCGAATAGCAAAGCATGCCCTCATATGGGAAACAACAGGTAAGAGAAAAAGAGGAAGACCCAGGGAGACACTGAGAAGAACATTGATGAAAGAGGCATGAGCAGCAGGAATCGGCTCCCTCAATGAGATAGAGCTGCTTGCACAGAACAGAGACAGATGGCGAGATTTGATAAAATATCTTTAAAAGAATTGAAAACTGCTAGAACAAAAATTCAGATAAGAGAAGGAGTATCTTGGTCTACGTTCTATAAAAGAAGTATGTTGGTCTACGTTCTATAAAAGAAGTATCTTGGTCTACGTTCTATTGGCCGGCTACGGCTCGAAAGGTCAATAAATAGATAGACAGTTCAACAATTATCACCGAGACTTTAGAATGGACTGGCATGACTGCAGACTGGATGCTCCAATATCTGCTTTACCCCCGTTCCATCAACCAACAAAGTGTTTATTTTGATCACTTGTACTGTTCTATTGAGCGTGTTGCTTTTTGAGAAAAGGTGCGCAGCTCATGATGTACACTTCTAGGTTGCTGTATTGGTTGTTGCTGATAGCACGATCCCCGTGCTCCAGCACCGAATCCAAGTAGACTTTATGGTCAGTGCGTTTGCCCAAGAAATGCTGTCCCAACAAATAAAATCAGGCATCCACTTTGGTGAAACACTCGCTCTGACCACAGTCCAGCTGATGACAAATTTGCAGTGAAACACAGATCACACAGAGGAAGCTGCGATAGCTCAGTGGTTAGTGAACTAGACTACAAAGGACAAGAGTTTGGGTTTTGGTTACTAACACCATATTCCCTATATGCCACTTGGTGTGATGGGGCACTTTACTTTTTTGCTTACAGATCATACATCCTGTCCCAGGGTAAAACTAGGGCCTGATACTCTTCTACTTCATTGATCACCTACTTGATCTGAAGAAGCAGGTCATCTTCTTCCTGTTAAAAACAGAATACAATTTACTTTGAAACCACATGCATGCAAAGTTTAAGATTTAAAAAATAGACATATGTACATGTAGACACACACCATAGACTGCTGTCAGCACAATATTTTGAGAAATGCAAGCTGGCTAAACAGATTTACACTAAACACAAAGCTCTTTGGTTCCTTTCAAGCCCCATTAAAGACAGTCAAATTCATGAAAAAAGATCATGATTTGTAGGTCTATACCTTAGTGAACAAAAGGAGAAACAGTAGCTGTTATTGAGTTATTTGCGGGTCATCATCACTGCACTCCGAACATATCCATAGATGCTCAGATCCTCTCCTCAGCAAGTTCCACAGTGTCCAGCGACTGATGACTCCAGTTCTGTGTTGGTTGATAAATTAGATTGGTTGATAAGTAGCCAAATTAAGTTTTTAAAATTATTTTTGCAAAAAATTATTGGCTATTATCAGCAGTAGCTGTCTGGTTATATATGTTGCATGTTCATCTTAGGACAACAGACAAGAAAATCACTGGAGTCTGTAGAAATGTGGTTTTGCAGAAGAATGTTGAGAATACCATGGACAGCTAAGACGAGTAATGAAGAGGTTCTGAGAAAGGTCAAAGCAAAAAGAGAGCTAATTTCCAATGTTAGGAAGAGACAATCATCATTTTTTGGCCATGTAATGAGAAGAGAACAACTTGAATATATTGTAACAACTGGAAAAATTGAGGGACGAAGAGAAAGAGGGAAGCAAAGAGAAAAAATAACAGACAGCTTAAGAGAATGGCTCGGCAGAAGGTCAACAACAGAAATGATAAATAGCTGCTGAGATCGAATGTTGTGGAGAGGCATCACCTATACCAGCAGGACATGATCGCCTACGCCACTAGGCCCGGTACTTGATGATGATGTTCATCTAAGTGGCATCAAGATAACTGAGCTATCAAATTATTCTGTTTTTACTTCTCCAGGTGTCTCGTTGATATTAGGTGGCTCAGACAATGGAAGAAGTATGTGGGCTTTGATCAGTGGGACTCTAGCGGTTTAGGAGACCAATCTGTTCATCCCGGGCCTATTGACAACAGCTCCTTGTTCAAACGTAATGAGGCAGACTCCTTGGCAGGAGTTCAGAATGTCCTTCGCTTTAGATGTTCATTTGACTCTATTTTTGAATGTTATCTATTTCTTTGTTTGTAATGTCCTGTGTTTTTTAATGTTATTTGTATTTATCTTTCTGAATTTAATTTATTTCTTCGCGGCTGGGTGCTCTAGAGGTAAGATGCTGGCCTCTAGACAAAGAAGGTCCTATGTTCGATTCCCACCACAGGTGGTGGAAAATGTAACAAATAAAATAAATAAAATTGAATCCGTGGCTTTATCCTTCCTGGTCTTTGGGTAGTAAGATTCAATGTTCTTCTTCTTCTACCTTTTAGCTCCCAGTGGAGCATAGGTCTTCAACAAACACTTTCCAAGTCGTTCTGTTTTTTGCAATTCTTTTAAGATCATTCCATGTCTTCCCCATCATCTTCATCTCTGCTTCGATCTGTCTTCTCCAAGAATTCTTTGGTCTTCCTCTTTGTCTTTTCCCCTGGGGATTCCAAAAAAGGGCCTGTTGTGTAATACTCTCAGTTGGCTTCTGTAATGTGTGTCCTATCCATCGTCTTCGCTGTATCTCTTTATCCACTGGTATTTGACCGGTACATTTCCATAATTCTACGTTAGTGACTTTGTCCTGCCATTTCCATCCCTTTATTCTGCGTAAGCATCCATTAATGAAAGTCTGTACCTTCGTGATTGTCAGTTTTGTTATTCTCCATGTTTCACAGCCATATAATAGGACCGACTTAACATTTGAGTTGAAACTTTTTATTTTTGTATTTAACCTAATTTCTTTGGATTTCCATATGTTTCCCAGTGCAATGAAAGCTCCTCTTGCTTTTGATATCCTTATTTTAGTATCATTTTCTGTTCCTCCTTCTTTATCTATGTTACTGCCTCCTAGTTTTATTTGGTGAAGATTCAATGTTTAGTACTCTGAAAATGGTAACAAATAGGTGGTCATGTGTGCATTCTGCGCATGTTAAAGAACCCTTTGAAGTTGGAAATAAAAAAGAATAGGCCAAAAAATGGTAGCTGCCTGAGCAAAAATAATAAGAAAAGTATAACCAAATTGTTAAAACTCTCGACAATAAAAATATGTAAGTACCTCTGAAGTTGGAGAATATCTGCCTGTATGGTGGGGGGCACATGGCTGCCAGTGTTAAAATAGGAAAAAGTGATATTCACACACAGTTCATCCAAACTTTGCTAGTGATATAAAATATGGCTAACATAAACAAAGAAAACAATTTTTTTCTTTTTTTCTTTTGATATTTTCCATTTTAAAAAAAATGTCATCTGCTTTTTTTCCCCCCTCGAGTGCACTCTTTTCCTTCGCTTTTGTATGTTAGTTGCACCTAGATGTCATTTATTTATTTCTGAATTTATTCTAATTTTCTTTTAATATTTGCAACTTCTGTGAATCTAATTTGTATCCTTTTTTTTTCTACGGTGTGTTCTTTTCCTCATTGGTTGTAACTGTTGTCCACTTGCCTAATTTTGAATGACTTGGGTTCCTGAATGTCCTTCTTTGCTCTTGAAATTTTAAATTTTAATATAAAAGAATGTATATATATATATATAAATATATATAAATAAAATGCAAGCTGTAGAGATGAAATGTTATTGTATGATTTTGAACATCTTTTATGTGGTTTGTGTTATTTATAGAAAAAAGTTTGCAAAGGGATACAAGCAATCAGAGTACGTTTTTGACTGTTGTGAAGAAATGAAAAATGAAATGCTTTAGCCACATGCTCATATTTTTGGCTACTTTTTTCAACTCTTAGCTGTCACATGTTCTTTGGTGTGTTTGAGTGCATGTGGGACTTCCTGTTTTTCGCATTATCTGAGAGGACTGGACATTGGATCAAACCACCCAGAGACCAGGGGAGGGTAAAGCCACAAGGTAACCGTGGATTCAAAGTAAACAAAAATGCCAACTGTCTGTGGCAGGTTTCAAACACAGGACCTTCCTGTCCGGGGTTGATGTCTTGCCTCTAGACCACCCAGAACCCTGAAACTGGAGACATTTATGAACACTTACTTCAGGAGGATATTTCACAGCAGTGGGCCAGACACCATTAGAAACGATGAGCTGTGGCAAAGAAGAAATCAACCTACAGTTGAAAAAATAAAGATAAAGACATCATCATCATCAAGTACCAAGCCTGCTGACGTATGTGATCATGTCTCTCCACAACTTTCGATCTCAACAGTTATTTATCATTTCTGTTGTTGACCTTCTGCCAAGCCATTCTCTTAAGCTGTCTGGTATCTTTTCTCTTTGCTTCCCTCTATCTCTTTGTCCCTCAATTTTCCCAGTTGTTACAATATATTCCAGCTGTTCTCTTCTCATTACATGACCAAAAAATGATGATTGTTTCTTTCTAATATTGAAAATTAGTTCTCTTTTTGCTTTTGCCTCTTTCAGAAGGTTTTCATTATTTTTCTTAGCTGTCCATGGTATTCTCAACATTCTTCTGTAAAACCACATTTCTACATCCTCCAGATTTTGAGTTGTATTTGTAGTTTCTGAAGGTAATCCTTGCAGCTTGATTGTTGCCGTCACATGGTCATAGACCTGTCTGCTGAAACACTGTCTGCTGCTGGGATAACAAAAACAGATAGAGAAAAAAGAAACTATCTTTATGGCATTATCTCATTTCTAGGCGACTACCAGGATTCTCTATAGGACAGGAGAATAGAGGCCAAATATCCAGTGCATTTGTGATAGAGGTATTTGGGTCTGAATTTTTGTTTCGTTCCCAGTAGAAAAATCTTTGACTCTACCATGATTCGAACATAAATTCTCCATAAGACAGACACTAATGGAGAAAAAATTAAAACGGAAAGTTGTATGTAGTTTTCCACAAACTCATGCTTCTTTCATAATTTGTTTATTACTTCAATTGTAGCTGTTTTGTAAATAATGTTAGTATTTTTGTTTGCTGCAAGTCTTTAATTATTGATTCAGGTTTGTGTGTGTGTAACTATTTCAGCGGATACAAACATCTTGAGAGAACACTTAGTTGATGATCTTGACTATATGTTACTTCCAGAAGAAGCATACAAGAAGCTGGTGTCATGGTATGAACAGGTTCCCGGACAGGTTCGTACACTTGCATCTCATTGCTTATTCTTGTTGAAACTTGGCTCCTACGTCAACTGCTCTTTATGTTTTCTTAGTCTTGTTTGGGGGCTGTAGAAATGTGGTTTTACAGAAGAATGTTGAGAATACCATGGACAGCTAAGAAGAGCAATGAAAATGTTCTGAAAGAGGGCAAAGCAAAAAGAGAGCTAATTTCCAATATTAGGAACAAACAATGATCATTTTTTGGCCATGTTATGAGAAGAGAACAGCTGGAATATATCAACTGGAAAGATGAGGGACAAAGAGATAGAGGGAAACAAAGAGAAAAGATACCAGACAGCTTAAGGCTTAGCTGAAGGTCAACAATAGAAATGATAAATAACTGTCGAGATCAAAAGTTGTGGAGAGACATCACCTATACCAGCAGGCATGGTACTTAATGATGATGTCTTGTTTGAGATGTCCAGCTCCTGCATTTGTCAATCCCACCTCATCTGTGATATCTAGCAATCATCTTATTCTAAGTCTTCATTGTCTTCATATATCAGGAACAATTACCCTCCATAATTATCTTCTCTAGGCCATTATGTTGTTGTAAAGTAAAAGTTCCCTCCCCTGCCTTGCTGTGCGTATGGAGAATATGGTGTTAGTGAACATATTTTTCTATGACCACATCACATTTTTAAGGACAAGAGGTCGGGATCGATCCTGATCAATGGCTTCCAAGTTCACCCAGCGTTAAATGGGCTACCAGAATTTTTCTGGGAAAGTAAAGATGCATGGGTGTAATACTGACCACATTACATCAAAAAATCATGTGCCGAAAGTCTGTAAAAATTATGGGCACTAATACATATTCCCTAAGTGCCACGTGGCATAATGGGGCTCTTTACTTCTTTTACATCTTTTTCTTGGGTGATGTAGATATTATGCCAGCCGACTTTACTTCTCAGATGGCTGTAGTACTCATTTGTAGAGGCTGGATGAACCCTGGGGCTTTATTGGTTAAAAAAAAAAAATCTGCCACTTCTGGGGCTCAAACCTGGATCCTTGTGATCATGAAGTGAGAACATACTAATCACTCAGCCACTGAAGCTCTATTCTGTTTTTATACACAACCAAAATATTTTATTTTCCTTGTTTTTATATTCTTTGTCAACCATTTGTTTGGAATTTTAAGCTCCTGCATAAATTGACAAGCTTGCATTTTTCCATCCATGGTATTCTGAGTATTCTTCTGTAACACTTCTATTCAAAAGGCATTGATGTTTTTTCAGTAGATCTGTTGATTGTCTGTATTTCTTGTATATATATATATATGTCCATATTTTATTGAATATATGCCGAGAATACCTTGTGATTCCAAACTAGAGTGATCCAAGCCTGTGATAAGCAAGTTATCCTGTGATTCCAAGCCAGAGAATAATTTGTGATTCCAAACCAGAAAATACCTTGTATTTTCCAAGCCAGAGAATACCTTGTGATTCCAAGTCAGAGAATACCTTGTGATTCCAAACTACAGAATACCTTTTGATTCCAAACCACAGAATACCTTTTGATTCCAAACCATACACATATGAGATGATTAGTACAGAATTAAAAACAGATTTAGCGGAAGTTAGGGCAGTATCAAGATGACTATGGCAGAATTAAATGGTAACACAAATTCCAGCTGGTGTAATTTTTTTGTCATATATCATCATTTCTGATTCTGTCTCATCTTGTTATGTTCAATATACTTCTCATTTTATTGTAAACTTTGTATTGAATTGAATTTCCTTTTGTTGTTTCTATTTCTTAATTCACCAACCATGTTCCATATCCAGGAGGCAATAGTGAGGAAGGTGATTGAGCAGGGCATCTTTATGAAGCACTGCAAGGTTGAGGTCTACCTGATGGAGCTGAAGCTGTGTGAGAACTCAGATACCACCACGGTGATAACCAGGAGCTTTAGTAGAGCAAGTACCATTGGTAAATCTCACTGTAATAATGAGTTGTAGGCAATTACAATTGGTATGTGTCACTGTAATAATGAGTTGTAGTAGGGCAGATACCATTGGTATGTGTCACTGTAATAATGAGTTGTAGTAGGGCAGATACCATTGGTTTGTGTCACTGTAATAATGAGTTGTAGTAGGGCAGATACCATTGGTATGTGTCACTGTAATAATGAGTTGTAGTAGGGCAGATACCATTGGTATGTGTCACTGTAATAATGAGTTGTAGTAGGGCAGATACCATTGGTATGTGTCACTGTAATAATGAGTTGTAGTAGGGCAGATACCATTGGTATGTGTCACTGTAATAATGAGTTGTAGTAGGGCAGATACCATTGGTATGTGTCACTGTAATAATGAGTTGTAGTAGGGCAGATACCATTGGTATGTCTCACTGTAATAATGAGTTGTAGTAGGGCAGATACCATTGGTTTGTCTCACTGTAATGAGTTGTAGTAGGGCAGATACCATTGGTATGTCTCAATGTAATGTGAATGTCCATTACGATGTCATATATGAAAATTAAAAAGAGCGTTGGGGATAGGACTGGTATGTCTCGCTGTCACTATAATGAGTTGTAGTAGGGCAGATACCATTGGTATGTCTCACTGTCACTATAATGAGTTGTAGTAGGGCAGATACCATCGGCATGTCTCACTGTCACTATAATGAGTTGTAGTAGGGCAGATACCATCGGCATGTCTCACTGTCACAATAATGAGTTGTAGTAGGGCAGATACCATCGGCATGTCTCACTGTCACTATAATGAGTTGTAGTAGGGCAGATACCATCGGCATGTCTCACTCACTATAGTGAGTTGTAGTAGGGCAGATATCATCGGCATGTCTCACTGTCACTATAATGAGTTGTAGTAGGGCAGATACCATCGGCATGTCTCACTGTCACTATAATGAGTTGTAGCAGGGCAGATACCATTGGCATGTCTCAGTGTCACTATAATGAGTTGTAGTAGGGCAGATACCATCAGTATTTTTCACTGTCACTATAATGAGTTGTAGTAGGGCAGATACCATCGGCATGTCTCACTGTCACTATAATGAGTTGTAGTAGGGCAGATACCATCGGCATGTCTCACTGTCACTATAATGAGTTGTAGTAGGGCAGATACCATCGGCATGTCTCACTCACTATAGTGAGTTGTAGTAGGGCAGATATCATCGGCATGTCTCACTGTCACTATAATGAGTTGTAGTAGGGCAGATACCATCGGCATGTCTCACTGTCACTATAATGAGTTGTAGTAGGGCAGATACCATCGGCATGTCTCACTGTCGCTATAATGAGTTGTAGTAGGGCAGATACCATTGGCGTGTCTCACTGTCACTATAATGAGTTGTAGTAGGGCAGATACCATTGGCATGTCTCACTGTCACTATAACGAGTTGTAGTAGGGCAGATACCATTGGCATGTCTCACTGTCATTATAATGAGTTGTAGTAGGGCAGATACCATCGGCACGTCTCACTGTCACTATAATGAGTTGTAGTAGGGCAGATACCATCGGCATGTCTCACTGTCACTATAATGAGTTGTAGTAGGGCAGATACCATCAGCATGTCTCAGTGTCACTATAATGAGTTGTAGTAGGGCAGATACCATCGGTAAGTCTCACTGTCACTATAATGAGTTGTAGTAGGGCAGATACCATCAGCATGTCTCAGTGTCACTATAATGAGTTGTAGTAGGGCAGATACCATCGGTAAGTCTCACTGTCACTATAATGAGTTGTAGTAGGGCAGATACCATCAGCATGTCTCAGTGTCACTATAATGAGTTGTAGTAGGGCAGATACCATCGGCATGTCTCACTGTCACTATAATGAGTTGTAGTAGGGCAGATACCATCAGCATGTCTCAGTGTCACTATAATGAGTTGTAGTAGGGCAGATACCATTGGTAAGTCTTCTTCTTCTTCTGCGATCATGGCTAATTCAGAGTAGGATTCCCGACTTTCTTATGAAGGCACCTGTCTGTTTAAGTGATTCGGTTGCCCTGTATATTTTCTCTTCCAGGTAGGTGGGTGTGGACCACATTGTCCTTCTCAGGTCTGTGTACTGGGGGCAATCCTGTAGAGCATGTTTTGTTGTCCAGTGTACAATGGCATTGGCTGGCGGAACCTATTTTGCATTGAATTTGTTGAACATGTGGTTTCTCATTCTGTTGTGGCCAGTGCACAGGCGAAATATGATGACTTGATCTCTCCTTGATAGTTGGATGTATCCGTCCCATCCCTCTCGTTATACTTTGGGTTTTCTCGTTTCCATCTTTCATGGTACTGGCCTTTGATGATGGATTTGGCTTCGTCGTAGCTGACCAGATGGTTCTCTTGTGGTAATCTCCCTCCCTCTTTAGCTAATTTGTCTGCACGTTCGTTCCCGTGTATATTACAGTGTGAAGGTATCCACTGGATGACCACTCTCTGGAAGTTATTACACAGTTGGTATAGGGTTGTTCTCAAGTCATCGAGCTCACTGTTCCTGGGGCTTTTTAGAGCTGTTAGGACTGACAGTGCATCAGTCAGTATCACCAATTTCTTGTGCATGTTATTTTTGTGTTGGATAGCCTGTTTTGCAGCATCTTTGAGGGTTTCAGTTTCTGCTTTATAGTTGTTTGACAAATTCCCAGTAGCTATTGACTTGGTGATCTCATTCTGGTTTTTTAGCCTCAGGAACAAACCTCCTCCTCCATTTCTGGTGGCATATGTAGCGGAGCCATCTGTGTATATGTGTGACCAGGAGTCCTGTGGGTAGTTGCTGTTTGTGTGTTTTTCTGCCATGTGTTTTCTCTCTTTGTCTGTCTGTGTGCCTTTCTTCATGATTCCTATTATGTCTTCCTTAAGTTCTGGTATTTTGTGTTTCCCATGAGGAGTCATATCAGATGGGCATAAGGGTTTTGGTAGTGTTTGGGACAGTACTGGGTCACTAGTTGCCAGTTCTTTGGAGATTGCAGCGAGGTTGCTCCTCTTTAGTCTTACTTTTCCAAAACCAGTTATTCTTTGGTGCATGGGGTGGTTAAGGAGCCTTTTATATTTCTCCGCTTGTTGCATTACTTTAGTTTTACGTCTGTCTTTTAAGGGTTGTAAACCTGTTACTGTTTCTAGAGTCTCGATAGGTGTAGATTTCATAGCACCAGTGATGATACGGGAGGCCTGGTTTTGTGTTCTGTTAATTTTGCTAAGCTGTGATTTGGAAGCTGTAGCCCAGGCTGTGACTCCATACTCTAGGACTGGTCTTACTCTTCCTACGTATAGTCTTTTCAAGATATTGCTGTCTGCTGCCCAGTCAATTTCCTGCCAATTTCTTCATAATATCTGTTCGTTTTCTGGCTTTTTTGTTTGCTCTGTCTATCTGATTTATCCATGTCATTCTGTGATTCATGGTGACGCCAATATATGTTGGGTTTTGGTTAATAGGAAGTGTATGATCTTTTATCTTCAAGTTTACAGAGAGTGTGTTTCTTGATAGGCTGAAAATTGTGCATGTAGTTTTTTTTCCTTGATTGGTAGTAACCAGGTGTTCGTCCAGTTTTTAAGTTTCCCTAGGGCATCTTGCATTCTGGAGCTAGCCACTGACATAGATTTTTCACGTGCCCAAATCGCCAGGTCGTCTGCGTATATTGCTGAGTGTATACTGGGTGGAATGTCCATTACGATGTCATTATGAAAATTAAAAAGAGCGTTGGGGATAGGACGCCATCTTGTGGGACACCTTGTTCGATTCTGGCTTTCTTACCTAGTTGTCCATGTACTTGTACTCTGGCCATTCTGTCTTGTAGGTATTGAGATATCCAATTTAATAAACAGCCTTGGATGCCAAGTCTGAGAAGCTTGTTCTTTAATCCTTCTCTCCATACCCTATCAAAAGTCCTCTCCGTGTTGACCCACACTGTCAGTGTGTGTTTCTTTTCTTGTAGAGCATCTTCTATTTCCTGTGCGATGTAGGTGATCAGGTCTTCAGTTGATCTGTGCTGACGGAACCCACTTTGTTGTGGTATGATTTGTTGTTTTGTCTCCAAATGCCACATAAGTCTTCTGTTGACCAGCCTTTCCATGAGTTGCTCAGGCAGCTCAGTAAGCTAATTGGTCTGTAGCTACTTGGGTCTAATGAGTCTTTTCCATGTTTGAGGATGGGCACCATAATGGCTTCTTTCAAGGTTGCCGGCATTTGACCTATCTTCCAGCTGGCATTCATTATCCTTAGAAGCTGGCCCTTGGCTTTCTGTCCCAGTTTTATGAGCATTTCATTGGTGATTCCGTCTTTTCCAGGGGAACTCTTAAGCTTCAATCCTTTGAGGGCTACTTCTAGTTCTGTTGGTGTAAAGATGGTCGTCAGGTGTTCTTCTGGTGCTAAAGGCATGTGTTTTGCATCTCGGTTTTCCTTTCTTGCAGCTTTCTGTTTGTCTATTGGAATGTTTATTCTACTAATGTATTTGTAAGTTTCTATCAGTATGTTTGCTACTCTTTTGCCTGTGTGGATGTTCTGATGGTATTTCTCATTGTCACTATAATGAGTTGTAGTAGGGCTGGTACCATTGTTAGTGACACTTTCACTTTGAAACTTAAGAGCTTTAGTACAGCAATTGGTAGATCTCATTTATCAATGGGAAAGTCTTCCCTGGGATTGTCTTCTCTGTCCATGTCCTTGTCAGCTCACACAATACTTTTATTTATTATTTAACCTGAAAATGTTAATAAATTAAATTTACTTGAAACATAAAAAAACAATACTAAATGTGTGTTTTACATTTAAAAAGTACATGTGCATATATTATTTGTTTTCTTCGTAGCTACGGTTGAACAAGAGATGCGACAAATCTTCTCTGTCCCTGAAGAGAAAGAGACTAGACTCTGGAACAGATACATGAGCAACGCATTTGAGCAACTAAATAAAAAAGATGTGACCTTACAAGATGCTGGCTTGTATCAAGGACAGGTAATTTATGTGAAAAAATAATATATTAAAATTTTATTTTTTATAATATATGTTTTTATATAATATAATTAAATTTTTAAATTTAAAATTGTGTGCACATTCGAATGAAAGAAAAATAAATCAGTGTTTTGAGAGGTGATAACAGGTAGGTGATGGAGTTGGGTGGGTCATGTGCCGAGAAACAATCATAAGATCTTTAGAGAGGAAAGGTGAAAGAGAGACGGGTCGAGGGCAACCTGGCCAAGACTAATGGAAACAGATTAATAGCCTTGGCCAAACTTATAGAAGTCTGAAACCTTGAAAAATAAACTTGTATGTATGTAGTTGTACATGGGAGTTTGTAGCAAAGTACGAGTAGTTGGTAGTCACATGGGAGTTTGTAGCAATGTATGAGCCTTATTGTTTCCCTTCTTTACTATTTATACTATTTATACTTCCTCACTATTTTCCTCCTTTATTGTTTTCCTCCTTTATTGTTTTCCTCCTTTATTGTTTTCCTCCTTTATTGTTTTCCTCCTTTATTGTTTTCCTCCTTTATTGTTTTCCTCCTTTATTGTTTTCCTCCTTTATTGTTTTCCTCCTTTATTGTTTTCCTCCTTTATTATTTTCCTCCATTATTGTTTTCTTCTTTTATTGTTTTCCACCTTTGTTGTTTCCGTTCCTTTTGGTTTCCTCCTCTATTGTTTCACTTCCTCACTATTTTCCACCTTTATTGTTTTCCTCCATAATTGTTTCCCTCCTATATTGTTTTCTTCTTTTATTGTTTTCCACCTTTGTTGTTTCCGTTCCTTTTGGTTTCCTCCTCTATTGTTTCACTTCCTCACTATTTTCCACCTTTATTGTTTTCCTCCATAATTGTTTCCCTCCTATATTGTTTTCTTCTTTTATTGTTTTCCTTCTCTATTATTTCTCTCCTTTACACATTTCTTGACTGTTACCCTCTTTAATCATCATCCACAGACATCTATTTAGTTGTTGTCTATTGTTACAGGTGATTGTGATTGAAATCATGAAGGATGATGGGACATGGCCTAGACAGCACACAAGGTACTGATCTCTTCTTATTTATTGTCTAGGAAATGTCTGTGAGGCAGGTACACATGGTTACACCTGTCTTGTCTATGAGGCAGGTGCTCATGGTTACACTGTAACAGAAAGGGCGATCTATTTAATTCTATGGAACATATATTTCACAAAATCATCATCTGTTTGTCCTTCTCTACCCTGTGGAAAGAATTACGACTGTCAACTAACCTCCCCTTGTGTCCTGTCTGTCTGTCCCTCTTTTCCCTTCCTATTTACCCCTATATTTGTCTTTTGTCATTCCTATATTCCATTGTTCTTTTTCCTTGTCGTTGCGCCTTTTTATTCATTCAGGACTCTTCCTCCTGTGGACAAAAACATGCATCATAATATACTAATATTACTATGTTATCTACACTTTATGTTCGATGTCCTTGGAATTTGCCTATCTCCTTTTAAATTATTCTAATAGTTATTTCCGTTCTTTACTACACAGATCAAATTTATTTACTATTGATTATAGTTGTTTCGTTATTTTATACTACCATCTCTGACGTCCTTGGAATTTGCCTATCTCCTTTTAAATTATTTTGATAGTTATTTTCATTCTTTACTACACAGATCACATCTCTTTACTATTGGCTATAGTTGTCTGCACCCTTTAATTGGTGTTGTTGACGTGCTGCCTGCAGTTTCGTTCTGTGTTGATGACGGCGCCAAATGTAACAGAAAGGGCGATCTATTTAATTCTATGGAACAGTGACCAATTCCTCCACAAGACGTAGCAGTTTACGCTCTCTCTTGAGAGTAATAAATATGTTGATTAATAGGCTATATTGAGAGCACTCGATCGCCCCTTTGCGATCGTCATTCGCTTGTCTGTGTTTGGCTGCAAGCAAGGAGAATCTAATTTGATGGATAATGCACGCCGCAGTCGTTGAATGCAACTTCTTGACCACAGGTTGTGGTGGTCGCCTGCGCCTGCACGCGCCCCTTGCCTGTCTTGTGTTTACAGACGGGCCTAGGTCAAGCTTATTCCTCCCCTGCTCTCTCCGCCCATTTTAACATGTTCTCCACTGTCATTGACCACGCCGCAACCTGGCCTACTTTAGCCTCAGGCCACTAGCTGCCGTTAAGTGAACTATTGCCGTATTCAAAATGGTTAGTACTTCGTGTTGTGTAATTTATCCGCTGACACTCAATTCGTTATTCACAGAACTTATGAAACTTATGATAGCAACAGTCAACAAACACACCTGTATAAATGAACGTAACTTTATTATAACAAAACATCACTCAGTCACTGATGTGACTGACGTCGATTATTCCTTGTAAACTGAGTAATAATTCACAATAAACTCTTGTGTAACCTCACACACCTTCCTCACAAACATGACACTCCCTGGGTGTCATTATCAGATGGACATATCTTCTTATGATCATACATTAACGAATTCCTTGCATATTTTAATTCGCATGCCTTGACAATTTCTTTTCGTGGTGTTTCTTGGCAGACTGACCTCTGCCACCTTAGTGAGAACAATGACTGTTCATTATGTTTACTGAGACACTCTCTGATGCCTCTTAGCAGATTACTGTCTACTACTGTGGTGAGAACATTACTGTTCCTTTGCGTTGACTGAGACACTTCTCTGATGCTTCTTAGCAGATTTACCGTCTGCTACTGTGGGAAGAACATTTACTGTTCCTTGGCGTTGACTGAGACACTTCTCTGATGCCTCTTAGCAGATTTATCGTCTGCTATTGTAGTAAGAACATTTACTGTTCCTTTGATGACATTGATAAGAACATTAACTGTTTGCTCACATTGGCAAACAGTTTCCCTGACATGACAACGTCGTCGTGACCATTTCACATTGACAATCAAATGTTGGTTGAGCACTCTACTCACCATTTAAGAACACACATTCCTTGCCCCACTCTCAGAATCATACTGAAGGGCACCGGGCATTTGTTCCACCCGTATTTCTCCTTAACTTCGAGAATCACAATTGAAATTCTTCTATGGTCTAACACTGACCACTAGTCTTGGACACATCGTCCCTAACTATTCAAAAACTCGTGATTTAGCTATTTCACCTGAAACTAACACATCCCTATGTTAGGGGTTCTGACATTCTGCTCACGATATTTCTTAACTTGATACTAATTGCAATCATAACGGAACAAAAACTATTTACAAACAGCTGGACGGCTGTCCACTGTATCTGGCGACCACGCGCCGAATTATGACCTGCCTGGTAATTGCTAATTTAAACTTAACTTGTAACTAACACAACTAACAACCTAAACTATATACAATTGCTTTAAGGGCTATTAACCTGCCAAGGTAATACCCTACCGACTGCTGCCTACTTGGTGCCCGCTCGTTCTCAGACTGACTTATTTTTCACACTTCACTCTCCCCTAACTCACTTTGGTCTACACAAAAATCGTGCGGCCCGCTATTTCTATGAGTTGTTATTACCTTTATGCCTTTCATGCTTTCTGTCATTTCTTCTCCCCCCTGCCTACTAATGACCTTCACCTTTATCTCCACTTCTCTCTATCTCTCTCTCTACCCTTTCTCTAATTCTCTTTCTCTGACTTTTATATCTCTCTCTCTCTATTTCAACACCTGTCTTGTCTGTGAGGCAGGTACTCATGGTTGCACCTGTCTTGTCTATGAGGCAGGTACACATGGTTACACCTGTCTTGTCTATGAGGCAGGTACACATGGTTACACCTGTCTTGTCTGTGAGGCAGGTACTCATGTTGACACCTGTCTTGTCTGTGAGGCAGGTACTTATGGTTACACCTGTCTTGTCTGTGAGGCAAGTACTCATGGTTACACCTGTCTTGTCTGTGAGGCAAGTACTCATGGTTACACCTGTCTTGTCTGTGAGGCAGGTACTCATGGTTACACCTGTCTTGTCTGTGAGGCAGGTACTCATGGTTACACCTGTCTTGTCTGTGAGGCAGGTACTCATGTTGACACCTGTCTTGTCTGTGAGGCAGGTACTCATGGTTACACCTGTCTTGTCTGTGAGGCAGGTACTCATGGTTACACCTGTCTTGTGTCTTGTCTGTGAGGCAGGTACTCATGGTTACACCTGTCTTGTCTGTGAGGCAAGTACTCGTTGTTACACCTGTATTGACTTGAGGTCACTTCTCAGAAAATGAACTCATGATGATCACTGTGCTTGAATTTCATTTGATGAGCCTCTTTATAATAGTTTGAGCCCCTTTATAATAGTTTGAGCCCCTTTATAATAGTGTGAGCCTCTGTATAATAGTTTGAGCCTCTTTATGATAGTTTGAGCCTCTTTGTGATAGTTTGAGCCTTTTTATAGTAGTTTCAGCTTCATTTACTAAACCTTTTGTACTGGGAAACCGCTGTGGTTAAGTGTTTGGTTTTGACCCAAAAAGTCTGGGTTTAGTGCCCGCAGCAAACTGTCAAATTTCAAGAATGTGTATTTCAAGGTGGTTATTTTTACGATGTTGTCATAATTTCGGGTAACCAATCTGGTAAAAATACAAGTAACAGTAATTTTAACATTGCTACTCCATCTTGTTAAAAACCACAAATAAGAATTATTTTAGCAATTCTAGCCCATCTTGTTAAAAGCATAAGTCAAAATACAACACTTCATTTTCTTCCCCTCAACTCCCTGTGGAGCACAGGTCTTCAGCAGACATTTTTCCATCTAGTTCTGCTTATGCCATTCTCTTCTTAAGATCATTCTTTGTCTTTCCCATCTTTGTTTCCACTTTCTTCTCACGTATTTTTTGACCACTTTTTTCTCAAGCATTTTTTGACCACTTTCTTCTCAAGTATTTTTTGAGCACTTTCTATTCAAGTATTTTTTGAGCACTTTCTACTCAAGTATTTTTTTACCACTTTCTTTGTCTCCTCCCCTTTAACATTGGCTACTTTCTGTTGATAAAAGATGGGAGAGATGGGTGGTTAATATCAACACTGCCCAATGAACCAGGAAGCCAAGGGTTAAACAAAGAAAAAAGATTGGTGGTTCATATCAACACTGCCCCAATGAACCAGGAAGCCAAGGGTTAAACAAAGAACCACATTTTATAGAAGATATAAGTCAAAATAAATGAACAAAATACAATATTTAGAGAAATAATGAGAAGACAGTGGTACTGATTAGAGTATACATTAGGAAAATGAGATCAAATGCAATGCAAGTCGGACCTTGTTTTGAAATACATGAAAATAGTAGTAGTTGAAGTTAGCCATTCAATCACTTTTATTGCACTTTGGACAAACCATAATCGCTTCTATAGTACAGCTCTCAGCTTGTTGCTACTGATGACACCAACTCTCTCCTGATATACTAGTCACCCTGCATAGCAAATATATCATGTCTTGTGATAGAAATAGATGGTGGCATGGGTTGCAAACAGTATTAACTATTCCATATCAGGAGCTGCGAAACATGGCTCCGGTTACCGACTCGAGAAACTCATGCGTCAGTTTTTACGGCTTTTAATGTTTTGGTGTATCCACAGCATTTCTTCATGAACCTTGTAATTCTCTTATTTAAATCTCTTTTCCCACTTCCTGAGCAAATTTTCAGAACAAACTGCTTGTTTTAGTTCAATTTTCATTTTCTCGCTGTTATTTAAAATATAAAAACATTTTTTTTAAACGGCAGTGCTGTAGTGTGTGAAACCCCTTGGTGGTGAATGTGTTAAAAAGGGTGGTAGAAACTTTTGATAAAACTAGAAAGATTGGTTTAAAGTAGGTTTATGTTCCACAAGGAGCTGAAATGTTGATGATGTTCATGTATGTATTAACATTTGTAATTGTTTACTTTACAGCAGCTCCAACAGTTACAGTTTAGCTAACAGGTAAGAGAATAAATTTATGTCAAATTTATGGAACAACTATTTATATCAAATTTATGGGACAGCTGAAGGATTCTGCTTAAAGTTAACTTTTTGATCCTGTCCTTGTGCATTTAAGTGCATGTGTGTGAAAATTTCTTGAAAAGTTTGTGTGCACAGATACCTTGAAATGTTTGTGTGCACAGATACCTTGAAATATTAGTGGCAGACATCTTGCAGCTATATCCATAGCAAACAGTGAGAGTTTTATCTTTGAATTTGTGATTTCTTCAAGACTTTGCTTCCCTGGTCTCTGGGTAGTGAGATCTAATGCCTAGTCTCTGAGATAAAGTTTAAAAAAAGTGGGTCGTGTGTGAGCACATGTTATGAACCTTTGATAGTTAAAAGTCAAAAGAGTAGGCCAAAAGTGGACGCTACTCGCGCAAAATTGATAGAAAAAGTCTACCCAAAATGTAAAAAACTCTCAAAGATAGAAAATGAGAATGCCAGTGAAGTTAGAGAAAACCTGCCTGCATGGCGAGGGTCACCTGAGCGCACTGCTGTTGATGTGAAAAAAAAAAAGTGGGGAAAAGTGACATTCATGCAAAATTTGGTTCCTCTGCACTTTGCTAGAGATATAAAGCCCTTTTAGGCAAACAAACAATTAATTTAGGTCAGAAAATCCTAAACAAGATTGCTAATTAAACACTGGATTCTCTGTTTTTCTCTGTAGAGGGACTGGTTATGGTGGTGCCAGTGCTTCACAAAGTCAAGACTCCAACAATCAGGGCACCAGCACCAGTGGTACTAGTGTCAGCACCTACCACAACGGATATGACCGTAGCAGCAACAAGCCAGGACTTTGTGGTCTAGCCAACCTGGGAAACACCTGCTTCATGAACTCTGCACTCCAGGTAGAGATTTTGCTCAAATAATTTCCAGCTGTTATAAGTTAATACTTAAAAAGTGCTACCAGTGTCAGACATGAACAATTCTTGAAAGACACAAACTTTAAATAATAACGAACAAAATGAAATGTATATGAAAAGCTGTAAAGAAAGCAATAAGAGATAAAATAAGAAATTAAACCTTGATAAAAATGGTCAGAGTAACATCAGCTATTTGCAAGATCTGTACTCTAGGCACTGCAATCCAGAAAATTGCCACATCTGCAGACCTTATTGACTGAACTCTGCAAGCACCACAGGGTTGCCCTGCAGTGGATCCCATCTCACTGTGGAATACCAGGAAACATGAGAGCAGATCTGTTGGCAAAAGAAGGTGCAACAGGCACACAACTAGATACACCGGTTACATATAATCAGAAGAAACAGACAATCAAATCAATCAGAGGACCACAAGCCCCAAATCAGGATGCCTTTCATAATATGAATAGATATGAACAAGTTATCATTATACGCCTCAGAACAGGGCACAATCGACTCCATAGTCACATGCATACAAAATTCAAGATCGGCACCTCAACTACATGTACATGTGGACAGGCGCCACAGACTGCTGAACACATACTCAGACTGTACTGAATATAATAGACTGAGGAAAATCCATTGGCCCATATATACAACACTACAGACAAAACTATATGGGCCACTGCAAGAATTACAAAGGACAGTAAAATTTATACAGGAAATGACATTGCAGATATAGACAATACTTCAGGCGAATGACAGATAGATAGATAGACATCAGAGAATCAAATTGGACCAAACTATAACCTAACCAACCTGCAACTCAAGCGTGTTACATGAAAACTGTGGGCTGTAGATCAAAACGGAAACCCAGAAAGAGATGAAGTACAGTGGAATAAATGAGCCAATTTAAACACTTGACTCATATTAGATAAGCTTGTCAAATCATTGGACAAATCACCACTGTTCAGCAAGGAAATAATGCTAGAGGCAACTCGGACACGTGACGACACAATCTTCATTCCAATGTTGTACCAGTACTAGACATGGACACTGAACTCAGGAACAATAAGAAAAATAACCACTACCTGGATGAAATGTGTCAGATGCATGGCAGCAAAGTCTAAGAAATAAGATCAGAAAAGAACTGAGAAAATAGCTAGGAATAATTCCTGCCATTGAATACATAAAGAAACAACAGATAAAATGACTTCGTCATGTGATAAGACAGAAAGATCACAACACAACAAAATGGGCTTCCAATGAAAGCTGTGAGAACATCAGAAGGGCCAGTCTCAAAAAAGATAAATTGATGGAATATTAGAAACATAATAGCAGGAGAGACCAACAGAAGAGCAAAAGACCACAAACTTAGCTCCTCTCAATGCTGAAAGACAAATGAGGAAGGAAAGAAGAATAGTTACATTAAAAATAACCCTGTAACCTAAATATTTTCACATTAACTAAATGCCTGTGTTTTTTTAATCCCTTCACAGTGTATGAGCAATGTGAGTCTCTTAACAGACTACATGCTGAGTAACCAGTGGGAGAAGGAACTGAACCGAGAGAACCCTCTTGGGATGAAGGGTGAAATAGCTATCTCTTACAACGAAGTGATCCGAGATATTTGGTCTGGCCAGCGGAGTTATACAGTGCCTAAAAATTTTAAGGTATGATTTGTACACAGCACACATGTACTTGGTTAATTCATTGGACATCGATACTTGCAGTGACCAACTGTATTGTAACGAATTGTCTCTCTCTGTTTGGCAGCTATGGCAGATCAGTGGTTTGTAAGTTTGTCTGCTTCTATCTTAGGTCAGCCATGTGATGTTTTCTCAGTTTTTATTTTCATAAATTGTGAATCAATTTGAAAATAAATCATACAAATGTCATTTTATTTAAAAGTCAGATTGTTCTTTAAAGTAATATATAAAGCTATCATACTATGTTTTTTTTATAAATTTAGTATTACAACTTTTGTACAAACTTCTCTTTTGTTGAAGTCTGCCAGTTTATTTTCTATCTATTGTCCTTTCGAGCCAAAGACGGCACATAGGGCAGAACCACAATCTCAAAAACAAAAACCTTGCGTGCCAAAGTGGCACATATTGCAGAGATCACTGCTCTAAAATATATTTATATAGTTTATTTTGCCTACTCTTTATTTTGGTGCACTATACAGGCATCAAAATCAAGAGACAATATTATAAAGTTGGAGATATGGTACAGCAACTATGCTCTAACTAGCACTCATGTACAGGGAGTAGAAGTATTGATGGTTGAGGCTTTATTTTTCAATACATTCAACCTTCACATCGGATGTTGGCTACCATGGAGTGCCACTTTATTCTGTCTCTTGCTTTGATAGTGCACATTGTCGTAGATTCACCTGTCCATCTTTTGGTGTTACCAGTCCACTTTAGTCTTGGTCTGCCTTGCCTACCTTGTATTCTTTACCCCTCCGCCCCTTTTTCCCAAGGTGACTTTCAGTAGGGTGTCTCATCACATATGTCCCAAAAAATGTCAGTTGTTTTGATTAAATTCAAATTCTTGTGTGAAAATTGTTCAATTATAAATGTTGAAATATTGTATTACTTTCATTTGACAAGCATGTCACCCCACGGAAGCAAATGATGGACATTTTAGGATAGAATAAGATAGACTTTGAACAGAAGTACTACTCTGAAGCAAAGGGAGATGCTCTAAGTGGTAACAGGCCAACAAAGAAAATGGATTAATGGAAAATGCTTAGAAGAGATTGAGAAACAATTACAGATACTTGAAAGCAGTGGACTCTGGAAGGTATGTGAAGGAGGGGCAGACCATGGGCACCCTGGTCAAGGAGAGTGGAGGTAGTGATAAACAATGTGAACCAGATATAGAGCACTTGCAAAAGATGGCCTCGAACCACTTGAAATGGGGGAACTTGCCTTATGAGATACTAAAGCATGTCAATCTGGTCTGTGGCCAAGACAAATAATATAGAATGTGGCTTTCATGACAAATAATATAGAATGTGACTTTCATGACAAATAATATAGAATGTGGCTTTCATGACAAATAATATAGAATGTGACTTTCAAGACAAATAATATAGAATGTGGCTTTCATGACAAATAATATAGAATGTGGCTTTCATGACAAATAATATAGAATGTGGCTTTCATGACAAATAATATAGAATGTGACTCTCATGACAAATAATATAGAATGTGGCTTTCATGACAAATAATATAGAATGTGACTTTCATGACAAATAATATAGAATGTGACTTTCATGACAAATAATATAGAATGTGGCTTTCATGACAAATAATATACAATGTGACTTTCATGACAAATAATATAGAATGTGACTTTCATGACAAATAATATACAATGTGACTTTCATGACAAATAATATAGAATGTGACTTTCATGACAAATAATATAGAATGTGACTTTCATGACAAATAATATAGAATGTGACTTTCATGGCAAATAATATAGAATGTGACTTTCATGACAAATAATTTAGAATGTGACTTTCATGACAATTAATATAACAATATTCAACTTTCAACGATTAATCAAACTTATTCAACTTTTGTAAAGATTACATCAACTAACACATATTCATCCTTTTGTAACAGATTACATCAACTGCTAACACATATTCAACTTTCTGTAACAGATTACATCAACTACTAACACATATTCAACTTTCTGTAACAGATTACATCAACTACTAACACATATTCAACTTTCTGTAACAGATTACATCAACTACTAACACATATTCAACTTTCTGTAACAGATTACATCAACTACTAACACATATTCAACTTTCTGTAACAGATTACATCAACTGCTAACACATATTCAACTTTCTGTAACAGATTACATCAACTACTAACACATATTCAACTTTCTGTAACAGATTACATCAACTACTAACACATATTCAACTTTCTGTAACAGATTACATCAACTACTAACACATATGCAACTTTCTGTAACAGATTGCGGTGGGCCGTTTTGCTCCCCAATTCTCTGGGTACCAACAACAAGACTCACAAGAGTTGATGGCATTTCTCTTGGATGGGCTTCATGAAGATCTGAACAGGATTAGGAAAAAGCCTTACATTGAGTTGAAGGATTCTGGAGGCAGATTGGATAAGGTTAGAACTTGATCTTTCTGATAACTTTAAAGATTATTTTTTACATACACTTGGTTACATTGTGTCATAGTTTGTGGTTACATTGTGTCATAGTTTGTGGTTACAGTGTGATATTTGTACATTGTGTCATAGTTTGTGGTTACAGTGTGATATTTGTACATTGTGTCATAGTTTGTGGTTACAGTGTGATATTTGTACATTGTGTCATAGTTTGTACATTGTGTCAGTATATATTTGTACATTGTGTCATAGTTTGTGGTTACATTGTGTGATATATTTGTACATTGTGTCATAGTTTGTGGTTACTGTGATGTTTGTGGTTACAGTGTGATATTTGTACATTGTGTCATAGTTTGTGTTATATGTACATTGTGTCATAGATATGTACATTGTGTCATAGTTTGTGTTACATTGTGTCATAGTTTGTATATGTACATTGTATCATAGTTTGTGGTTACATGTGTACATAGTTTGTGGTTATGTACATTGTGTCATAGTTTTATATTTGTACATTGTGTGTGATATTTGTACATTGTGTCATAGTTTGTGTTATTTGGTGTCATAGTTTGTATATTTGTACATTGTGTCATAGTTTGTGGTTATGTGATATTTGTACATTGTGTCATAGTTTGTGGTTACAGTGTGATATTTGTACATTGTGTCATAGTTTGTGGTTATGTCATTGTGTGTTTGTATATGTACATTGTGTCATAGTTTGTACATTGTGTCATAGTTATAGTACATTGTGTGTGATATTTTGTACATTGTGTCATAGTTTGTGGTTAGGTGTGATATTTGTACATTGTGTCATAGTTTGTGGTTAAGGTGTGATATTTGTACATTGTGTCATAGTTTGTACATTGTGTCATAGTTTGTGATATTTGTACATTGTGTCATAGTTTGTGGTTACGGTGTGATATTTGTACATTGTGTCATAGTTTGTGGTTAAGGTGTGATATTTGTACTTTGTGTCATAGTTTGTGGTTAAGGTGTGATATTTGTACATTGTGTCATAGTTTGTGGTTACAGTGTGATATTTGTACATTATTTTAAATAGTTTGTGGTTAAGGTGTGATATTTGTACATTGTGTCATAGTTTGTAGTTAAAATGTGATATTTGTACACTGTGTCATAGTTTGTAGTTAAAATGTGATATTTGTACATTGTGTCATAGTTTGTAGTTAAAATGTGATATTTGTACATTGTGTCATATTGGTCTAGTGTGTAGTGTCCAGGTCTGACAGATTGGTCTAGAGTGTAAGTGTAGTGTCCAGGTTTGACATATTGGTCTAGAGTGTAGTGTCCAGGTCTGACATATTGGTCTAGAGTGTAGTGTCCAGGTCTGACATATTGGTCTAGTGTGTAGTGTCCAGGTCTGACATATTGGTCTAGAGTGTAGTGTCCAGGTTTGACATATTTGTCTAGTGTGTAGTGTCCAGGTTTGACATATTGGTCTAGAGTGTAGTGTCCAGGTTTGACATATTGGTCTAGAGTGTAGTGTCCAGGTTTGACATTGGTCTAGAGTGTAGTGTCCAGGTTTGACATTGGTCTAGAGTGTAGTGTCCAGGTCTGATATATTGGTCTAGAGTGTAGTGTCCAGGTCTGACATATTGGTCTAGAGTGTAGTATCCAGGTCTGACAATGGTAGCACAATGCTGGAACGAACATTTGTATTGAAGAGCATCCCTGTTGTCCCTTCTAACAGATGACACAAAATAAGCACATGTGTAGATGGCATTGTTTTTAACTTGTTGATTACACACCTACATTATCTACCATCTCCCATGTCTTCCCATTTTAACTGAAATGCTCATCAGGAAGTGGCATCAGTTTTGCTAAAGCTTGTGCATGCCTGCCCTCCAACCCACCCACTCATTAAAAAACAAAATTTAGTTTAGTTTAGTCGGGTGATCATCCTCATTGCACACCAGACATATCCAAAAGTGCTGAGATGTCCTCCCCAGTAAGTCCCTCAGTGTGTATAGATTCCATTTCTGTGTTGATTTGCTTCTGTATATTCCCATTTAGTGGTCCTTTCTGGCATCTTCCACTTTGTCCCGATATTCATGTTTTCTGAACATGACTAGATTCAAGATCATTCTTTGAATTATCAGTTCACCATGACCCCCTGATGGCATTTAGAACATCAACTTTCAGCAGTCTGTCAGCTAGTTTATTTCCTTTCATGCCTGTGTGCCCAGCCACAAAAATGAAACACATCCTAGTAAGTTGTGACTTTTCTGTTGACTCCACCCACTGTCTTCGTAACTTGACCCCTCAGATTTTCCTGATCAAACTCATTGAGCCACTCAGAAAATACACTTAAGTAACAGTTTAGCCAAACCATCGCTTTAGTTGTTACCATGGTCACACTACTTGTTTTTCAATGATTCTCTAAAATTATATTTTTGTGTTTTGTCTTTTTACATGAAGGTTGTAGCCAAAGAGGCATGGGACAATTACAAAAAAAGGAACGACTCCGTCATAGTTGACATTTTCCATGGCCTTCTGAAGTCTACGGTACAATGTCCTGATTGTAAGAAAATCTCAGTAACCTTTGACCCATTCTGTTATCTGTCGCTGCCTTTGCCAATAAAGAAGGAACGGCAGATTGAGGTGATCTGGGTGCCCTTGTCTCCAGAGAAGAAACCTATGCAGGTAATTAGTGGAGTGTACTGTTGTCCTCTCTCTCTCCTCTCCTCTCCTCTCCTCTCCTCTCCTCTCTCTTTTTCTTCTCTTCCCTTCCCTTCCCTTCCCTTCACTTGTCCTATCCTCATATGCCTCAGAGTGTTAAGGAAACATGGACTACAAGAAACAAAGCTCTCCCTCATATAATGTGTTAATCTAGGCCTTGGTTATTTCACCATTCTATCTGTTCACCACCCACTGAGCAATTGCAGCCGCCATGGAAATTGTTTGAAATTGACCTAATTTGTGTTATCTACAGTGATATGCATGCTTTTTGGCCTGACAGATCTAACTTTTTGGTGCAATGTTAGATTTACCATTGTTATTCAGACACTACTTGCTTGATCAAATTTGTTAGTCTATTTCCAGGGCAACCACAGGGATGGATCTTAATCAGCTTTGATTCTCTGATGCCAACAGTTTACTTTGAGTTACTATTCTTACCTTATTAAAAAATAGTGCACTTGTTCTTCAAAAAATTAAAATGTCCCTCTTCCATCCTTCCTTCCTCTCTCTCTTCCTTACTCTTCCTTGCTCTTCCTTCCTTCCGTTGTTCGCTGATCCTGACACATACCATCAGCAGTAGGCCTATGACTACATTAAGCTCAGTTACTGGTTGTCTGTACACATTTTTTCCAAAATAAATAAAGTAGAGAGAGTGATGTAGGCACAGGATTATCCTCATCACACATCAAACTGTCCATAAGCACTCTAATCTCCTCCTCAGCAAATTTTCGCAGCGTGAAGCAATAAACTGGTTCACAAGTCCCTCCCCCAATCTCCCTGTAGCTCTCCTGAATTTAGGCAACATTCCCCTTGACTAACAACAAGATCCGGGAGTCTTTAAATTAACAAACAGCATCAAAATCCCCATGTCACCCCTCTTTTTGAGCTTGCAGTTCAGGATATATGATCATTCATCATTATGACATGTTAAAATGTAAGTTTGTCAGCAATGTAGAGAAGTGAATTCTACTTGCTATCTGAGGACATTTAATGAAGCTGTCTTTATCACGATATATTTGACTGGAACTAAGCATTCTTTGACTGACACTATTAATCTTCTCTACAGTTAAAGCTGACTGTACCTATGGCTGGCAGCATCCGGGACTTATGTTCAGCTCTGTCACTTCATGTGGATGCTCCCCCGACAAGGTGAGTGTAAATTAATACTAGAGTTTTACTGGGTTCTGGAAACAGAGTAAAGAATAGCGGTGCTTTACTTTACTAGGTAAAGGTTTTCACGGGTGCTAAGGAGTTAGGTCATCAGAACTGAAACCATCGTCAGTGCTTGAACTAGCATGTGGCAGATGTGCAGCATACAGGGGAACGTGCTTTGGAGGGGATATGAGCACTGTATGTTGTGCTGTGAAGATGACCTAGCAACTAAAATAACTAAGCTAAATCCTAATCACGCCTGGTCGGGACATGTTCTTTAGCTGAAATTACCTAAGTTACAATGACACAAATGAAGCCTGACAAAAATTCTAATGTTTCAAATTTACATTCAGGATTACTGTCTACGCAGCTTTCATTATCTTTTCTGCCTTTCTGCTATAAAAATAATTATTGTTTATGTAATACCGCTGACATTGCGGTGTCTGTTGTTTCAGTTCATCTCATAAATTCAAATTTGCTAAAATAACAATTGCCAAGTTATAGCCCAGTGTTTATGACTGTTGCTTTTACTGGCACAGTGAGCACAAAAACATAGTTCAACTTCCAAGACAAATCTAACAAAACCGAAATGGTCAAAAAAATTACTGCTTTCACTTCTGCTCACAGAAATGATAAAATTATAGTATTGAATAAACTCATAATAGCTGTTCAATGTTAAATGTTCGAGATTAAATGTCGTGAATTAAGTGGATCGTAAATATTATTGAATCACTTATGGTCACCAGTGCGGCGAACACAAAAACATAGACCTACTCCAAATACGAATTTAACAAAAATGAAACGGTAAAAAAAATTATGACTTTCACTTTTACTCACAGAAATTCTGAAATTGTATTTCTGTATAAACAAATATAGGTATTCAATGTTGATAAGAGACAAATTGTCATGAATTAGATGGATGGTAATATCAAATAAATACATATATAGTGCAATAAAGTGAACATGAATTTGATCACAGCTTGACACTCTCCGCTTGATCTAGCTTTAAATTAAAAAAAAATCAGTAATTTTGAAAAGATAATTAACCATAAGAAGGAGTTCAGGTGTTTATAAGCAAGTTCTTTTTCATGTTTACATTTTGTAATGTTTTAAATCTTTTAATGTTTTAGATCTTTTAATGTTTTAGATCTTTTAATGTTTTAGATCTTTTAATGTTTTAGATCCTTTAATATGTTTTCATTACCCTTTTTTCATTATCAAATGTGTCTTAAGGATTTTTCAGTAGCATTTTGTTTCAATTGAATAGATTTTTCTCCTTTCTGTTTGTGAGGTTGTCCATAGTTCACAACCATATTTTGCAATCAAGAAGATACAAGACCTTAGTAGTTTTAATTTTGCTGACTTGCTGATGACATGTTCTTCATGGCATCTAATTTCGTGTTGCCATTACTTAAATTTGTGATCTCTTTCTAGCAGCCCCCATTGTTAGTTGTTACAGATCCCAGATATTCATAGTTTCATGTCGGGTCATTTTTGTGTAAAAATGCAGTGATGCAGTGCATCTTAATACCTAGATCTTGATCCTTCCCATGCCAGTAGACATAGCATAGAGCTTGCTGTGGTTCTCACCATCCACCTCTATTCTGGGCAAAATCTTCAATCTTATCTAATGAGTCTGTGCCGGCCAACTTTGCTTCTCTTATAAGTGTACCTTTCAGTGTCTCTCTCGGTCTTCCTCTTTTTATATATCCTGATATTTCCCATAGAAGAGCCTGTTTTGGAATTCTATTGTCTTTTGTCACTACATGTCTGACATATGTCCATCTTTTCTTCCTAATTGTAATATATCATAATATAACACATATAATTTTCTTTTGCAGATGGTAGTCACAGATGTATATAACCACAGATTTCACAAAGTTTTCAAAATGGAGGAAGGTGTAAACCATATTTTGGACAGAGATGACATATTTGTGTAGGTTCTTTTTTAAACACATATCTATTGCTAGTTCTGCCATAATGCTTTACATAGCCATTGGCATCTTTATGTTGTTGAAATAATAGAGAAATTGTATGTGTTTAAGGTGCTTCCAAAACATTCATTTGCCACCAGATAGCAAGCAAGAAAACCATTGAATGCCACAGGTATGTGTCTTATAGAAGAGTATTGAGAATGCCACGAATCACTGAAAAGAATAACAAAGACATACTAAAAGAGAGAAAAGCAAAACGGAAGCTTGTTACCAACCAATATAAGGAGGAAATGATCATCATTTTTTGACTGTTACATAATGAGAAGGGAGCAGTTAGGGTTTATTGTGACAAGAGAAACAATTGAGATATGAAAAATTAGAGGGAAGTACAGGGAAACGATTTCAGATGGTTGAAGTGGCCGGGTCAATAACTCTCGTCATGTTCCAAACCAAAAGAATGCGGGTTTGAATCCCTGTAGGGTCTTCTATTAGGGGTGAAATAAAAACTCAGACCCAAACACCTCATGCATCAGAACATGTTGCCTGTATTCTCCTAAGACCCCAATAGTGATATGAGATAATGTCGTAAAGAGAGTGGTTTGGCTTGGAGTCATCAATAGGAACAGTGCTTACGATAGAAAGTTGTGGCGAGTCGTCATCACTTCATCAACAGTGCTTATGATAGAAAGTTGTGGCGAGTCGTCATCACTTCATCAACAGTACTTATGATAGAAAGTTGTGGCGAGTCGTCATCACTTCATCAACAATACTTACGATAGAAAGTTGTGGCGAGTCGTCATCACTTCATCAACAATACTTACGATAGAAAGTTGTGGCGAGTCGTCATCACTTCATCAACAATACTTACGATAGAAAGTTGTGGCGAGTTGTCATTACTTCATCAACAGTACTTATGTTAGAAAGTTGTGGCGAGTCGTCATCACTTCATCAACAATACTTACGATAGAAAGTTGTGGCGAGTCGTCATCACTTCATCAACAGTACTTATGTTAGAAAGTTGTGGCGAGTTGTCATCACTTCATCAACAGTACTTATGTTAGAAAGTTGTGGCGAGTTGTCATCACTTCATCAAAAGTACTTACAATAGAAAGTTGTGGCGAGTCGTCATCACTTCATCAACAGTACTTATGTTAGAAAGTTGTGGCGAGTTGTCATCACTTCATCAAAAGTACTTACGATAGAAAGTTGTGGCGAGTCGTCATCACTTCATCAACAGTACTTATGTTAGAAAGTTGTGGCGAGTCGTCATCACTTCATCAACAGTACTTATGTTAGAAAGTTGTGGCGAGTTGTCATTACTTCATCAACAGTACTTATGTTAGAAAGTTGTGGCGAGTCGTCATTACTTCATCAACAATACTTACGATAGAAAGTTGTGGCGAGTCGTCATCACTTCATCAACAATACTTACGATAGAAAGTTGTGGCGAGTTGTCATTACTTCATCAACAGTACTTATGTTAGAAAGTTGTGGCGAGTCGTCATCACTTCATCAACAATACTTACGATAGAAAGTTGTGGCGAGTCGTCATCACTTCATCAACAGTACTTATGTTAGAAAGTTGTGGCGAGTTGTCATCACTTCATCAACAGTACTTATGTTAGAAAGTTGTGGCGAGTTGTCATCACTTCATCAAAAGTACTTACAATAGAAAGTTGTGGCGAGTCGTCATCACTTCATCAACAGTACTTATGTTAGAAAGTTGTGGCGAGTTGTCATCACTTCATCAAAAGTACTTACGATAGAAAGTTGTGGCGAGTCGTCATCACTTCATCAACAGTACTTATGTTAGAAAGTTGTGGCGAGTCGTCATCACTTCATCAACAGTACTTATGTTAGAAAGTTGTGGCGAGTTGTCATTACTTCATCAACAGTACTTATGTTAGAAAGTTGTGGCGAGTCGTCATTACTTCATCAACAGTACTTATGTTAGAAAGTTGTGGCGAGTCGTCATCACTTCATCAACAATACTTATGTTAGAAAGTTGTGGCGAGTCGTCATCACTTCATCAACAGTACTTATGTTAGAAAGTTGTGGCGAGTCGTCATCACTTCATCAACAGTACTTATGTTAGAAAGTTGTGGCGAGTTGTCATCACTTCATCAACAGTACTTATGTTAGAAAGTTGTGGCGAGTCGTCATTACTTCATCAACAGTACTTATGTTAGAAAGTTGTGGCGAGTCGTCATCACTTCATCAACAGTACTTATGTTAGAAAGTTGTGGCGAGTTGTCATTACTTCATCAACAGTACTTATGTTAGAAAGTTGTGGCGAGTCGTCATCACTTCATCAACAGTACTTATGTTAGAAAGTTGTGGCGAGTTGTCATTACTTCATCAAAAGTACTTACGATAGAAAGTTGTGGCGAGTCGTCATCACTTCATCAACAGGCGCATACTTGATGATTTTGACATATATTAGAGTAAATATTCTTCTATGATTTGTCATTGTAGACCTGTCAGGTTATCAGAATGTAGCCCAAAGAATGTTCTTTCTTTCAGCATTCATCCGATGACTACTCCTTTCTGTCATCTGCTCTTAGAGAAACATTAAATGGGTGTAGGTGTGATGTATTGTAGATGACAACATCAACTGTGGTATTGCAACTTTCAGGACAACACTTCAGCCTGGCTTTTTTGAGTGCCATCCATTTTTATCTCTACTCGCTTGGCTAGGTTGATTAGTCTGTTTCAATGGGTACAGCTGGTAGGTGGAGCAGGACTTATCAGTTCAGTTGTTTGCTGATCCTGATACATACAGTCAGCTCTGGTTCACTGACCACCCTTAGCTCAGCTGTTGGTAGGTGTCTTGGCCTCCGTCTGAAGAATGTCAATGTCATAGTTTACACAACGTTTCTGACAATTTTCTGCATAGAATTATTGCATGTCAAGTGAAATGTGTCAGTTGGTGACATAGTGCACAACATTTGTTGACATAGTGCACAACATTTGTTGACATAGTGCACAACATTTGTTGACATAGTGCACAACATTTGTTGACATAGTGCACAACATTTGTTGACATAGTGCACAACATTTGTTGACATAGTGCACAACATTTGTTGACATAGTGCACAACATTTGTTGACATAGTGCACAACAGTTTTTGGTATAGTTCACAGCAGCTGTTGACATAGTGCACAACATTTGTTGACATAGTGCACAACAGTTGTTGACATAGTGCACAACAGTTTTTGGTATAGTTCACAGCAGCTGTTGACATAGTGCACAACATTTGTTGACATAGTGCACAACATTTGTTGACATGGTGCACAACATTTGTTGACATAGTGCACAACAGTTTTTGGTATAGTTCACAGCAGCTGTTGACATAGTGCACAACATTTGTTGACATAGTGCACAACATTTGTTGACATAGTGCACAACAGTTTTTGGTATAGTTCACAGCAGCTGTTGACATAGTGCACAACATTTGTTGACATAGTGCACAACATTTGTTGACATAGTGCACAACATTTGTTGACATGGTGCACAACATTTGTTGACATGGTGCACAACATTTGTTGACATGGTGCACATTTGTTGACATGGTGCACAACATTTGTTGACATGGTGCACAACATTTGTTGACATGGTGCACAACATTTGTTGACATGGTGCACAACATTTGTTGACATAGTGCACAACAGTTTTTGGTATAGTTCACAGCAGCTGTTGAGAAAGCAAGCAACAATTTTGTTAGTATTGAACAAAGTATGTATTGACAGTACATACACATTTGTTCTTATAAAACATATTTGGTGTAAAGCACGCTGAAGAAAGATGTGTTGGGCCACATAGTGCAGGCTTGTCATAAACTAGTGATGCAACACATCTGTTTCTGTCTGTTTAAGGGTGGGCATAGTTGTTGAGTGATCATTGTTGCAAATAACATGAACAGAAATCTGTTAGTATTTTTCAGAAACATTTATTAAAACATTTTGTGTTTTGTGATAAACATTTCTTAGAACATTTTGTGATAAACATTTCTTAGAACATTTTGTGATAAACATTTCTTAGAACATTTTGTGATAAACATTTCTTAGAACATTTTGTGATAAACATTTCTTAGAACATTTTGTGATAAACATTTCTTAGAACATTTTGTGATAAACATTTCTTAGAACATTTTGTGATAAACATTTCTTAGAACATTTTGTGATAAACATTTCTTAGAACATTTTGTGATAAACATTTCTTAGAACATTTTGTGATAAACATTTCTTAGAACATTTTGTGATAAACATTTCTTAGAACATTTTGTGATAAACATTTCTTAGAACATTTTGTAATAAACATTTCTTAGAACATTTTGTAATAAACATTTCTTAGAACATTTTGTAATAAACATTTCTTAGAACATTTTGTGATAACATTTCTTAGAACATTTTGTAATAAACATTTCTTAGAACATTTTGTGATAAACATTTCTGAAAACATTTTCTTGTTTCTCCACAGCTACGAGATCCCGGTCAGTGATGTTGAAGATCAGAATATTTTGATTCTGCCTGTCTATTTTAGAAACAGAAAGTAAGTGATACTATTTTATGTTTGTCTGTAGGGGGGTGCCTAGGTGCCAAATAGCACCAACAAGGAAAGTGATTGCCAACTCATAGCTGACTGCTTACACCAAGATCATTGAGCAACTGATCAAAATACTACTCCAGTTCCCCCTCGGTGGTTCTGGTAACAGACTAATTAGTCTGGTCAAATGAGCCAGGATTGAGAAAATAGCTAACTGGGTACCCAATAATGCAGTGTTGAACTTGGATGTGTGGGACTGAGAGTTGCATGTATTGCAACTTGTGTAATGCAGCTCATCACACACCCTGTTAGCATCTTTTTAAGAGTGGACGACAAAGTGAAGTTGTTGTCACATGAACAATGGATAAAATACTTACCAGCCTATATGACTTTATGCCAAATGTATGCATAATAATAACAATCATCATTTTTTGGCCGTGTAATGAGAAGAGAACAACTGGAATATATTGTAACAACTGGAAAAAATTGAGGGACGAAGAGATAGAGGGAACCAAAGAGAAAAAATAACAGACAGCTTAAGAGAATGGCTTGGCAGAAGGTCAACAACAGAAATGATAAATAGCTGCCGAGATCAAAAGTTGTGGAGAGACATGATCACCTACGCCAATAGGCCTGGTATTTGATGATGATGATGATGATGATGATGATGCATAATTAGTAAAGGATGGCCAGTATGTTATTTCATACTTCTTCTTCAGAGACCAGCTTTTGCTATGCGTTTAGACCAGCTTGGGTCACGAACAAGACGGTACGTTTGAGGTCATCACCTGTTCTCCATAGCTTGTCACGTAGGGTTGTTTCTGTGGGCCATATTTGTGTTCTTAGGGTGTTGAGAGTACTGCAGCCCTGTAGTGTATGCTCTGGAGTTTGTTTGGCTGCTCCTCAGTCACATGTTGCAAAGTCACTGAGTCATATCTTGTGTAGGTGTACTCTGAGGCCACAATGACCTGTATCTGAATATCTTGGTCTGCTCAGTTTGGTTAAGCTGTCATGTTCTGGCTCATATTTTCTATGTAACTCCCCATTCTGTTTCCTGACTTGCTTCAGGACTGTGTTTATTTCTTTGCGGCTGTGGAGTAAGTTTGACTCTTGAAGGCTCCCAACTGCTTTTGTGATTTCATCTGCTTTCTCATTTCCAGGGATGCCACAGTGTGCTGGTATCCACTGCAGGACTAGTTCTGTCTTTTCTGAAGGTGAACATATGTTGTTCTTTATTTCTTGGAGTTATCTCATACAAATTGAGAACAGTTCTCAGAGATTATTTTGGTCAAATAAAGTTAGCAAGCAGGAACTGTTTGTACATTCATGAGGAAATGGCATCCTGTTGTTGATGGATTGCCACGAGTTGATACGAGCATGTTTGCCCTTTGACTCATAGAATGTGGCGGGTCATAATGGCTTTCTTGACATTCCCGGCTCTTACTGGAGAGGTTGGAGTTCGTCTGTCCCAGGCTATGCTGGGAAACTACTAGTCCTGCCCTGAGGTACTGCAATACTGGGTCCTCTATATCAGTAACAGCCACCACTACGGGGAACACTGCGATCCTAGCTTCTGTTAGCCAGTCTGTTTTGACGCAGACTGTTACCAGGGGTGACCACGAGGAGGTAGATATGCTAGGTCTTGGTCGGCTGATGGTGCGCTGACCCTGCTATTGCGACCGCAGGTCGCAGGCGCTTTTGCACCCCCATGGCATCCTGTAGAGAGAGTCAAACCACCTTTCTTTAAACTGAGAACCGGTTCTGTAACACTGAACAACCACATCACTAGAATGCCCAATACAATTTTACATTTAATTTTTCCAGCTTTACTTGCAACCATGCATGGTGTTTATATTTGTGCCTATCTCACAAGCCCACTCTGTGAACACCCGCATTAAACAGAACATCGCTTGTTTGACTGTCCAAAGCTCACCTATTTCAGAGCAACTCTACTTCCTCAAAGACCTGATAAATGGAACACCTTGTACGGAACTACAAGGGAACTCAGAAATACCTGCAGATATCATCACATGGCATTGGGCTTAAGCACACAGGCTTCTGGATCCATAGCAACAACATAGAGTTTTAAGTCATGTGATTGGAAGGATTGCAGTAGAAATATGGAAAAGATTATAGATGTCCTAGTGGATAATACCTGCATATGAGATGCACAACAGTGTGGACCAGACATGTGGCACAGTGCAAAAAACATATGAGAAAAAAAATAGATTGATGTCTCTGTGTAATCATATATTTGGATTGCATATGGAGGTTGGTGAAGCTACATTTATGAGGTTGGGGGGGGGGGTTGAGCTGGATATAGTAGGATGGGAACATGTACAGGATATGAATAACAAGGAATGCCACAAAGGGAAGGAAGAAATGTCTATGTTTTACCTGACAGTTTTATCTATAATCAGGAAGAAATGTCTATGTTTCACCTGACAGTTTTTATCTATAATCAGGAAGAAATGTCTATGTTTCACCTGACAGTTTTATCTATAATCAGGAAGAAATGTCTATGTTTCACCTGACAGTTTTATCCATAATCAGGAAGAAAAGGTGGTGAAATGTAGACCATTTGGTAAAAGAAATAATCAGAGAAGTACAAAGCAAATGGAAACAACAGGCATGAGAGATCAATCTTGAAAGACATTGAAAGAAGACTAGCAAGATTGACAAGTTTACAGGACAAGACTTGCTGTGAGCCTTGTGTGACATCTGATGCAAGACTTGCTGTGAGCCTTGTGTGACATCTGATGCAAGACTTGCTGCGAGCCTTATGTGACATCTGATGCAAGACTTGCTGTGAGCCTTGTGTGACATCTGATGCAAGACTTGCTGCCAGCCTTGTGTGACATCTGATGCAAGACTTGCTGTGAGCCTTGTGTGACATCTGATGCAAGACTTGCTGCGAGCCTTGTGTGACATCTGATGCAAGACTTGCTGCGAGCCTTGTATGACATCTGATGCCACTTGAAAGATGTAAGATCTAGCAAGTTAAGTTTTTTTTCCCACTTAGATAGGTCATGGAACATGTAATGGAAGCTAGTAAATGCCAACACCATCATCATTGAGTGCCTTCTCCGCAACGAAGGTTGGCTACCATGGATCGCCATTCTACTCTGTTTCTTGCTTTGATGGTGCAGGCTGTCATAGATTGACTTGTCCGTAAGTAAATAAATGCCAACAAAAGAGTTAAAATGAGATGTTTAAATATTGCATTCATTATTTGACGCACAATTGCTATCTGTAACTTATTATGACTGATCTTCTGTGACCAGGTACAACTCACACAACTCAGAAAATTCCGTGTACAATCAGTTCTTCTTCAGTCATCCTTTGTTACTGGCTGTTCCCAGGCACTCATGCACTTATGAAAAGCTGTATCAGCTATTACTGCAGAGAATGATGTAAGTACTTCAATGTTAACCAATCTCTCACAACTGTTTGTCATTAATATTTTAGTTGCCAACCAATCTCTCACAGCTGTTTGTCATTAATATTTTAGTTGCCTTCAGTGTTAACTAATCTATCACAGCTGTTTGTCATTAATATTTTAGTTGCCAACCAATCTCTCACAGCTGTTTGTCATTAATATTTTAGTTGCCAACCAATCTCTCACAGCTGTTTGTCATTAATATTTTAGTTGCCTTCAATGTTAACCAATCTCTCACAACTGTTTGTCATTAATATTTTAGTCTCCTTCAATGTTAACCAATCTCTCACAGCTGTTTGTCATTAATATTTTAGTCTCCTTCAATGTTAACCAATCTCTCACAACTGTTTGTCATTAATATTTTAGTTGCCTTCAATGTTAACCAATCTCTCACAACTGTTTGTCATTAATATTTTAGTCTCCTTCAATGTTAACTAATCTCTCACAGCTGTTTGTCATTAATATTTTAGTCTCCTTCAATGTTAACTAATCTCTCACAGCTGTTTGTCATTAATATTTTAGTCTCCTTCAATGTTAACCAATCTCTCACAGCTGTTTGTCATTAATATTTTAGTCTCCTTCAATGTTAACCAATCTCTCACAGCTGTTTGTCATTAATATTTTTGTTTCCTTCAATGTTAACTAATCTCTCACAGCTGTTTGTCATTAATATTTTAGTTGCCTTCAATGTTAACCAATCTCTCACAGCTGTTTGTCATTAATATTTTTGTTTCCTTCAATGTTAACCAATCTCTCACAGCTGTTTGCCATTAATATTTTAGTCTCCTTCAATGTTAACCAATCTCTCACAGCTGTTTGTCATTAATATTTTAGTCTCCTTCAATGTTAACCAATCTCTCACAGCTGTTTGTCATTAATATTTTAGTTGCCTTCAATGTTAACCAATCTCTCACAGCTGTTTGTCATTAATATTTTAGTCTCCTTCAATGTTAACCAATCTCTCACAGCTGTTTGTCATTAATATTTTAGTCTCCTTCAATGTTAACCAATCTCCCACAGCTGTTTGCCATTAATATTTTAGTCTCCTTCAATGTTAACCAATCTCTCACAGCTGTTTGTCATTAATATTTTAGTCTCCTTCAATGTTAACCAATCTCTCACAGCTGTTTGCCATTAATATTTTAGTCTCCTTCAATGTTAACCAATCTCTCACAACTGTTTGTCATTAATATTTTAGTCTCCTTCAATGTTAACCAATCTCTCACAGCTGTTTGTCATTAATATTTTTGTTTCCTTCAATGTTAACCAATCTCTCACAACTGTTTATCGTTAATATTTTAGTTGCCTTCAATGTTAACCAATCGCCCGCAACTGTTTGTCACTGATACTTCAACCCTGAAAGAAAAGAAAGATTGTTTGAACCCTGCTGTGATTTTAGTCTGTGCCCACCTTTGCTTTTACAAAATGCTAAAAGTTGTTGGAAGTGTGGAGTGAACTTGTTTATCAATTGTCATTTCTTTGCCATGACCAATGGTCTGGCTTTAAGTTGCTCATTCTGTGTTTTGTACATTTTGTTTTCTCAACATGTTCACATTTTATATACTTGATAATTAGTGGTTTATATCCATTATATCTGTTACAGTATCCTACTAAATTGTTATCTTTTTTTTTATATTACATAACTAAGTGAACATTTTGTCTTTGATTGACAGGCGCTATGTAAAAATTCCAGACGATTTGGACGACTGGCAAGATGAGTCTTTGGGTGATGAGAACGAGGAGGATCGTTCATCAGGGACAATGAATTGTTCGTCTGTTGATGGCAGCATTGACTGTGCAGATGATGGTGGAGTTGTAAATATCACTGAGGGTACTTCAGATTCAGGTAAAGAAATCACAATAGAGAAGTGAAGTGAGTCAGGTAAAGAAATCACAATAGAGAAGTGAAGTGAGTTAGGTAAGAAATCACAATAGAGAAGTGGAATGTTAGATCTCACTACCCAGAGACCATTAAGCCAGGGTAAAACCACAAAGAATTTGATTTGGAGTAAACGATTCTCCCACCACCTGTTGTCAGATGTGCAGCAGCTGACTTCTTACCTTTCGTCCAACACACATACACACACCCTCCCCTGAAAAAAGAACATAGACTTTTGGAGTTATTTTCCTGGTGCACAGATACCCGAGTTCAAATTGATGAAGTTCAAACTTGTTTATACATTTTATTTGTAACTAAAACTTGTCCAAAATATGAATGAAATGGAAGAGAAATGTTAAGCAGAATGAGTGATATTCTGTTCATGGAGATTAGCAACACATTGATAGATTGCTTTCTTGTGTAGTAACAACATCAGGCATCAGCTTCCTTCCAAGCTTGAGAGGCTCCCCCAGAACAGGGACATGTGGCGAGGGACAATGCCAGTCCTGTGCAAAGTTTGACATTCATTAAGTAGCAGGAATCGTTGGATATGGAGCAATTAGAATTTGTGTACTATCTACCATCTTTGGCTTGACAGGACAATAGTTAGAGATAGAATAATACTTTCTTATCATCTTGAACTTTGTTGAAGTTGAATGTCTTTAGATTTAATCTAATAAATCAGTGCCTTTGATTTCTAGTGTTACAGAAGACCACTCAGAATACCATGGATAGAGAACAGAACAAACATGTCAATTTTCTATCTATCTATTGTCCTTTCGAGCTGAAGACGGCACATAGGGCAGAACCACAATCTCAAAAACAGAAACCTTGCGTGCCAAAATGGCACATATTGCAGAGATGACTGCTCTAAAATATATGGCGCTGTTTCCATAACAATACTTTTTATAATGACAGCTTGTCAAGCCATCGATCAACCTCCTTAGTCGCCTCTTACGACATGCCTGGAAGGTCACAGTGTCACTATTCTTTACTTCCCTCATAATGAGGCCCCGGTAACACATAGGAAAGAGTCAATTTTGCAAGAACTTAAAATTCCATAAAACTGGTTGATAAAGAACATGAAGACGTAAAATATTTTGATCATGTACAATGCCAGAATGACTTAGAGAAAATAATTATGGAGGGCATAGTTCCAGGTAAATGAGGGAAAGGAAGACCTAGAAGAAAGTGGGTGCAAGATATCACAAATGAACTGGGATTGATTGCTGGACGTCTTGTGAAGGACAAAACACTTCAGAGTTGCTATCAAGGGAGCCATGTTCCAACAGGGACAAGCTAGATGGTGTCAAGGGGGACCGTTGGTCTCTAGGTAAGATGCCGGCCTCGAGACAGAGAGGCTGTGGGTTCAAATCCCGGCTAAACCAGTTGGGATTTTAAAAAATGATTTCTCTCTGCAGCAACCAATCCTGGTCTCAGCAGCAAGGCCTGGCTTGAAACGTCAATTACTCATCGACGGAAAAAATATGAGTACCTCCGAAGTCGTAGTTATCTGCCTGTGCGGCGAGGGACCCCTGTGCACACGCCTACCAGGGAAATATGGATTAAAATGCAAAATTCAGTTCCTAGTCTCTAGGTACTTCGTCAGAGGTAAAAGCGGTGGGGGGGGGGTGTTATGGTGTCAATGAAGAAATAGTTTGTCCAAAGTTTTCTGTAATCAAAACTGATTTGTACAAAGTTTTCTGTAAGCAGAACTGATTTGTCCAAAGTTTTCTGTAATCAGAACTGATTTGTACAAAGTATTCTGTAATCAGAACTGATTTGTACAAAGTTTTCTGACATTATCACTAATCTCAGCATTGTTGATCAGCTCCCCAGATGGACACAGCAACCTGTCAAGGAGAGGATCTCAATGTTACAAACAACAAGAATGACACAGAAGTTTTAGCAACATGTTCCACAACTCCACAGTCTCGAACAAGCGGATATTTCGGCTGACTGTTACCAACAATTTTGGTCGCGATGAAGCGGATACAGCATTAATAGATGATGGGAAACCCCTTAAAATGAATAGTAAGTTGATCATTAGTAAAGAGTTACTGTGCAGAGTTTGTGGGGCAAAAAGGAGTTGGCAAAAAAAAGAAAGAACTGCTTCATGTCTTTTATTTAGTGTGTGGGAATTTGGTGTCAGTGATCATATTTTTTCAACCATAATCTTTCATTTTTAGGCCTTGTTTTTAGACACTTCATTTTTTTATTTTTTTAACTACTTTTTTTAAAAAAAAAAACCATTTTCTTTACTTTTTTTCTTGCCATATTTATTAAAGGAAAAATAAAAAAATGGTATGTAAAAAGCTTTACGTGACAAGTGGACGACACAGACTAAACAACGTTTCGGCTCAATAGGCCTTCATCAGGAACAAACAAAAAAAAAACACACACAAAACTGATGTTATTTTTATGCCTTAACCCCATATTTATTAAACCCTCTTCATATCTTTTTTTTTTATTTATTTATTTTTTTGTTGTTGTTGCTTAGCCCATCTTATTTTTTGGCTGTATTTTTTAGATCATATTCTTGTCCCTTTTTGTGTGTGTGTGTGGGGGGGGGGTTAATTATGGAGTTTCAGTTAATCTGATAATTGAAAATTTATTTTTCTGCTCTTTATGATTTCTGTTAAAATTGTGGCCCCTCTGCTTTTATTTTGCATGAATCCAACTTCCATCAAATTTTTGCATGCAGCCTCACCCCCTTCAGAAATTGTCCATCTTTAGCATCTTCAAATTTACTTCTGACTCTGACTCTATGAGGTCGGATAAATTTTGTTGACATCTGACTGACTCTCCTTTACCTCCACATTTTTTAACTCAAGAACGTCTACAATTTCATAAGACTTCTTTATTTTCTAATTTTTCAGTGGAACATTTTCCAAATTTTAAAACTTTTATAATTTCTCTTCTTTGAGTCCAACTCTGTTCAAAATTTCAAAAAAATTGTCTTTATTTTCAAATTTTTAGATCAAAGTCTATCCAACATTTCATAAGACTTTTGTATTTTCTCTTGTTTGTGTCCAACACTATCCAAAATTTGATGACTTCCACAGTTCAACTTGAAGATGCTTTAGGTTGCTTTGAATATGGGAGCAAAGTTATTATCTTGTTGTGGTTGTGGATTAAAGTGCAGGAGCAAAGTTATTATCTTGTTGTGGTTGTGGATTAAAGTGCAGGAGCAAAGTTATTATCTTGAGTGGTTGTGGATTAAAGTGCAGGAGCAAAGTTATTATCTTGAGTGGTTGTGGATTAAAGTGCAGGAGCAAAGTTATTATCTTGTTGTGGTTGTGGATTAAAGTGCAGGAGCAAAGTTATTATCTTGTTGTGGTTGTGGATTAAAGTGCAGGAGCAAAGTTATTATCTTGTGTGGTTGTGGATTAAAGTGCAGGAGCAAAGTTATTATCTTGTGTGGTTGTGGATGAAAGTGCAGGAGCAAAGCTATTATCTTGTGTGGTTGTGGATTAAAGTGCAGGAGCAAAGTTATTATCTTGTGTGGTTGTGGATGAAAGTGCAGGAGCAAAGTTATTATCTTGTGTGGTTGTGGATTAAAGTGCAGGAGCAAAGTTATTATATTAGGTGGTTGTGGATGAAAGTGCAGGAGCAAAGTTATTATCTTGTGTGGTTGTGGATTAAAGTGCAGGAGCAAAGTTATTATCTTGTTGTGGTTGTAGATTAAAGTACAGGAGCAAAGTTATTATCTTGTTGTGGTTGTGGATGAAAGTGCAGGAGCCAAGTTATTATCTTGTGTGGTTGTGGATTAAAGTGCAGGAGCAAAGTTATTATCTTGTGTGGTTGTGGATGAAAGTGCAGGAGCAAAGTTATTATCTTGTTGTGGTTGTGGATTAAAGTACAGGAGCAAAGTTATTATCTTGTGTGGTTGTGGATGAAAGTGCAGGAGCAAAGTTATTATCTTGTGTGGTTGTGGATTAAAGTGCAGGAGCAAAGTTATTATATTAGGTGGTTGTGGATGAAAGTGCAGGAGCAAAGTTATTATCTTGTTGTGGTTGTGGATTAAAGTGCAGGAGCAAAGTTATTATCTTGTTGTGGTTGTAGATTAAAGTACAGGAGCAAAGTTATTATCTTGTTGTGGTTGTAGATTAAAGTGCAGGAGCAAAGTTATTATCTTGTGTAGCTGTGGATTAAAGTGCAAACAAAAAATGAACCTTGTATACAACACATACCATTTGTAGAAGATTGTTATATTACCTGAACTATGTGGTCATTAATCTTGTCATGTGAAATAGGTTGCTTGTCGATCATATCACTTTCTTATCTTCTCTCTCTGTTTTATTTATCTCCCCCTTTTAATTCATATAACTATGGATGCAGAAGTAATAGATGTTAACATTTTTTTTCTGATGTTAAATATTATCCTTCTACAGGCAGGACCTACATTGCTGTGGACTGGAGCAAAGCTGCCAAAGACAAATTCTTTAATGAGAAAGCTGCCGAGGTGAGAATTATTTATTACCTTCATCTTTTTTACCCAAAGTTTGAAAATAAACATCAGCATAAATTTGTTTATGTTGACGGCTATTTTAAACATTCTAAATATTGAAGTTTTAGAGAATTATGTTTCATCGATTCAACACAGGAGGAATGAAAGTATTGTCTGATTCTACCAAGTTCTGTTGAACTCTTTCCTTCCTGAAGTTTTTTATCGATTCAACGGAAGAGATTTCAGAGACAAAATTTTCAATGGTTTTAAGGGTCAATCTACATATTTATATTTATCTAACATATAACATATTATATATGAACTTTTAGATAATTGAACAAGGTATTAGATTTCACCAATACCAAGATGATCTATCTATCTATTGACCTTTCGAGCCGTAACCGGCCCATAGGGCGTAGACCAAGATACACCTTCTCCTATATGAATTTTTGTTCTAGCAGTTTTCTTTTAAAGATATTTTATTAAATCTCGCCATCTGTCTCTGTTCTGTGCAAGCAGTTCTATCTCATTGAGGGAGCCGATTCCTGCTGCTCTTGCCTCTCTCATCAATGTTCTTCTCAGTGTCTCCCTGGGTCTTCCTCTTTTTCTTTTACCTGTTGTTTCCCATATGAGGGCTTGCTTTGCTATTCGATTATTATCTCTTCTCATCACATGTCCAACGTATGACCATCGTCTTTTCTTTATTACTGAAGATATTAGTGGTTGATTGGCGATTTCTCTAATTTCCTCGTTTGTTTTGAATTCGTTCCATTCTATACCAAGTATTTTCCTTAGACATTTATTTTCGAATGCGTTCAACTTTGTTTCTATGATGATACAAGACATATAATAAGAATATGGTTTGATGACTTTTATACAATTGAACAAGGTATTAGATTTCACCAAGATGATACAAGACATATAATAAGAATATGGTTTGATGACTTTTAGACAATTGAACAAGGTATTAGATTTCACCAAGATGATACAAGACATATAATAAGAATATGGTTTGATGACGGTTCACACTAATCAAACTGAGTGACGCACTGTGTGGCGAAACGTACAGAAAGAGTTAAGGCAGGTGCATCATGTTAAGATCTCTCTATAAAATGTGTTAGTGTTGTGCTACCAATGCCAGACCTGGACCATAGATGCAAGAACAATAAGAAAAATAACCTCTACAGAGATGAAATGTGTTAGACAAATGACAGGAAACAGTCTGAGAGATAAGATCAGAAATGAAGAACTGAGAATAAAGCTAGGATAGCCCCCGCCATAGAATATATAAGGAAACAACAGATACAATGGTTTGGCCACGTGACAAGGCAGAAAGAACAAAACACAACACAACACAACGAGCTTTCAACAAAAGTTGTGAGAACACCAGACCCAAGGGTCGGCCACGAAAAAGATGGGTCGATGAAATATTAGAAGCACTAGGAAACATAACAGCAGCAGAGGCGAACAGAAGAGCAAAAGACCGCAAATTATATCTCCCCTCGACGCTGAAAGGCAAATGAGGATGGAAAGAAGAAGAAGAAGTGCACACAAAAATATTGCATTTCTGAGAATTTCATGTGTTTGAACTGTTCCAGGAAAAGGTGCAGACAACTTAGCAAAGGAAAGAAAAGAACCTGTCTCAACGAGATACAATACGGACCCAAGACTTCCAACAGCGTCTGGGCTGAAAGTGGTCAGTGATTCATAGCTGATTGCATGCACCAGGATCAGCAAACTAGAACTGATAAAGACCCTGATATACTTGATACTCCATAGGGTTCGTGGAAACAGACTAACTAGTCCAGCCAGGCAAGTAGGGACCATAGAGGGAAGGTGGCAATCTGGTACCCAAATATATGTTGCTGAAGTCAGATGTGTTGTACCGAAGAGTATAAAATATCACAGCTTACTGTAAATGACATCCATTTAAGAGTGGATGATGGCAAGGAGTTGTCATCGCTGCAGAAGAAGAAGAAATAGCTTATTATCATCTCTTAATGTTGCAACAATATTCATATTGTGGCCTTTTAGGATTTTGATGAACATGAGAGCATGAAAGCGCAGAGTGCACAGAAGAGAACTGTAATCCAGCTCGATGACTGTCTTAAGCTGTTCATGAAGGAGGAGCAGCTCAGTGTCAAGGACCCCTGGTAGGTCTTCATCAAACCTTTCATGTTCTTTGTGGAGTGCAAACCTTCACATTCACAAGCCTTTCAAGTTCTTTGTGGAGTACAAACCTTCACATTCACAAGCCTTTCAAGTACTTTATGGAGTGTAAACCTTCAACAAACCTTTCATGTTCTTTGTGGAGTGTAAACCTTCACATTCACAAGCCTTTCATGTTCTTTGTGGAGTACAAACCTTCACATTCACAAGCCTTTCATGTTCTTTGTGGAGTACAAACCTTCACATTCACAAGCCTTTCATGTTCTTTGTGGAGTACAAACCTTCAACAAACCCTTCAAATTCTTTATGGAGTGTAAACCTTGAACAAATCTTTCAGGTTCTTTATGGAGTGTAAACCTTGAACAAATCTTTCAAGTTCTTTATGGAGTGTAAACCTTCAACAAACCTTTTCCCTTTTGATTCTGTCTTGAACTAATCTTTCAACTTCTATCCTTTCCTGCCAACACTATCTGTTTTGATCTTTCTTCCCATATATTTCTTGGCTCTTCTGATTTCATTTTCTACTTGATTCAAGAAAAAAGTCTTTGTCTTTCAACATTTTGAGCTCTTTTTTTTTGTAAGGTAGGTCTTATCAATGTAGGTCACTGTCTTATTTTCATTTCTTTCAATGATACCCTCATTAGTAGATTACCATCCAACCTCCCCTGCATAAGAATCCATTTATGAGGTGTTGTCATTTGTTTTTTGTTATTTGTTCCTAGTTCTTTGTGTTCTTGGATCATGAAGTTATACTGCTATGACATTTAAATTCAATATTCTTGTATTACTTTCAGTTAAAATTTCTTTAACTTGGTTTTAATATTTTATGTGGTTGTTTTAAGTGACGTTTCACTTTGATGAGTTTCCGTCAACATTTTCTGTTATTTCTTTCGAGTTAGGTGTCTTTCTTTAATTCATTGATACTGTTGTTAATATATTACATACAACCTGTGTTTTTAAATAGCATTTGTAAAATTAATATTTTGTTTTAATTTAATTTATTTTTTTAAGCTCCGTGGATAAAAACAAGTAACAAATTTTAAGCTTTATCCAGTAAATAAGTTCAAGGTAAGAAAAGTTCATAAGTATAAGGATATAAGATTGAAGTATCATCTTTTCAACAAATAAAGAAAAAAGAAAGAAGAAAAAAAAAAGACGCCCATCAAATATAATATTGGGTCCGAATTTTATAAAAAAACCCCCCCCCCCCCCCCCCCCCCCCCATCCCCGATAGTAAAAGTTTGTGACCCTACTATGATTCTAACCCACGTTTTCTTGCTTTGGAGCATGACAATTTTTGATCTCTTCACTTTCTCTTTTTGTATTAAAATTGGTGCATTCAAAAATGATTGTTTTAAACTGTCATACTCTGCCAGGTTTTGTCCAGACTGCAAGCAGCACAAACAGGCAACCAAGAAGTTTGACCTCTGGTCATTGCCAGATGTTCTCATTATCCATCTTAAGAGGTTTTCATACAACAGGTACTGGGGAGACAAGATTGAAGTGCTGGTGGAGTTTCCTATCCAGTAAGTGGAATTTTGTATCTGTGGTTTCATATCTAGTAATTTGAATTTCTTATCTATTTTGTGTTGTTTCATATCCAACTAGTAATTGGAATTTCTTATCTAATATGTGTGGTTTCAAATCTAGTAATTGAAATTTCTTATCTATTTTGTGTTGTTTCATATCCAGCTAGTAAGTGGAATTTCTTATCCAATGTATGGGAGTCAATTCACTAAAATATTATCCCACATTTTCTTTACTCAGAGGTCTGGATCTTCGCAAGTATATAATAAACAAGGAATCAACAGATCGTGACCTCTATGACCTAATTGCTGTTACAAACCATTATGGAGGGCTTGGTGGAGGTCACTGTAAGTTGCTGCTACAATCTAATGCGTATGCTATCTTTAGATTTTGGTCCTTTCAAGGTTCAGCTAGTTATATGTGAAGTAAATAAAACACACACCCCCATATTTCTAGCAAGATGTGGGGGGGACCTTTACTTTACCCTTCAACAGCCATTGCTGAATGGAAATTAAAGAGGAGTTATGGTAGTCATTCAGTGGTAGCAACATCCAACTTTATCATGTCATTAAATGGTAGCAACATCCAACTTTATGGTGTCATTAAATGGTAGCAACATCCAACTTTATGATGTCATTAAATGGTAACAACATCCAACTTTATGGTGTCATTAAATGGTAGCAACATCCAACTTTATGGTGTCATTAAATGGTAGCAACATCCAACTTTATGGTGTCATTAAATGGTAGCAACATCCAACTTTATGGTGTCATTAAATGGTAGCAACATCCAACTTTATGGTGTCATTAAGTGGTGGCAACATCCAACTTTATAATGTCATTAAATGGTAACAACATCCAACTTTATGATGTCATTAAGTGGTGGCAACATCCAACTTTATAATGTCATTAAATGGTAACAACATCCAACTTTATCATTTCCTTAGGTAGGGGCTCTGGGCGTTGCATGTGCAGTACAGTGTATGAAAGCTGCTGAATTTAAGGAGTGTACAACTCAAGTACAGTATGCTATTGTGCCCTTTTTTTGGGGGGTGATGGTTGGAAAAATAACTTTCTACAACAAACATTTCTATCTATCTGTTATCCTTTTGAGCCATAGATGGCACCTAGGGCAGGAATTCTGTTTCTTGTGTCCAACAATCTTTTGAGCCATAGATGGCACCTAGGGCAGGAATTCTGTTTCTTGTGTCCAACAATCTTTTGAGCCATGGATGGCACATAGGGCAGGAATTCTGTTTCTTGTGTCCAACAATCTTTTGAGCTATAGATGGCACATAGGGCAGGAATTCTGTTTCTTGTGTCCAACAATCTTTTGAGCTATAGATGGCACATAGGGCAGGAATTCTGTTTCTTGTGTCCAACAATCTTTTGAGCTATAGATGGCACATAGGGCAGGAATTCTGTTTCTTGTGTCCGACAATCTTTCACCTGTCAGACCTTGCACAGTACCTGCATTGTGTCACGCCACATGGCTCTGTTCTGGGTGAGTTTCTCAAGCTAGGCAAGGGAGCTTATGCCTGCTGTTTTGCCTCTCGCTTTAATGTTCTTTTTAATGTTTTTTTAGGTCGACTTCTTTTCCTTTTGCTCACTGGTTTCCCATTTGCTGGCTTGATTTGAGATTCCTTTGTTCTCCCTTCTCATCAATTGGCCAACATATGACCACCTTTTTATCTTTCCTCTTCTTCTACCTTTTAGCTCCCAGAGGAGCATAGGTCTTCAACAAACACTTTCCAAGTCGTTCTGTTTTTTTGCAATTCTTTTAAGATCATTCCATGTCTTCCCCATCATCTTCATCTCTGCTTCGATCTGTCTTCTCCAAGAATTCCTTGGTCTTCCTCTTTGTCTTTTCCCCTGGGGATTGATTAACCTTTTCTCTCTTTGACTTGTCCATATTTGTTAATTTTTTTTTTCTTAGTTATAGTTGATATCTTTAGATGCTTTAAACACATTCCATGGTATAAAAAGTATTTTTCTCATGAGTTTGTTTCCAAATGCATCCAGTTTATTTTTGATTTCTTTAGTTGTTTTCCAGCTCTGGCACACCTAAAGGTGGATAAGTAAATGCTCCTGTTTATGTTGACAATTATTTGTTGTCCCCTAAAGCGATGCATTGCCTGCTGTAAAAGTAAAGTACCTCCGTCACGCCAAGTGGTGTATAGGGAAATATGGTGTTAGTGACTCTATATTTTACAGACCTTCAGCACATGATTTTTGGGGTAATGTGGTCGGTATTATGCCCGTGCTGCTTTAATTTCCCAGAAAAAAAATCTGGTACCCATTTTAAGGCTGGGTGAACCCGGATCGATTGGGATCGAACCCTACCCCTTGTCCTTTGTAGTCCAGTTCACTAACTACTGAGCTATCGTGGCTCCCCATTGCTTGCTGGGTAGAAACATTTTCACAAGGACATGCCAAAATTGTTGAAGAGTTCTGGCCTGGATGTTCTATTCAGATTGCAACAGAAGCGTGTGTGTGGCTGGTGCAGGAAATCATTGGAGGTGGTAGGCAGGTAACAATCAGTATAACTCTGATAACGCCTTCATGTGAGACACTGCTACAATAGCTAATTTTTTAGTTAGCTGCGTGGCAGTGTGCCAAGCGTTCGGCTTCTCGTGGCAAGGCGCGGTGCCAGGGAGTACGGGTTCGATCCCACTTCGGACCATATATTGTTCTTCGTTTTTTTCTGTTGTTGTTTGTCTGTCAATTTTTCCGAGTGCTAACACATACTTCTTTGTTCTATTATTCCCTATTATCGCCTCGGAAGTTCCCTATATAATAATACTTATTTATTATAATTTGTATCCAGTATATAACCACTGGAAACTACTATTTGTTCTGTTTCGTCCAATAAATGTTTGTCTGCAACACAAGTATTCAGCCCTACTGTGAGATACTTGCATTAATAGGAAAGTACAAATATACAATTTATTTCCGGTCTGTGATCGTTACCCTATGCTATAGTCATTGAGAACGCCTTCGTGTAAGACACTGCTACAATAGCTAATTTTTTAGTTAGCTGCATGGCAGTGTGCCAAGCGTTCGGCTTCTCGTGGCAAGGCGCGGTGCCAGGGAGTACGGGTTCGATCCCGCTTCGGACCATATATTGTTCTTCATTTTTTTCTGTTGTTGTTTGTCTGTCAATTTTTCCAAGTGCTAACACATACTTCTTTGTTCTATTATTCCCTAACTCTGATAAGCATGTTCACATGGTTTAGCCTAGACCATTATGTGAGATCAATTGATGAATTACTAGAAAGTGTGCTGCACGGTGGGTACCTAGAAAATGCACGACAACAATAGGCTTGTTTAACCCAGGAGAAAATTCTCCAACTGGGGCGGGAGTTTCTTGAACATCCACCTTAAGTCCTGCTGACTTAGCCTCAAGTGATTTCCACCTGTTTGGTCCACAAACAACCCACTTTGGTGGGAGATATTTCGTCAGTGATGAAGAGGTTGACCATGAGGTGAAATTCTAGCTTAGAAAGCAGAGCAGAGGGTAATATGATATATTCCTGATATGCCTCAGGAATTGATAATAAGTGATAAGATGATGGGATAAGTGCATTGATGTTGGTGGTAATTATGTTGAGAAATTGTGATAATGTGGGGACTGGGTGGTCTAAAGGTAAAACATCAGCCTGTGGACAAAAATGTCCCAGGTTCAATTCCCACCACAGCTGATTGGAGGGTGGGGGGGGGGAAAGTATATTGAATTCATGGCTTTACCTTTCCCAGGCCTTTGGGTAGTGAGATCCAATGTCTAGCTCTCTTGGAAAGTGGTGGAAAACAGGATTCATGTCTTCATTCTGCACACATGAAAGAACCTCAAAGTTGGAAATGGAAAGAACCTCAAAGTTGGAAATGGAAAGAACCTCAAAAAGAATAGTCCAAGGAAGGCAGCTGCCCTGCACAATTGATAGGAAAATTCTACTCAAAACATTAAAACCTCGACAACAACAAAATTTGAGTACATCTGAAGTGGGAGAATATCTGCCTGTATGGCGGGGGAGACCTGAGCTCATGGCTGGAAATGGGAAAAAAAAGTTATATTCATGCAAAATGCTGTCACTCTGGACTTGGCTAGAGATGTCAAGTCAAGTTGGCAAACACAAAAAAGCAAACTAGCCAAATAGTAAAGTAAAAAAAAAATGTTCAACTTCTTATCTTAATTAGTTAGTTTTTTTTAAAAGCCATTTGTGCTTATTTATTGACTCCCCTTTGTACAATGTTTGGCTATTTATATTTTCAGTAAATATAGTGTTTACTTTTTCAGAAAATATAACTTATTTAATGTGGGTTTTTTTTTCAGAGTTCATTAAATGTTTGTTCATTTTAAATATTTTAGACACAGCTTATGCCATGAACAAAGACGATGACAACTGGTACTACTTTGATGACTCCAGCGTTACCCGTTCTTCACCTGACTCTGTTGTTGTAAGTCTCCATTATTTTTAGTAGCTATATTTTCTTATTAGCCATAGATTTTAGAAGCAGTGATCTCTGCAATATGTGCCACTTTGGCACACAAGTTTTCTGCTTTTGAGATTGTGGTTCTGCTCTATGTGCCATCTTCATTGTGGTTCTGTTCTATGTGCCGTCTTTGGCTCTAAAGGACAGTAGATAGGGAGATATTTTCTTATTATTATTCCTTTCCTTCCTCATCTGCCTTTAATATTGAGGGGAAATATAATTTGCAGTCTTTTGCTCGCCTCTGCTGCTGTTATGTTTCCTATTGTTTCGAATATTCCATCAATCCACCTTTTTTGTGGTTGGCCCATTGGGTCTGGTGTTCTTGCAATGTTTATTGAAGGCTTGTTGTGGAGTGTTTAGATGTTTCTGTCTTATCGCATGGTCAGACCATTTTATCTGTTGTTTCTTTATGTATTCTATAATGGGAAATATTCCTAGCTTTTTCCTCAGTTCTTCATTTCTGATCTTATCTCTCAGACTTTTTCCTGTCATTCGTCTAACACATTCCATCTCTCAGACTGTTTCCTGTCATTCATCTGACACATTTCATCTCTGTATAGGTTATTTTTCTTATTGTTCTTGCATCTAGGGCCCAGGACTAGCATTGGTAGCACAACATTGGGATGAATATTGTATTGTAGAGTGTCCGTTTTGCCTCTAGAGTTATTTCCTTGTTGGACAATGGTGGTGATAGCAGCCCAATGATTTGACAAGCTTTAATGCATCTTGAGTCTATTTCTGCTGTTTGTGAGTTGTCATTTATCACTAGACCTCCTAGGTATTTATATTCCTCTACTTGTTTTAGTTGTCTGTCGTCAATTGTTATATTTATATTCTGTTTCTCTTTTGCCACATTCATGACTAATGTTTTGTTGGTCTTTTTTTTCAATTTTTATTGAGTTCCTGTGCTGTTGAGTATACTTAAGTGTTCTTGTAGGTCTTCTATTTTTCTGTGTATTTGTGCCTGATCGTCTGCAAAAAGAAGCTTATTGATTTCCTCTGTCTCTGATGGGATAGTTAACCTACATGTATAGTCCTTGTAGGTTGTAAACAATAGGAGGGTGTCTCACTTGTGATCTAACTTTTAAGTGGTTTGTGTAACCTGCTGCTGTTCAGACTGTGCAGCTGTTGTTGATGTAGAGACTTTTATATAGATTGGTTAGATGTTGGCTTACTCCATATATTGTTAGTATCTCCCGTAGTTGTTCTCTTTTTATCTGGTCAAATGTTTTTTCCTGGTCAATGAAAGCCGTAGATATATTTTGATTGTGTTCTGTCTTCTTTTTTTGCCAGCTGTTTTATGATGAACAGAGCTTCAGTGCATCCTCTGTTTTTTCAGAATCTCATTTGAGAATCGCTTAACTGTAGTTCTGTTATTGACATTATTTTTTGTCACTATATATTATTAATGACTTTTATTTTCTCTTTTGGATTCTTATAACCGATGAAAAGAAATGATCTCATTGCATGCTTGGCAGACCTGTAGGCGCTAGTTGTTTCCCCAAAGATGACACAAAATATATATATATCTGCGATAAGGACTCAATCAGAGTAGGATTCCAGACTCTCACATGAAGTCAGCTGTCAGGTTAAGTGTGTTGATCGCCCCCACAGGCAGAACATCACAATTAGAGTCTGCCAGATCCACTCTGATTGAACACCCGTTAAAATGTTGCACTGTGTTCTGCGCCAGTGGCCCAGTGCATCCGATTTCAGCCAGCATTTTATTCAGGTTTGCATTCCTTAGCCTTTGATTGTCCCCAATCTTCCTGCAAGGCAACAGATGATCTTTTCTGTAGGGGGATTCTGCCCTTAGATGGTCGGCCCTCCCAGGTGTACGAGCACCATCTGCCCGAGTCACTAGAGGTGACTAACACAGACATGCACACACAAAGATAGGAGATGTGACCAACACAGACATGCACACAGCGATACGAGGCATGACTAACACTGACACACATCACGTTATGAGATATGACTAATACAGTGTGGAGGACTTGGTGGAGTTAACCCTGTGGTGCTTGCAGAGTTCAGTCAATAAGGTCTGCAGATGTGGTAATTTTCTGGATTGTAGTGCCTGGAGTGCTGATCTTGCATCTGTCAAAAACACTACAGGCTGCAGGCTAAGATTACTGTTCAGCAGTTTTTCTATTGCCAACATTATTGCTTGTATTTCTGCATCATAATTGTGACAATATTTCCCAGTTGCTATTTTACTCATATCCCTAGTGTTATTTGGGTACTCTATATATGCACCTGCTCCCCCATTCTTTACTGCATTCTGTGCTGATCCATCTGTGTACACACGAATCCGTAGGTCTTGCGGGTATTCGTCATCCAGGAAACAGAGTTATTGTTTTTCGCTGTAGACTATTCTGTTCCTCTTTGTCAACTATTCCTTTCACTTCTGTCCGTATTTGAACTGATAATCCTGATTCCTCTGTCCAGGGAGTCTGTTCTGGTATGGGCAGTAGGGGGTTAACAACTCTTGGCATGTCTGGTGTTTGTCTACTAATACGCTTGGCTTGGTGGATAAAACTGCTTCTCTTAAGTCGTCCCAATGCAAGATTTTGGAATCGGCCTGTCTACCTTGTTTTCTTTTGCCTGCTATTGTACCCTGCAGAATCGCCGTAACAACAAGGCCTGTAGTAGATCTTATAACTTGTCTGTACCATTTTCATTTCTTTTCTTTTATTGTAGGCAGTAAGTTTTAATTGGTTCAGTGGATTTTTGGATTTTAATCCGCACTTCCTCTTTGCTGATATGGTCTCTATAAAATATTCACAAGATCTTTCTTATCATCTTATCTCCAGAGCTTGTTTGCTTCTTTCAAGGTCGGCAGTGAGTGTCCATGTTTCACAGTAGATACAATTGATGTCACTTAAATTTCATGTCATTAGATAATTTATAATTCCAAGATATTGGTTGATTAATGTTAATGCATTTGTTGTCTGTCCTAATCACTGATGTTGCTATATTCTGTTTTTCCACAGACAAATGCTGCATATGTCCTGGTCTACCAGAGGAAAGGAATCACAGAAAACAGATCACCACAATCAGCAAGAGGTCACATATCCAGGAAATCAAAAAACCACACAAGCAACTCCAGTAGCATCGGCTACATAGAGCAGTCCATCCCAAACGGAGTTGGAGCAGCTAGCGAGGATGATGACATGGACATTAATTGATGTCGACTGCATTCTAAAATTGATTGTTGGAAAAAAAATTGATTCTTTCTTCAAAGTGTGATTTTGTTTTTCCTGTGTACTAATAAATGGCTGTTTTGTTTTTGTTTGCAATTTTCACTTTAGAATTTTGTTTTGTTTATTTATTTCACTGCAGGTTGTTTTCCATGGCAGTGCTAATTTTTTGAATGGACGTTCCGAGATAGTTTTTGTGGGTCCTGTATTTTCATTTACTTTGATTGAAAAGAAAAGCATTTGGTACCGTTGAGTTGTAAATATTTTGCACATGTTGGTACAGTTAATTTTTTCTGAGCATTTCGTTACACTTGATGAGAATGTTAAACTCATCATAGTCCTCGTTAACTTCAGGTCCAAATGTACCTGATTTTGTTAAAATGTCACAATGGTTGATGAGAATGTGTATGAGACTCCTGAGATTAGGTAATCAAGCTTGGTACAAGTAACATGGAGAGAATGAGAGGATGGATTTGGGAGGTTGGTAGTGTAGTTGTGAGAAGCATTTAGCTTGCTGACCATGTTTGCAAATAGCTCTTATGGTTCACCCGGCCACTAGGAAATGGGGTCCAAAGTTCATGCTGTGGGAAGATCAAGAAATATTGACACTGCAGTAAAGTTAATGCTGTGGTAAGATAAAAAAATATTGAGACTGCAGTAAAGTTAATGCTGTGGAAGATCAAGAAATGTTGACACTGCAGTAAAGTTAATGCTGTGGGAATAGATCAAGAAATGTTGACACTGCAGTAAAGTTAATACTGTGGGAAGATCAAGAAATGTTGACACTGCAGCAAAGTTAATGCTGTGGGAAGATCAAGAAATGTTGACACTGCAGCAAAGTTAATACTGTGGGAAGATCAAGAAATGTTGAGACTGCAGTAAAGTTAATGCTGTGGGAAGATCAAGAAATGTTGACACTGCAGCAAAGTTAATGCTGTGGGAAGATCAAGAAATATTGACACTGCAGCAAAGTTAATGCTGTGGGAAGATCAAGAAATGTTGACACTGCAGCAAAGTTAATGCTGTGGGAAGATCAAGAAATGTTGAGACTGCAGTAAAGTTAATGCTGTGGGAAGATCAAGAAATATTGACACTGCAGCAAAGTTAATGCTGTGGGAAGATCAAGAAATATTGACACTGCAGCAAAGTTAATGCTGTGGGAAGATCAAGAAATATTGACACTGCAGCAAAGTTAATGCTGAAGGTTACACCATTCGATAGTTTCTCATCAACTAACAGCTGTCCATCAACAGTTTAGGATGACACCAGTTCACATTGCATTTCTTTTACTCTTTATTTATATATATATATATATAACCAGCAAGCTCCAGGAACTATCAATTGGCATACTTTGCTTCATGTGTTGGAAAAGGATAACAGCACCTGAGTGTTTGGAGTTCAGCTCTATTAATCAGTAAATCTTACCCACTACTCAGATCTGGATAAATATGGTAACCACTTCTTGGACAAATGTATGTTGTAGAATTCCCATATGAGTTTGATGAGAAGTGGTTTTGTTGGCTACCATTTCTAGATTTAAATCAGAAATAGACTAATGTAGACTAAGACATTAAAATGTATTTATGCAAACAAAAATATATTCACAATAGTTGCACTGTTTATACTCACATTGTTCTGCTGATGGGACTTGGTCCTTAACCCTACATTATGATACCTTTGTTAAAATGACACTCGCAAAATAATAATTGGGGAACTGGTTGGTCTTGAGGCAAGATGCCAGCCTTGAGACAGAGAGGTTGTGGGTTCAAATCCAGGCTAGTTGGGAATTTTATTTATGATTTCTGTCTGCGGCAACCACCCCCAGGTCTTAGCAGCGTGGCTTAACGTCAATTACTCATGGACAGAAAAAAATATGAGTACCTTCGAAAATGGAGTTATTTGCCTGTGCGACGATGGACCCCTGTGCACACGGCTGCTAGGGAAAATGGATCAACACGCAAAATTCAGTTCCTAGTCTCTAGGGACTTCGTCAGAGGTAAAAAAAAAAAAAGGCTGGTGAACGAAAAAAAAATGTTTTTGGAGCAAACATTTTTTTACCACTTTACACCTTCATAGTTAATCCTACCATTGACCCCTGGCAAGTCATAGGTAAAGAGCTGCTGCTTTGTGCAAATTTGTTGGCCATAAGTGCAATAATTTATTTTAAATACTTCTGACTGTGAAATTATTTTTGGCCGTTGGTGAAAGATAAAAAAAACCTTTGTAAACACAGGCTAGGCAACAAACGGGCGTAAAGATAAAAGCAGACATGTCAATAAACAAAACACCGTCCAAGTGCCATAGTGCTATGTATTTGATTTCTGAGTCATAAATTGGATCTAAGCAGACAAACGATTACTGCTTTTGATTACTGTTGCTCTACGTAGGTTAATGCAAGGATTTGTAGCAAAAGTTCAACGAAAATATTTATGAAATTTACAATGGGTGTTGACAAGTTTTACAAATGTATCATAAACATGTCTCACAGATAGGTATCGTAATGTGGGGTTTAAGGCACAAGCATAGAATACAATCAAGCAAAATGAGGTGCTTAAGAAATTCTGCAAACAAAACAAGAAGGGCAGGAAACAACAGCAGCAGAGACCAGCAAAAGACAGCAAATTTTATCTGCCCATGATGCTGAAAGGCAATTGAGTTGTTGATGTAATGCCATGAGGTGATGTGGGCATGGTGCCCATTGAGTGTGGCGGGGTGTAATGGCTTTCTTGACATTCCCATTGGACATCTTGACATTTTACTGGAGAAGTTGGAGTTTGTCTGGTTCCAGGTTATGCTGGGAAACTACTAGTCCAGCCCAGAGGTACAGCCTGGGTCTTCTATATCAGTAAGTGCCACCACTACAGTGAACACAACAATCCTAACTTCTGTTAGCCAGCCTGTTTGACTTGTCCAGCCCAGAGGTACAGCAACCCTGGGTCTTCTATATCAGAAAGTGCCACCACTACAGTGAACACAACAATCCTAACTTCTGTTAGCCAGCCTGTTTGACTTGTCCAGCCCAGAGGTATGACAATCCTGTGTCTTCTATATCAGTAAGTGTTACCACTACAGTAATCACGGCAATCCTAGCTTCTGTTAGCCAGCCTGTTTGACTTGGCCAGCCCAGAGGTATGACAATCCTGTGTCTTCTATATCAGTAAGTGTTACCACTACAGTAATCACGGCAATCCTAGCTTCTGTTAGCCAGCCTGTTTGACTTGTCCAGCCCAGAGGTACAGCAACCCTGGGTCTTCTATATCAGTAAGTGTTACCACTACAGTAATCACGGCAATCCTAGCTTCTGTTAGCCAGCCTGTTTGACTTGTCCAGCCCAGAGGTACAGCAATCCTGTGTCTTCTATATCTGTAAGTGCCACCACTACAGTAATCACGGCAATCCTAGCTTCTGTTAGCCAGCCTGTTTTGCCACAGGCTGTTACCGGGGAGGCCATGAGGAAGTACAGCTGCTAGGTTTTGATCAGCTGACTGTCCGCCAACCCTGCTGTTGGTTTTTAATTGAGGCAACCGGGCAAATGAGGAAGGCAAGACGAAAAGTAAGATGTAATTGTCAGTGATATTTGTCTTGTTTCTCAGTCTTACTGTCATAGGTTACTAACCCTCTCCCTGTTATGGTTGTTGTTAGCTTTCCCAGGAGTTCACTCAAACTTGAATCTATTATTTTTGTATAATGAATATGACATTCTGAGAACAAAGCTGGGATCAGGCCAGTAAATAATTTGAATATTTGATCAGAATTCCTCTCATCAAGCTTCAGCATTAGTATTCTCCATGAAAACATATGGGAACCAGGGAGTGACAAAAGAAATTGATAACAACTCACGTTACATATCCAGTGATACACAGAAAGCTACACATACTTCTTTGCTGCAATGTCTCCTGCACAGTTTTTTTGTCATTGATATTTGAGTCAGTATGTTCATCTGAACCTTTCCATAAAGATAAAACAGAAAGACTCCATTCTTACACATTCAAAGGGATTTGAAGAAGGTGTGTCTTCAAATTAGACAACTTTTGTGGTTCAAAATTGAATATTACACCCTCAATTAAAACCGTCACTTTTACTAATCTTTCATCTTTTTCTTACGTTATGAGCATTAACTGCTAAAATATAATTCATACATTAATATTGAGTTTAGCTAGAAATATGTGACTTTTTGTGTGTGTTGTCACAAACTGAAACCACTACTAAAATATTAATTTGAAAAATGAGTTGAATGTTTCAGACTCAGGTCACTTTGTTCTTTAATGTTTCACAATTTTGAAGATTATAACTAAAATACCACATAGAGATGAAAGCAAACAACTGTGCATGGCCAAGCAGGTGGGCACAAGAATAGACAGATTTGGTTACTTTGAATACATTTCCCTGTAAATGAACAAGAGCCCACTGAGCTAAGAATACATTTCTCTGTAAGTGGGCAAGAGCCTACTGAGTTAAGATTACATTTCTCTGTAAATGGGCAAGAGCCCACTGAGTTAAGATTACATTTCTCTGTAAATGGGCAAGAGCCTACTGAGTTAAGAATATATTTCTCTGTAAATGGGCAAGAGCCCACTGAGTTAAGAATAGCCAGCTACTGACTTTGTGAAAGTGGAGCAGGCATGGGTGAATGCCAAAAGAAAGAAAAATCCAAACCCCCCCCCCCCCCATGATATTGTGGTCATGGTAGATACAGTAAGAGGTGGCCAGTGACAAAATGTCATATAGGAATCCAGTGAAGTATATTATTTCACTGTTCTAGGTCATCTAAAGGTGAGAGTGCCTGTGTAGACATAAACTAAACAAGTTACCCATTTTGCTTCATCGGTGCTGAGTGACCATCAAAAGCTGTTACCAAACCCACATTGACCGTCTTGTCAAGCAAATACGCTATCATGACGCTTCTAGCACTTATAGAGTTCACCTCTGTCATTTTTCTGCATTGTCAATTGCCTAATGATTATTTTAAGTTTCTCTGGGGTTTTAGACCAGTTACTAACAGTTTATGGTAAAGGATAATTATGATCGATGGCTTGACAAGCTGTCATTGTAAAAAGTATTGTTATGGAAACAGCGCCATATATTTTAGAGCAGTGATCTCTGCAATATGTGCCACTTTGGCACGCAAGGTTTCTGTTTTTGAGATTGTGGTTCTGCCCTATGTGCCGTCTTCGGCTCGAAAGGACAATAGATAGATAGATAATTATGAACTGATGATCTATATCTGACAATGTGTCCATTATTGTTTGGTATTTTGGTAAATATAATTGTGTAAATTGTGGCTAATTGTTCATAGATTTGGACAAATTGTAAATAATTTTGACATGAATTGAATGAAACACTGGAAGCGTGTGAAAGATTTACATTCATATTTCCTCATTTTGAATGCTGGCTGCCATGTCAGTAGAGAATGAGTTTGGTTAATAATCTTATGAATTGATTACGTTGTTGTTATATGAAGTTTTGTATCTAAGTTATCAATCAGATAAGCATGCTTTTGTGAAGCCAAATGTGGTTTTGTTAAGCCAAACTTGTGTTACATTTGTTAATTTATTTATCTGGCCTGGGTATCTTATATTATCCATCTGTTTGTTGAAACTTTGTGGATAGCTGTAGTTGTTTATCTGGGGCCATCTTCTGCTTGTCTTCCTTTGGTGATTACTCTTCCTTCTTGTCTACCTGCAAAATGATGTTAACTGTGCAGTTGTGACTACAGCAAGTTGTGACTACAGCAAGTTGTGACTACAGCAAGTTGTGACTACAGCAAGTTGTGACTACAGCAAGTTGTGACTACAACAAGTTGTGACTACAACAAGTTGTGACTACAGCAAGTTGTGACTACAGCAAGTTGTGACTACTACAAGTTGTGACTACAGCAAGTTGTGACAACAAGTTGTGACTACAACAAGTTGTGACTACAGCAAGTTGTGACTACAACAAGTTGTGACTACAGCAAGTTGTGACTACAACAAGTTGTGACTACAACAAGTTGAGATTTAGAACCTTTCAGCCCAACACATCTGACCTCAGCATGGCATTTGTGCTTTACAGTTGCCTTCTTTTTCTTCTTCTTCTTCTTCTTCTTCTTAAATGATTAGACCAGCATGGGCCACTAACAAGATGATACACTTTAGGTCTTCACTTGTTCCCCATAGTCTTTCTAGCAGGATTGTTTCTGTAGGTCATATTTATGTTCTTTAGTGTTCATATTTATGTTTTTTAGGGTATTTTTTCTTCTTTCTTTCCTCATTTATCTTTCAGCAACAAAGGGAGAATAATTTTTGGTCCTTTGCTTTTCTGGTGGCCTCTGGTGTTTCCTAGTGTTTCTAATATTCAATCAATTCCATCTTAGGGTATTTGCTTTCTCAAATTGTTTGGCCGGACTAGTTAGCCAGCGTGTGGAAGTGAAGTAGGGACAATGGTGGCAGATAGACAGTTATCTATGAGTCACTGCACCACTTTCTGCCCAATTTCTGTTAGACTTCCTGGCTCCTATCCAGAGGTATGCCTCGGAGACGAATAATTATAAATGAGTATTATTATAAACGGAAACTTTCTGAGGTGGCAGATCAACGAATCATTTCAGGGGAAGAGGTATGTTTACAACACTCTGGAAAAATTAAACATATATAGTCGACAACAGAAAAAAAAAAAATTAAACATATATAGTCAACATATAGTCAACAACAAAAACAACAAAAAATAAAAGACAGCTCGAATCCATACTCCTCAACACCTCGCCTTGCCACAAGTTACTGTGCGTACGACACAATGTGTCTCTCTGGAACTGCTGCAGGGGTTTTTGTTATCTGTCAATTCATCTGATTCTTGGTCTATTTCAAGCTCCTGAGTCCTTGTCATTGACTGTAGTTGTAATAGCTAGTTGCACTCCTTTCTCATGAGATGACAGACAGACTCTCATTGTTTCATGTCTTCATTGTGTTGAATGATGGACACAGCCTGATGAAATTTTATCTTTTCTTGTGCTATGTGTTGGACATAATTTCATGTCTTTACTGTCCTGCTTGATGCATGTAGTTTCATCAACTTTTCTAATGTCTTTACTGTCCTGCTTGATGCATGTAGTTTCATCAACTTTTCTAATGTCTTTACTGTCCTGCTTGATGTTGGACATAGTTTCATCAACTTTTCTAATGTCTTTACTGTCCTGCTTGATGTTGGACATAGTTTCATCAACTTTTCTAATGTCTTTACTGTCCTGCTTGATGTTGGACATAGTTTCATCAACTTTTCTAATGTCTTTACTGTCCTGCTTGATGTTGGACATAGTTTCATCAACTTTTCTAATGTCTTTACTGTCCTGCTTGATGTTGGACATAGTTTCATCAACTTTTCTAATGTCTTTTCTGTCCTGCTTGATGTTGGACATAGTTTCATCAACTTTTCTAATGTCTTTACTGTCCTGCTTGATGATGGACATAGTTTCATCAACTTTTCTAATGTCTTTACTGTGCTTGATGTTGGACATAGTTTCATCAACTTTTCTAATGTCTTTACTGTGCTTGATGTTGGACATAGTTTCATCAACTTTTCTAATGTCTTTACTGTGCTTGATGTTGGACATAGTTTCATCAACTTTTCTAATGTCTTTACTGTGCTTGATGTTGGACATAGTTTCATCAACTTTTCTAATGTCTTTACTGTGCTTGATGTTGGACATAGTTTCATCAACTTTTCTAATGTCTTTACTGTGCTTGACGTTGGGCATAGTTTCATCTTTTCTAATGTCTTTACTGTCCTGCTTGACGTTGGACATAGTTTCATCAACTTTTCTAATGTCTTTACTGTCCTGCTTGATGTTGGACATAGTTTCATTAACTTTTCTAATGTCTTTACTGTCCTGCTTGATGTTGGACATAGTTTCATCAACTTTTCTAATATCTTTACTGTCCTGCTTGATGTTGGACATAGTTTCATTAACTTTTCTAATGTCTTTACTGTTCAGCTTGATGTTGGACATAGTTTCATCAACTTTTCTAATGTCTTTACTGTCCTGCTTGATGTTGGACATAGTTTCATCAACTTTTCTAATATCTTTACTGTCCTGCTTGATGTTGGACATAGTTTCATCAACTTTTCTAATGTCTTTACTGTCCTGCTTGATGTTGGACATAGTTTCATCAACTTTTCTAATGTCTTTACTGTCCTGCTTGATGTTGGACATAGATCATATCTAGATCAACAGCCCACACTAATGCAGTAACTGACTTGAAGTTGTTTCTTAGTTCCATGGTTGAAACTTCCCTAGTAAGTAATGTTTTGCTTAGTGATTATCTTAGTCTGCCTTGTTTTCTTTTACCAGATGGTTTACTCTGATATGACATTCTTATGTTAGCTCTGGTATCACATCCCTACATTAGTTCTGGTATCACATCCTGATGTTAGCTCTGGTATCACATCCCTACATTAGCTCTGATATCACATCCCTATGTTAGTTCTGGTATCACATCCCGATGTTAGCTCTAGTATCGCATCCTTATGTTTAGCTCTGGTATCACATCCCTATGTTAGCTCTGGTATCACATCCCTATTGTTAGTTCTGGTATCACATCTCTATGTTAGCTCTGGTATCACATCCCTATGTTTAGCTCTGGTATCACATCCCTATATTAGCTCTGGTATCACATCCCTATGTTAGCTCTGGGAACACATCCCTATGTTAGCTCTGGTATCACATCCCTATGGTTAGCTCTGGTATCACATCCTTATGGTTAGCTCTGGTATCACATCCTTATGGTTAGCTCTGGTATCACATCCCTATGTTAGCTCTGGTATCATATCCCTATGGTTAGCTCTGGTATCACATCCCTATGGTTAGCTCTGGTATCACATCCCTACGTTAGCTCTGATATCACATCCCTATGGTAGCTCTGGTATCACATCCCTATGTTAGCTATGGTGTCACATCCCTGTGTTACTCTGGTATCACATCCCTATGTTAGCTCTGGTATCACATCCCTATGGTTAACTCTGGTATCACATCCCTATGTTAGCTATGGTGTCACATCCCTATGTTAGCTCTGGTATCACATCCTTATGGTTAGCTCTGGTATCACATCCCTATGGTTAGCTCTGGTATCACATCCCTATGTTAGCTATGGTGTCACATCCCTATGTTAGCTATGGTGTCCCATCCCTATGTTACATCCCTATGTTACTCTGGTATCACATCCCTATGTTACTCTGGTATCACATCCCTATGTTAGCTCTGGTATCACACAGGAGTTGAACAATCTAAGTTTCTCTATAAATCATCCTAATTAATGTGTGCAAACTTCTAGCGTAACTTACACAACCATTCAATCAAACACAAGCAGGCTTGGTTGTTATCACATTCCTGCTACACCATTTCATAGTTCCTAACATATTTATTGCTTGTACAATATGGTTTTGTTTATTTGAAATTTCTTGTTATATTTTGCCATGAACTATTAGTTTTTAAAAACTTTAGAACCATATTCTGGTGTTGTAAACCTTGAGAAGTTCAATTATTTCACTTCAGTTAAAGCCTCATAGGAGATGATTTTGAATTATGGGCAATATGTTATCATGTGGAAGTTTTGTATGTGTGTATGGAAGGTTGTTACACATCAGGGTGTTACAATATTTAGCACTACAAACCTTACAATATAATCTTTTCTAAACAGTGACCTCCGTCATTTTTCTGACAAAACTCTTGTTAAATTATTTAGTATTTTCAAACGTATAGTGTCTGCATCAAAGGTTGTTTACCGTAGTGCACTATTTTGATTGTTGTGTGCCTGATTGTGTGACTGAATCTCAAATCTGCCTCTTAATGTTGTCTTTCCGCCTCTTTTACCATTTGTTTGTTTGTTTTTTTTAAATTTTGCACACATTCAAGTTGGTGTTTTCTCTCTCTCTCTCTCTCTCTGCGATCAAGTCTCAATCAGAGTAGGATTCCAGACTCTCTCTCTCTCTGCGATCAAGACTCAATCAGAGTAGGATTCCAGACTATCTCTCTCTCTCTCTCTGCAATCAAGACACCATCAGAGTAGGATTCCAGACTCTCTCTCTCTCTCTGCAATCAAGACTCCATCAGAGTAGGATTCCAGACTCTCTCTCTCTCTCTCTGTGATCAAGACTCAATCAGAGTAGGATTCCAGACTCTCTCTCTCTCTCTGCGATCAAGACTCAATCAGAGTAGGATTCCAGACTCTCTCTCACTCTCTGTGATCAAGACTCAATCAGAGTAGGATTCCAGACTCTCTCTCACTCTCTGTGATCAAGACTCAATCAGAGTAGGATTCCAGACTCTCTCTCTGTGATCAAGACTCAATCAGAGTAGGATTCCAGACTCTCTCTCTGTGATCAAGACTCAATCAGAGTAGGATTCCAGACTCTCTCTCTGCGATCAAGACTCAATCAGAGTAGGATTCCAGACTCTCTCTCTGTGATCAAGACTCAATCAGAGTAGGATTCCAGACTCTCTCTCTCTCTGCGATCAAGACTCAATCAGAGTAGGATTCCAGACTCTCTCTCTCTGTGATCAAGACTCAATCAGAGTAGGATTCCAGACTCTCTCTCTGTGATCAAGACTCAATCAGAGTAGGATTCCAGACTCTCTCTCTCTGTGATCAAGACTCAATCAGAGTAGGATTCCAGACTCTCTCTCTGTGATCAAGACTCAATCAGAGTAGGATTCCAGACTCTCTCTCTCTCTGCGATCAAGACTCAATCAGAGTAGGATTCCAGACTCTCTCTCTCTGTGATCAAGACTCAATCAGAGTAGGATTCCAGACTCTCTCTCTGTGATCAAGACTCAATCAGAGTAGGATTCCAGACTCTCTCATGAAGTCAGCTGTCTGTTTAAGCGAATCGATTACCCCATATAGTTTCTCTTCCAGGGAGGTGGGCGTGGACCACATGCTCTTCTCATCAAGTTGTTGTTCAGTCTTACTCTTAAAAGTTGGTATCCTTCTCCCTATTGTTTATTTGTAGCTGACTTGTTGTCCCAGTTGATCGGGTTAGTTAATTCATTGAGTTAATTCATTTGAAAACAAAATGTATGATGATGTTTATAGCATTGTACTAAACACATCTTTCTTGAAACTTATTTGTGTGTGACATCTTAATGCATACGATGAAGCAGAATAAGAACACAGTATCAGCAAAAATATGTGAAACTGTCATTTTGAAAAAAAAGATGAGAGACTAATAAATGATAATTGAATACACAGATCAAGAAGTTTCAATCTATATTATGTTTCTTGTTTGTTTTATGATGTATTTGTTTTGTGTGTGTGTATTAACACATTCCTAACCAAGGGGATTATAACAAACTGTGGCATGGCTGTTTCTCACAAATAAAAAAAAATTAGTAAATAGCAGAGAGAAAATAAAATGAAAATTGATTAAAAAAACATGTGGTTTGTTTGGACAATTTGCCAGAGAAGTCTGAAAAGTGGTTAAATAAGAGAAATACAAGGTTTTAGTGGGAAAATATTTTTGGAGCTTTGATGGCTGAGTGGTTAGCGTGCTCACTTCCTGATCAGAATGGTCTGGGTTTGATCTCCAGAAGTGGCAGATTTGTTTTTGGGCCAACAAGGCTCCAGGGCTCACCCAGCCTCTAGAAATGGGTACCAGAGATTTTTCTTGGAAGTAATGGTGGTCTGGCATGACACAGACCTCATCACCCCAAAGTGTGCTATGGTCATGGAAAAATATGGTCACTAACACTGTATTCCCCATACACCTAGCAAGGCATGGAGGGAAGCTTTACTTTAATTTAACTCTTTTCGTACGTTTCATCGTTTAGTGCGCCACACTCAATTTGATTAGTGTGAACGCCATCAAACCATATTCTTATTACATGTCTTGTATCATATGGATATTGTTGAAATCTAATACCTTGTTCAATTATCTAAAAATTCATATATAATATGTTATCATCATCATCATCATCATCGTGTGCCTTCTCCGCAACGAAGGTTGGCTATCATGGATCGCCATTCTACTTTGTTTCTTGCTTTGATGGTGCAGGCTGTCATAGATTGACTTGTCCATCTTTTGATGTTACTCGTCCATGTTAGTCTTGGTCTGCCTATGCCTCTTTTACCTTGTATTTTTCCTTCCAATATTACTTTTAGTAGGCTGTTGTGTCTTTTAACATGCCCCAAAAATTTCATTTGTCTTGTCTTAATTGTATTTAGTAGTTCTCTTTTTATTTTCAGTTGTTTTAAAACTTTATCGTTTGTTATCTTTTGTTTCCATCCAATTCTACCTATTCTTCTATATATCCACATTTCAAAGGCTTCAATTTTCTGTTCTGTTTTCTTGTCTAATGTCCATGTTTCTGCACCATACAGGACTATTGAGAAGATGTAACATTTTGCCATTCTTAGTTTCAGCCCTGTTGATATTTGTTTTGTTGTTAGTATATTTTTCATGGCATTAAAATTACTTTTTGCCAATAATATGTTATATGTGAGATAAGTATAAATATGTAGATTAATTCTTAAAACCATGAAAAATGTTGTCCCTGAAATCTCTTCCGTTGCGTCGATAAAAAGGCTCCGTACGGAAAGAGTTAATGGAAATAATTGTGCAAAACATCAATAAATTAAAAGCTGCTAAAAATGGCTCCAGGTTCATCTCATCACTAACAAGAGCCAGTTTTGCAGTTCGTTGTACAGAATGTGTTAATTAATTAATGACAAAATTTAAGTGAGATCTGGAAGTGTCAAGTCCTGTAGGGACCTCAACACCAAACTGAATTTGTCAATGAATCATAGAAGGAGGGGGAATGTTTATAGCACTTGGAAAAAAATGATAAATAATCAAGAGAAAAACAACAAAGAATATACGGTTCGAAGCAGGATCGAACCCTTACTCCATGGCACAGCGCCTTGCCACGAAAAGCCAAACGCTAGGTAACACTGCCAACTCAGCTAGCTAAAATTATTTTTGAAGATCAAAGTTGATTTATCAACCAGTGTTGTTGCATATGTAGAGTTGAGACTAGATGTGGATGGTAAATTGAATCAACAAGTTTCATGCAGGCTACAGTTTAGGTTGCTTGTATCATCTATCTTTTTGATCTGAAGACAGCACTGAGGGTAGACATTAAAGGTTAAGGCATAAAAATGCGAAGCTACAGTAAAGCTGAATGTGAGGAAAAATTAAAAAATAGAAAAAAAATGGTATGTAAGAAGCTTTACGTGATAAGTGGACGACACAGACTAAACGACGTTTCGGCCCAATAGGCCTACATCAGGAACAAATAAAAAAACACACACACAAAACTAATAACGAAACAACCAAAACAAAAACAATGGAAATGTGTTAAAGAAAACAAAATTATCTATCCTGTGTGTAAACACCTCTGTTTTTTTTTACCTCTGTTTACACACAGGATAGATAACTTTGTTTTCTTTAACACATTTCGATTGTTTTTGTTTTGGTTGTTTCGTTATTAGTTTAGTGTGTGTGTTATTTTGTTTGTTCCTGCTGAAGACCTATTGGGCCGAAACGTCGTTTAGTCTGTGTCGTCCACTTATCACGTAGACATTAAAAACTCTCCACTTCCGATGATCTTTGCTGTTAATTGTCACTTTTGGCTCAGGATCTCCCATCATGTCTCACCATGTGTCCCTGTACTAGGCCAACTGCTCAATCTTGGCATGAGATTGGATCCCTGCTGTTGCTGCTTCTCATATCAGTGTTCTTATTTATGTTTCTCTAAGTCTGCCTCTTTTTCTTTTGCCCTCCAGCTTCTTTTTTGAGGCTTACTTTGAGATACTCTCATTACTCTTCTCATCACTAGGTCAACATAAGTTCACTGCATGCTGGTTACTTGGTTACTTTAAAAAGGGGAAGGTGGGAGGGGGGCACTGGTTACTTTAAAAAGAGGAAGGTGGGAGGGGGCACTGGTTACTTAGTTACAATAAACAGTGTGGGGACGGGTTTCATAGACTGGTTATGTTTCTGTGCTTAGTAATTAATTTTTATTTCCATATTTGATCAAGATTTCTGAAAGTCATTGCTGCCTTCACCATTCTAATTCTACAATCTTTCTTTGATCTCTCTTAGATCTTTCCTTCTTGATCTATGCAGCTCCCAATAGTACAATGTGATCTACTTCTTCCACTGCTTTTCCCTCCAGGTGTATTTTTTTTATATTCTGGACGAATTTGATTTTTTATTACTTCTGTCATCTCTTGGCTGATCTCAAGTCCTATTTTACCAGCCATTGATGACAGGGCATTTGTTTTTTCTTGCAACATATTCACGTTGCTACTGGTGAGTCTGTTAGAGGAGATGTAAGAAGTAAGTAAAGAGAAAGAAGCAATTAAAGAGATAGAAGTAACTAAAGAGATGGAGGTAACTAAAGAGATATAATTATCTAAAGAGATAAATTAACTAAAGAGATATAATTATCTAAAGAGATATAAGCAACTAAAGAGATATAATTATCTAAAGAGATAAATTAACTAAAGAGATATAATTATCTAAAGAGATAAATTAACTAAACAGATAGAAGTAACTAAAGAGATAGAAGTAACTAAAGAGATATAAGAACTAAAAAGAGAGAAGTAACTAATGGGATAGAGGTAACTAAAGAGATAGAAGTAACTAAAGAGATAGAGTTAACTAAAGAGATAGAAGCACTTAAAGAGATAGAAGTAACTAAAGAGATAGAGGTAACTAAAGAGATAGAGGTAACTAAAGAGATAGAAGCAATTAAAGAGATAGAAGTAACTAATGGGATAGAGGTAACTAAAGAGATAGAAGTAACTAAAGAGATAGAGGTAACTAAAGAGATAGAAGCAATTAAGAGATAGAGGTAACTAAAGAGATAGAAGCAATTAAAGAGATAGAAGTAACTAATGGGATAGAGGTAACTAAAGAGATAGAAGTAACTAAAGAGATAGAGGTAACTAAAGAGATAGAAGTAACTAAAGAGATAGAGGTAACTAAAGAGATAGAGGTAACTAAAGAGATAGAAGCAATTAAAGAGATAGAAGTAACTAAAGAGATAGAGGTAACTAAACAGATAGAAGCACTTAAAGAGATAGAAGTAACTAAAGAGATAGAGGTAACTAAAGAGATAGAAGCACTTAAAGAGATAGAAGTAACTAAAGAGATAGAGGTAACTAAAGAGATAGAGGTAACTAAAGAGATAGAAGCAATTAAAGAGATAGAAGTAACTAATGGGATAGAGGTAACTAAAGAGATAGAAGTAACTAAAGAGTTAGAGGTAACTAAAGAGATAGAAGCAATTAAAGAGATAGAGGTAACTAAAGAGATAGAAGCAATTAAAGAGATAGAAGTAACTAATGGGATAGAGGTAACTAAAGAGATAGAAGTAACTAAAGAGATAGAGGTAACTAAAGAGATAGAAGTAACTAAAGAGATAGAGGTAACTAAAGAGATAGAGGTAACTAAAGAGATAGAAGCAATTAAAGAGATAGAAGTAACTAAAGAGATAGAGGTAACTAAAGAGATAGAAGCAATTAAAGTGATAGAAGTAACTAAAGAGATAGAGGTAACTAAAGAGATAGAAGTAACTAAAGAGATAGAGGTAACTAAAGAGATAGAAGTAACTAAAGAGATAGAAGTAACTAAAAAGTTAGAGGTAACTAAAGAGATAGAAGTAACTAAAGAGTTAGAAGTAACTAAAGAGATAGAAGTAACTAAAGAGTTAGAGGTAACTAAAGAGATAGAGGTAACTAAAGAGATAGAAGTAACTAAAGAGATAGAAGTAACTAAGGGGATCATCATCATCATCAAGTAACGGGGCTGCTGGTGTAGGTGATCATGTCTCTCAACAACTTTCGATCTTTGCTGCTATTTATCATTTCTGTTGTTGACTTTCTGCCAAGCCATTCTCTTAAGATGTTATTTTTTTCTCTTTGCTTCCCTTTATCTCTTCGTCAACTAAAGGATAGAAGTAACTAAAGAGATAGAAGTAACTAAAGAGATAGAAGTAACTAAAGGGAAAGAAGTAACTTAAGAGATAGAAGTAACTAAAGGGTAGAAGTAACTAAAGGATAGAAGTAACTAAAGGATAGAAGCAACTAAAGAGATAGAAGTAACTAAAGGATAGAAGTAACTAAAGGATAGAAGTAACTAAAGAGATAGAAGTAACTAAAGGGTAGAAGTAACTAAAGGATAGAAGTAACTAAAGGATAGAAGCAACTAAAGAGATAGAAGTAACTAAAGGATAGAAGTAACTAAAGGATAGAAGTAACTAAAGAGATAGAAGTAACTAAAGGATAGAAGTAACTAAAGAGATAGAAGTAACTAAAGAGATAGAAGTAACTAAAGAGATAGAAGTAACTAAAGGGAAAGAAGTAACTAAAGGGATAGAAGTAACTAAAGAGATAGAAGTAACTAAAGAGATATAAGTAACTAAAGAGATAGAAGTAACTAAAGAGATAGAAGTAACTAAAGAGATAGAAGTAACTAAAGAGAAGGAAGTAACTAATGAGATAAAAGTAACTAAAGAGATAGAAGTAACTAAAGGGATAGAAGTAACTAATGAGATAGAAGTAACTAAAGAGATAGAAGTAACTAAAGGGACAGAAGTAACTAATGAGATAAAAGTAACTAAAGAGATCATCATTGAGTGCCGTCTCCATATCGAAACTTGTTTGGCTACTATGTAACGCTCTCTCTCTCTTGCTTTGATGGTGCAGGTTGTCATAGACTGACTTGTCCATCGTTTGATGTTACTCGTCCATGTTAGTCTTGGTCTGCCTCTCTCTCTCTTGCTTTGATGATACAGGTTGCCATATACTGACTTGTCCATCGTTTGATGTTGCCCGTCCATGTTAGTCTTGGTCTGCCTCTCTCTCTTGCTTTGATGGTGCAGGTTGTCATAGGCTAACTTGTCCATCGTTTGATGTTGCCCGTCCATGTTAGTCTTGGTCTGCCTCTCTCTCTTGCTTTGATGTTGCAGGTTGTCATAGGCTGACTTGTCCATCTTTTGATGTAACTCGTCCATGTTAGTCTTGGTCTGCCTCTGTCTCTTGCTTTGATGGTGCAGGTTGTCATAGGCTGACTTGTCCATCGTTTGATGTTACTCGTCCATGTTAGTCTTGGTCTGCCTCTCTCTCTCTTGCTTTGATGGTGCAGGTTGTCATATGCTGACTTGTCCATCGTTTGATGTTACTTGTCCACGTTAGTCTTGGTCTATTTCTTGCTTTGATGGTGTAGGTTGTCATAGGCTGACTTGTCCATCGTTTGATGTTACTTGTCCACGTTAGTCTTGGTCTATTTCTTGCTTTGATGGTGTAGGTTGTCATAGGCTGACTTGTCCATCGTTTGATGTTACTTGTCCACGTTAGTCTTGGTCTATTTCTTGCTTTGATGGTGCAGGTTGTCATAGGCTGACTTGTCCATCGTTTGATGTTACTCGTCCATGTTAGTCTTGGTCTGCCTCTCTCTCTTGCTTTGATGGTGCAGGTTGTCATAGGCTGACTTGTCCATCGTTTGATGTTACGCGTCCATGTTAGTCTTGGTCTGCCTCTCTCTCTTGCTCTGATGGTGCAGGTTGTCATAGGCTGACTTGTCCATCGTTTGATGTTACGCGTCCATGTTAGTCTTGGTCTGCCTCTCTCTCTCTGCTCTGATGGTGCAGGTTGCCATAGACTGACTTGTCCATCGTTTGATGTTACCTGTCCATGTTAGCCTTTCTATAAGGGAAAAAAATGTCACCTTTAACCTTTCCCCTCATACGTGAACCGGAAACACAAACTTTCAACTCAGGCGGTGAACGCTTTGTGACTGCATCTCAAGTTTAAATATCTACCTTTTGCGTGTATTGTAACTTTTCAGTTTGTCAAGAATCGAACATAAATTCTTGAAACATTGACTTATTTTATGTTAGAAGACGTGTGCAAATATAAGAAGTGAGTACTAATAATTTATGCTCTATATTTGAGCAGACTGATAATTTTTCTCAGCGGTAAAGGCAGAAGAAATGAGCAGGCAAGTCCGTCACGGTTGAATAATTTCACTTCTTTCATCTCTTTTGTTGACACTAAACTCAGACTCTGGTTTGCACAAGACGCTTTTAAATAAGTTATTAAACATTATTACCAATCCTTTTTCAAACTTGCTTCCTTATTTATTAAAAAAATATGTTATAAACTGTTATACTCATTCACTTTAACATGTTAAAGTAACTTTAAATGGCAACACACACTGTGCCAACCTATGTAATGGTCATCAGAGTAATCTCAACTAAAATCAAGTGTCAACTGATGTATCAGTAGTTGTGTATGGAATTGTATTTAGTAAGAGTCGCATAACTCTTGTATGGCAATACGATTACTCTTTACAGTTTGCATTGTGGAGGCGTCTAGTAAAGATTCAATTAGAGAGTCTAGAAGTAGATATACGTTAATAGGTATGTAAACTGGCTGAAGTAATAGGTAGCTGTATTTCTTTTAAAAAAAAATTAAAATGAAGGGACTAGTAACATTAAGTAGTAGTAACATCAAAAGTAGCAGTATTTCTTTCTTTCTTTTTTTTTTTTTAATGAAGGGACTAGTAGCTTTACCAAGCATTTTTTTTTTTTTAATGAAAGAACTAGTGATTGTATGAGGTATTTTTTTTTAGTGAAGAGATTAGTAGTACAAAAGGTAACAGTATTTCTTTTTTAATGAAAGAGCTAGTAGTTGTACCAAGTATTTTTCTAATGAAGGAGCTAGTAGTTGTACTAGGTATTTTTTTAATGAAAGGACTAGCAGTTGTACTAGGTATTTTTTAATGAAAGGACTAGCAGTTGTACTAGGTATTTTTTTAATGAAAGGACTAGCAGTTGTACTAGGTATTTTTTTTAATGAAGGAGCTAGTAGTTGTACTAGGTATTTTTCTAATGAAGGAGCTAGTAGTTGTACTAGGTATTTTTTTAATGAAAGGACTAGCAGTTGTACCAAGTATTTTTTTAATGAAGGAGCTAGTAGTTGTACTAGGTATTTTTTTAATGAAAGGACTAGCAGTTGTACCAAGTATTTTTTAAATGAAAGGACTAGTAGTTTTACCAGGTATTTTTTAATGAAAGGACTAGTAGTTTTACCAAGTATTTTTTTAAATGAAAGGACTAGTAGTTGTACCAGGTATTTTTTTAATGAAAGGACTAGTAGTTGTACCAGGTATTTTTTTAATGAAAGGACTAGTAGTTGTACCAGGTATTTTTTTAATGAAAGGACTAGTAGTTTTACCAGGTATTTTTTTAAATGAAAGGACTAGTAGTTGTACCAAGTATTTTTTTTAATGAAGGGACTAGTAGTAATAGTTATAGGAAGTACTTTTGAATGAATGGACTTGCAGTAGTAATAGTTGTAGGAAGTACTTTTTAAATGAATGGACTTGCAGTAGTAATAGTTGTAGGAAGTACTTTTTGAATGAATGGACTTGCAGTAGTAATAGTTGTAGGAAGTACTTTTTAAATGAATGGACTTGCAGTAGTAATAGTTGCAGCAAGTACTTTTTGAATGAATGGACTTGCAGTAGTAATAGTTGTAGGAAGTACTTTTTAAATGAATGGACTTGCAGTAGTAATAGTTGCAGCAAGTACTTTTTGAATGAATGGACTTGCAGTAGTAATAGTTGTAGGAAGTACTTTTTGAATGAATGGACTTGCAGTAGTAATAGTTGTAGGAAGTACTTTTTGAATGAATGGACTTGCAGTAGTAATAGTTGCAGCAAGTACCTTTTACATGATGTTAGTATGTCCATTTCAGTGAAACAATCAGTGATAGTAATACAAATTAAGAACAGCAACTAGCAGTGGTGAGTACATATGGATCATGTTGTAGTGAGTTCTTTCAAACAAAAGAGGTAAATTGTAGTGGCAGTTGTAATTGTTTTCTGTAATCACAGCAGTGGTATCACTGGTGATGGTAACAGTAGTTGCTTGCTTGCGTTCGCCCGATGACTTAAGGAGTGTACCTCGTCATCATCCGCCCTTAAAAGAACGTTAAGTAGGTGTGTCTGCGTTGTGTTGTGGTTTACAGTATAACTGTGTTATTTGCGCCTGTCGGCCCAACACATCCAACTTCAGCATGACATTTTTGAGTACCGAGTTGTCTTCGATCCCTACTCGCTTGGCCAGACTAGACAGGTTAATCTGTTACTAGAGGCACCACGGAGAGGTGGAGCAGGGTCTGGATGGTTCTGGTTCACCGATCCTGGCGCAAGCCATCAGCTGTGAATCGCTGACAAATTCCAGCTCTGGTGCTGGGAGACGCCGGTAACAGTAGTAATAGTGATAGTTGCGTGTGGCATTAGTAGTTGTGCTAGTATTAGAATACTGATATATCAAATATAGTAAATAATGATTACATTAAAATTAATTAATTAATGGTAGTGATTATATTTGGAATTAATTCAAGACTAACACACGGAAATGGTCATGCAGCCAATTATCTCTTCTACAATTAGGAAGAGAAGATGGACATATGCTGACAATGGAGAACAAGATAATTCCAAAACATATGCCTTATGGTTCTAAATATCTCTGAACATCTCTTCTGTCTTGTGGTTCTAAATATATATTTACATCTCTTCTGTCTTGTGGTTCTAAATATCTATTTACATCTCTCCTGCCTTGTGGTTCTAAATATCTATTTACATCTATTCTGTCTTGTGGTTCTAAATATCTATTTACATCTCTCCTGCCTTGTGGTTCTAAATATCTATTTACATCTCTCCTGCCCTGTGGTTCTAAATATCTATTTACATCTCTTCTGTCTTGTGGTTCTAAATATCTCTGGACATCTCTTCTGTCTTGTGGTTCTAAATATCTATTTACATCTCTTCTGTCTTGTGGTTCTAAATATCTATTTACATCTCTCCTGCCTTGTGGTTCTAAATATCTCTGAACATCTCTCCTGCCTTGTGGTTCTAAATATCCCTGGACATCTCTTCTGTCTTGTGGTTCTAAATATCTATTTACATCTCTTCTGTCTTGTGGTTCTAAATATCTCTGGACATCTCTTCTGTCTTGTGGTTCTAAATATCCCTGGACATATCTCCTGCCTTGTGGTTCTAAATATCTCTGGACATCTCTTCTGTCTTGTGGTTCTAAATATCCCTGGAAATCTCTCCTGCCTTGTGGTTCTAAATATCTCTGGACATCTCTCCTGTCTTATGGTTCTAAATATCTCTGGACATCTCTTCTGTCTTGTGGTTCTAAATATCTATTTACATCTCTCCTGCCCTGTGGTTCTAAATATCTATTTACATCTCTTCTGTCTTGTGGTTCTAAATATCTCTGGACATCTCTTCTGTCTTGTGGTTCTAAATATCCCTGGACATCTCTCCTGCTTTGTGGTTCTAAATATATCTGGACATCTCTCCTGTCTTGTGGTTCTAAATATCTCTGGACATCTCCCCTGTCTTGTGGTTCTAAATATCTCTGGACATCTCTCATGTCTTGTGGTTCTAAATATCCCTGGCCATCTCTCATGTCTTGTGGTTCTAAATATCTCTGGACATCTCTCCTGTCTTGTGGTTCTAAATATCTCTGGACATCTCTCATGTCTTGTGGTTCTAAATATCTCTGGACAAGTCTCCTGTCTTGTGGTTCTAAATATCCCTGGACATCTCTCCTGCCTTGCGGTTCTAAATATCTCTGGACATCTCTCTTGCCTTGTGGTTCTAAAGCGTAAGAAAAATGTGTACTAGAAGGCCAGTTGAAGTTTGCGTTGGGGTCTTGGGTAGTCTAGAGATAAAACATTGACCTCAAGATAATAAAGTCCTGGGTTTGAATCCTGCCACTGGTGGTGGGAATATTTCTCTTCAATTTCATGATTTCTTTCTGTATTTACACTCCTCTTGTCTCTGTAGAGAGTAATGCATCACTTTTTGCTTGCCTGCAGAGACTTCAGTCTTACAATAAGTTTGTAGAGAACTAACATACTCTGTCAGGACATCGAAGCAACACCTTCCATCTTTATCGACAACTGCAAACTTGATGCTGTGCAGCATTTGCTACCTGGGGTCCATCATCAACGACAAACTATCTTTACAGAAATTAACACCTACATTGGTAAAGCTGCTACCACCTTCGTCCGTCTTTCTAGGTGTGTTTGGCACAATGGTTCGTTGTACACACACACACACACAGTTAGATATACACAGTTTATACATATCTTGTACCCACCTCCCCATATTTTTAGAACCCTTCCGTCTTCTCACCTGACTGCCTGGTCAGTGAGATATATAATTGGTCATCCCACCTACTTATTTTAGTTCATTCAGAAGCTGACCACGCTCTGGACCGCAGGGAAGCGACCTTTTTTTTAAATTTTATTTCCTTTCTTGAGTGTCTAGCATATTATTGCCATGTAATTAGATTTGTGTACATAGTAAAAAAGTAAATAGCCACCGTCCCGCCAAGTGGCGTATAGGGAATATGGTGTTAGCGACCATACATTTTACAGACCTTCGGCACATGATTTTTGGGGTAATGTGGTCGGTATTACGCCCGTGCCGCTTTACTTTCGCAGAAAAAAAATTCGGTACCCATTAAAGGCTGGGTGAGCCGTCGGTTGGGATCAAACCCTAACTCTTGTCCTTTGTAGCCCAGTTCACTAACCACTGAGCTATCGTGGCTCCTGATTTGTGTACATATCCTAATATATGTTTTTGTGTTGTTGTTTGTTGTTCCAGCTGAAGGCCTACTTGGCCAAAACGTCGACTTTTGTTTTGTTAATTACCATGTAAAGCTGTTACCATAACTCTTTCTTCTTCCTTTTTTTTTAAATTGTCGCTACTATAGTCAACTATGACTGATGGAGGCTACTATAGTCAACTATGACTGATGGAGGCTACTATAGTCAACTATGACTGACGGAGGGTACTATAGTCAACTATGACTGACGGAGGCTACTATAGTCAACTATGACTGACGGAGGCTACTATAGTCAACTATGACTGACGGAGGCTACTATAGTCAACTATGACTGACGGAGGCTACTATAGTCAACTATGACTGACGGAGGCTACTATAGTCAACTATGACTGACGGAGGCTACTATAGTCAACTATGACTGACGGAGGCTACTATAGTCAACTATGACTGACGGAGGCTACTATAGTCAACTATGACTGGCGGAGGCTACTATAGTCAACTATGACTGGCGGATGCTACTATAGTCAACTATGACTGGCGGATGCTACTATAGTCAACTATGACTGACGGAGGCTACTATAGTCAACTATGACTGACGGAGGCTACTATAGTCAACTATGACTGACGGAGTCTACTATAGTCAACTATGACTGACGGAGGCTACTATAGTCAACTATGACTGACGGAGGCTACTATAGTCAACTATGACTGACGGAGGCTACTATACATCAAATATTTGGTTAGTCATTGCAAAATTGAACGCCATGTTTCCCATTATACTTTACAGTAGATAACAAGCACACTACCACCTCACACTTGGATGTAATATATTTCCAAACAAAAAGTTTCTCATTAAACCCACAGGCTCACGATGCAACACCTGAGTGTTATGTCCCTTTGAACTAAAGTGGGCGGAGCACTTGTCTACTTGATGATTAGGCTGCCTTCTGTTACAAATCTCTGATTTAAAAAAAAAAAGCATGCATTATCGATCGTTATGTACTTTTGCGTCTATTATAAACTTGTTAATGGTTTCTGATTCATATCTGTATTATCGCTAAAGTTTTCGCTAAAAATATTATTAAATATTTTTTAATAGCTCGAGCAATACATAATCAATTATGATTTGTCAATTAATTGCAAAGGGAGTTAATGTTATGATTTTTCTATATCATTTTATATTGATTCGCTCCCTTTTTATGTTTAATTATTTTGTCTTGATAATGTATAACTAGCGCCGTTTAGATGTCGCATGCTGTAAGGGAGGGAGTCCATAGTTTCTGGTTCAGTAACAAACTACAAAGTGCTGTACTGCATATCCCAAATGCTGGCAGCCTCATTTAAATAGTTTTTGCGATCGATCTATTGTTATTTCGAGCCGAAGACAGCACAAATGGCAGACATTCGAGACTCTGATATCTGACGATCTTTTACAATCTGACTGTCACACCTTGCACAGGACCTGCATTGTATCTCGCTACACGGCTCTGTTCTGTGCGAGTTATTCAATCTGGACTAGGGGGCTAATGCCTGCTATTGTTGCCTCTCGCTTTAATGTTCTTTTTAGTGTTTCTCTAGTTCGGCCTCTTTTTCCTTTACCCACGAGGGTCCGTGCTTTGAGACAGTTATAATAAATGTTTGTTTACGTCACAAAATAAGATTAAAATATCGGTACCGTAGGGGTGACAGATGTTACGTTGAACTTTACCTGTTCCTACATTGACGTCCGGCTTTTGTAAATATAGACCAACATTAATTCCATTTGTCTACTTGTTTTTATTTCGTTTATCTTTCCCTCAAAGGCTCATATTGGACTGCGATGTCGAAGTTTGTTATTATCTACGTAGAGAGCCCGACGGCATTGTGGGTAGTGTACTTGACTACCGGCCAGAAGGTTGAGAGTTCAGATGTCACTTGGGGTCATTTTTTTCCTGACCTAAATGGTACTTGATCGATGGCTTGACAAGCTGTCATTGTAAAAAGCATTGTTATGGAAACAGACCATAGATTTTAGAAGAAGTGATCTCTGCAATATGTGACATTTTGGCACGCAAGGTTTCTGTTTTTGAGATTGTGGTTCTGCCCTATGTGCCGTCTTCGGCTCGAAAGGATAATAGATAGATAGAAATGGTACTGGGGTCGACTCTCTCTCTTGAAAGGGGTGTCAGAGATGTCGTCTGAGAAGGAAAGGCAACAAGGGAGTGAACTGTCCCACCCCACGTCAAGCCAGGGCGTAGTACAATAAGGTTACTAGTACTTCAATACCAAACGGCAAATGCTGTGTGACTACATTTACGTTTATAACCAACGTAGTGCTGTAAAACAGACAACGGAAGTAATGGTCATATCGAAAAAAACAATCATCACCATAAACATAAAAATAAACAGGACATATCTGAAATAAGTGCAACGTTTCAAGTACTTGGACACAATAATAACATCGGATGGAAGATGCACCACATAAATAAAAAGCAGAATAGCTCAGTCCAAAGTAGCATTTTAGAAAATGAAAAACGTCTTATGCAACAAGTCTATGTCAATAAAAGTGAGAAAGAGAGTTCATCGGTGCTATATAGAGCTAATTCTGACATATGGAAGCGAATCGTGGACAGTAAACAAACAAATATAATAACTTGGGCATGTAACGTGTGATATCTTTCGTCTGTTGGAATGGCGTCTTGTTGTCATCGTTCTTTTTCTGCAGCATCAAGGGAAGTTTGCTGTCATTTGCTCTTTTGTTGGATTCTTCTCATCTTATGTTTCCTTGTGTTTCTAACAAATGAAAAGACGATTAGAGACCACAGAGATGGGATTTCTCAGAAGAATGCTGAAAGTTCCCTGGACAACTAAAAAGACCAATGAGGAAATTCTCAAAGAGGCCAGCAGAAAAAAGGGAACTACTAAAAAACATCAGAAAGAAACAATCAACATTTTTCGGGCACATCATGAGAAGAGGAAAGTTGGAATACTTGGTTACAACTGGCAAAATAAAAGGAAAGAGAGATCGCGAACGACAAAGAGAGAAAATACTGGATAGCTTGGTATCATGTCATGGAAAACAGCGAACAAGAGATTTGTTACGATGCACTGTAGATAGAAGATTGCTAAAGGACATGATCGCCTAATCCAACCTGTATGGCACACGATAGTGAAAGCTGTAAAATAGTGTCAACGATACAATTGTGTCTATATATTTACATTAGGAACATAGATAATGAATACATTTAAATATTGTATATAGTTGGTAAGAACAACGCACAGACAATGACATATTAATGTTGAAATAGTTAATGTTCTCTTTAACGTGGTTCATGTTATGTGGGCTCATGTTTGTCTTTTAATTAACGTAGCGCAGTAGGACAGACGGGATATATCATAGCGGTGCCTCAAATTTGTGTTATCACCGCATGGTCGGTGGTTGAGTTATGGCATTGCAATGTGATCAGATAAAAGAAAGAGTGGTGAGTTGCTGGAAGAACTGTGAAGTTGTGAATACATAGTGGGTGGAAATTAGGGCGGTGAATACATGGAGGGTAGAAATAATGGCGGTGAGTATATGGAGGGTGGAGATATGGGCGGTGAGTACATGGAGGGTGGAGATATGGGCGGTGAGTACATGGAGGGTGGAGATATGGGCGGTGAGTACATGGAGGGTAGAAATAAGAGCGGTGAGTATATGGAGGGTGGAAATAAGGGCGGTGAGTATATGGAGGGTGGAAATAAGAGCGGTGAGTACACTGAGGGTAGAAATAAGGGCGGTGAATATATGGGGGGGGTGAGAATTTAGGAGGGTGTAGATATGGGCGGTGAGTACGTGGAGGGTAGAAATAATGATGGTGAGTATATGGAGGGTGGAGATATGGGCGGTGAGTATATGGAGGGTAGAGATATTTGGGTGGTGAGTATATGGAGGGTGGAGATATTTGGGTAGTGAGTACATGGAGGGTAGAAATAAGGACGGTGAGTATATGGAGGGTGGAGATAAGGGCGGTAAGTATCTGGAGGGTGGAGATAAGGCCGGTGAGTATATGGAGGGTGAAGATAAGGGCGGTGAGTATATGGAGGATAGAAAAAAGGGCGGTGAATACATGGAGGGTGGAGATAAGGGCGGTAAGTATATGGAGGGTGGAGATAAGGCCGGTGAGTATATGGAGGGTGGAGATAAGGCCGGTGAGTACATGGAGGGTAGAAATAAGGGCGGTGAGTGGGTGTCCGGTTAGCGCAATCGATAGGCGGTTGGCTTACCACGGCAACAGCCGGGGTTCGTACCCTGGCGAGGACACCTGGGTTTTACTAATTCCCTAAAAATTAGTACCTCTGAAGTCGGAGTAAATCTGCCTGCATGGCGAGGGGCATCCTGTAATGGGATAAAACAGACTTTACACGCAAAATTCAGTCCCACAAAATTGAGTGGGTGGGACTTCGTCAGAGGTCAAAGCTGACGAAAGCGAACGAACGAACGAAGGGCGGTGAGTATATGTAGGGTGGAGATATGGGGGGTGAGTATATGGAGGGTGGAGATAAGGGCGGTGAGTACATGGAGGATGGAGATAAGGGCAATGAGTATATGGAGGGTGGAGATATGGGGGTGAGTATATGGAGGGTGGAGATATGGGGGGGGGTGAGTATATGGAGGGTGGAGATAAGGGCAATGAGTATATGGAGGGTGGAGATATGGGGGGTGAGTATATGGAGGGTGGAGATATGGGGGGTGAGTATATGAAGGGTGGAGATAAGGGCGGTGAGTAAATGGAGGATGGAGATAAGGGAGGTGAGTATATGGAGGATGGAGATAAGGGCAATGAGTATATGGAGGGTGGAAATAAGGGCGGTGAGTATATGGAGGGTGGAGATAAGGGCGGTGATTATATGGAGGGTGGAGATAAGGGCAGTGATTATATGGAGGGTGGAGATAAGGGCGGTGAATATATGGAGGATGGAGATTAGGGCGGTGAGTATACGGAGGGTGGAGATAAGGGCGGTGAGTGAGTATACGGAGGGTAGAGATAAGGGCGGTGAATATATGGAGGGTGGAGATATGGGCGGTGAGTACATGGAGGGTGGAGATATGGGCGGTGAGTACATGGAGGGTGGAGATATGGGTGGCGATTACATGGAGGGTGGAGATAAGTGCGGTGAGTATATGGAGGGTGGAGATATGGGCGGTGAGTACATGGAGGATGGAGATGTGGGCGGTGAGTTTTGTTGTCATGTTATCCAGGGTACAGTTGCACTGGCTGGTAGTTCCAATTTTAAGTTTGGTGAATATGTGGTTTCTCATTCTGTTGTGGCCAGCGCGTAGACGAAGTATGATGACTTGATCCCTCCTTGATAGTTGGAGGTATCCATCCCTCTAGTTATACTTTGGGTGTTCTCGTTTTAATTGTTCTTGATACTGGCCTTTGGTGATGGATTTGGCTTTATCGTAGCTGGCGGGATGGTTCTCTTGTGGTAGTCTCCCTCCCTCCTTTGCTAGCCTCGCATCGACCTTTTAAAGGTGGACCATAAAAAATAGTTAGAATTAAATGTAAAAGAAAGTTGTGGAGAGACATGATCACCTACGCCAGCAGGCTCGGTACTTGAAGATGAAAATAACAAATAGCCGTCAGACACGTGTTGCAGAAGTAAACTACATATCTCATGATTCCCTTCGTAGTAAAATGTCCAGTGAATTTATGCCATTCTATTCTATTCTATTCTATTCTATTCTATTCTATTCTATTCTATTCTATTCTATTCTTGACTTTTAAAAACCTAAATCCGGGTATAAACCATGATGAAAAGCTCTCCAATCGTTTCTGTCCTTTGCTGTCTCCTTGTTTGTTTTCAGGTTTAATCGACCTTTATGGTCTCAGTCTCGGTTTTAATATGTTCCTAGGTCTTCCCTGCTACCTCATTACCTCTAGGTTCCAGGTGAGAACTTCTCTGGTAATACTTGTTGTTAGTTTGTGCAGCGCGTGTCCTATACATCCCTACGTTATTTTCTTATAATTTCTTCAACTGTGGCTTCACAGTTCATCATTCCAAATGTGTATATGATCATCTGATCTGAAGTTTCCTCTTTAAGCAAGTGTTCAGAAATGTCTAGCCGCAGTTTTAGTTTATGTTGTCCATGTTTCTTATCCATACAAAATGACAGATTTAAGATGTGTATTACACAATCCAAGTTATTGTTTGTTAGTTCGTTAGTCCCATGACTATCTTCATCGAACAACTGTCCATGTTTGCTTATATCTCTTCCTTAGCAAATCCCGCAGTGGACAGGTCAAAGTCACGAAATAATCATTATTTTGAAACTCAAGATAGGTCAAAGCTGACTAGAGGTTATAGAGAAGTCACGAAAACAATCTGTTATTGTCAAGTCTTGGACATAAGTTTAAATTTGAGTCACAATGCTAAGATGAAATTTGGTGGTGGAATAAGAGTTTTGAGATTTGATTGGCTCAAAGGGTTGCAAATTGTCACTTTGCGACAACTGCGACAATTTCATTGGCTGAAGAAATTCCACACGCCAAGTGATGTTGGCGTACTTAAACTTCGACACGACTGGTTTTAGGGAAGATTAGAAAGTCGAGCCAGAAAGAGGAAGTCAGAAATGTAGACTAAGTAAGCTTAGTCCGGCTTCGGCCGAACTGCCGAAGGCAGTTAGTTAGAAGTGAAGTATGAAGTCAGAATGTAGACTAAGAAGTTAGACCACAAGTTAAGAAGTTTAGTCAAGAGAGGTTAGTTAGGAATCTTCAAGTTTGTAGTTGAAAGTTAGTTGACATGTTATTAAGGAACAGACTAGAGAGTAGTAAAGATATCAGTGACTTAAGCAATTAGTTGAGTAAGACAGAACAAGTAAATAATGAACATATGATCTTTAATTGTTGTGAAAGTGTTTTGGAGAGTTTCCAAGTTGTACTTCATATTTCTTATAATCGTAAGTAAGTTGATGGAGAGATTGAATGCTTAATATGCACTTATGGACTGTTCAATAGTCACCGGTGGTAAACCTTTGAACGTCCAAGAATTAAAGAACACTATATTGTATCACATGTCATGAAGAACATAAGAGTCAATAAACATGATTATTATAATATAAAACATGAGAGCTCTGTCATGATTGTTATTAACAATAAATGTGCTGTGCTGCTGTCAAGATAATAACAATAATAAATAACATCACAACTCTACACAGTCCCTCGCCGCACAGGCAGATAACTCCGTCTTCAGAGGTATCTTATTTTTTCCATCGATGAGTAACTGACGTTTGAAGCTGGGCCTCGCTGCTGAGACCAGGGGTGGTTGCCGCAGAGAGAAATCATAAATAAAAATCCCAACTGGTGCAACAGGGATTTGAACCCACAACCTCTCTGTCTCGAGGCCGGCCAGTCCCAAGCGACCATTAATTACCTACAACTCCCCGTGATATGGCTTCAAGAGAGAAAGGAACGAAGAGATTGATGGATAGATAGATCGATAGATAGATCGATAGATAGACAGACAGACAGATAAACAGATAGATTATATTCCACCAATGACGCTTGAAGACAGAAAGGAACGAAGAGATAGATTTATAGATTTTTTTTCTTCTAAGCGCTCACTCGTTAAGTCGGCGCGACTGCGCTGTGTCGGTAGTTTACGACATAGCAGCGATATCTGCGCCTTTCGGCCCGAGGTATCCATCTTCGGCACGGGTACATTTGCTGAACAATTTTTCTTAGCCTTTACAACTTGAAACTAATTTGGTATTTTAACATGCACGACGAGCACACGGGACCTCGTGTCTTTCGCCGTTTTCCGAGAGGACATGACATCGGATATTACAACCCAGAGAGGACATGACATCGGATCTTACAACCCAGAGAGGACATGACATCGGATCTTACAACCCAGAGAGGACATGACATCGGATATTACAACCCAGAGAGGACATGACATCGGATATTACAACCCAGAGAGGACATGACATCGGATATTACAACCCAGAGAGGACATGACATCGGATCTTACAACCCAGAGAGGACATGACATCGGATCTTACAACCCAGAGAGGACAAGACATCGGATCTTACAACCCAGAGAGGACTTGACATCGGATCTCACAACTCAGAGAGGACTTGACATCGGATCTCACTACCCAAATTTCCTTATTGGTCTTATTGTCCCGGGAACTTTCAGCATTTTTCTGAGAAATCACTCTGTGAAGTTTAATCTTCTTTTCATTTGTTTGTTTACTGTCCATGATTGGCTTCCATAGGTCAGAATTGGCTCTATATATCACCGATGAACTCTCTTTCTCACTTAGATAATGTGATTATATCAATTATGCAGTTGTACTGGCTAACAAGAAATAAGATTTTTTTAAAAATATCAATGACAGAAAATTGCAGCTGCCCAAAACTCGTCATTTGGGCGGGTATGTGCGGGTAGACAAGTAAGTAGAGTTAACGTTCTATAACGTTAAAACCGCCACGTTTTTTTTTTTAAATATCAGTCACCAGACCTTGAACTCCGCTGACATTGCTCACAGGTCGATATCAACCCAGTATTTACTACCATATTCATAAACTCTCTCTCTTCAAACTTCTTTCCTGTTACCGTGAGCTCAAATTTTAGTTAAAATTCCTGTATAATCGATAACTCGAGCCTTTCCCTCCCAGTCCGCCCCATCTCACAGTTATATTGCTGAGAACGTAAGTAACAGCTGTTCGGTTCGGTGACTGTACATCCGCCATGTTTATTATTTACGGATCTGCATTACCTCCCTTGATCTTCCATCATATGTGACACCAACACGTTCATGTGTGTCCGATTTCTCTCAGTTTTTTTCTTGTCATTGTCTGGATGGGGTTATATGTTTAAGAGCAAGCCTGGTGATTACGGAGAGTCAGCCACGGCAAAGGTTTAGGGGGACACACGCATTTACGAGTACCGACCACGTGACTAGCTCATCGTGTAGTTGTAGTTAGTCGAAGGCCCCGGTATCACTTCAAACGAATTAAAATTCATAATTGCTCAACCGCCCGAGCCAGTGGAATCATCAGAATTGACATCTCATCTCATTGAAGGATCGAAACAAAGGAAGGCAGCTGCAGTTCCCATCATAGCAGCTATAAAAAGTAAAAAGTAAAGTACCCCCGTCACGCCAAGTGGCGTATAGGGAAATATGGTGTTAGTGACCATACATTTTACAGACCTTCAGCACATGATTTTTGAGGTAATGTGGTCGGTATTACGCCCGTGCTGCTTTACTTTCCCAGAAAAAAAAAATCCGGTACCCATTTAAGGCTGGGTGAACCCGGAAGCCATCGATTGGGATCGACCCCTACCGCTTGTCCTTTGTAGTCCAGTTCACTAACCACTGAGCTATCGCGGATCCCATAGCAGCTATAGCACACGCCAAAAGACATAAGGCGCAACCGCAGCAAAAGTGAACGGACAGTTTATCCTTCGTCATACGATATCATCATTCATCATAAACAATCGGAATATCGAAACACGATCCGGATGAAATACACAGCTCACGGTGTGCACAGAGCACTAAACTCAGTAGCTCCGGCAGCAAGCTGGACTTGGAATATGAGAAACTGCAACAAGGAACACTTTTCAGACAGAGCCTCACCAGTACCTGTCGCCTACCCGCCATATTGACCGGAAGCTCATAGTGTGTCATGACGTAGTTTCTACCCTTCCATCTTGCAGGACAAAGAGTAAAGTTGGAATTGTCACATGGGGGGGGGGGGGGGAAGGCGTATCACAGCAGCAGAACTGGAAGCTGCCAGCGACCCACAGATTGAGCCAGGATCAGTGAACCAGAACCATCCAGACCTTTCTCCACCTCTCTGTGATGCCACCAGAAACTTATTAACCTGTCAAGGGGTGAAGGCGTAAAGATGCATCAAGATGCACTGTAAAGTTGTTAATAAGAATGGACATTTAAAAAAGGAAAAAGTGGTATGGTAACAGCTTTACGTAGGTGAGAAACAAAACAAAAGTAGAACGATGTTTCGGCTAAGTAGGCCTTCAACTGGGAAAAATAAAAAAAAACATACAAATATATAAGTATATACACAAAAATCTAACGGCATGGCGATAATATGTCAGGTTATCTATAAAGGAAAATAAGTCACTTTCCCGTGGTCCAGAGCTTGGTCAGGTACCAGCTGGACTAAGGATCTAGTCTGACGGTCAGGTGCCAGCTTGGACTGAAGATCTAGTCTGACGGTCAGGTGCCAGCTGGACTAAGGATCTAGTCTGACGGTCAGGTACCAGCTGGACTAAGGATCTAGTCTGACGGTCAGGTGCCAGCTTGGACTGAAGATCTAGTCTGACGGTCAGGTACCAGCTGGACTAAGGATCTAGTCTGACGGTCAGGTGCCAGCTTGACTAAGGATCTAGTCTGACGGTCAGGTACCAGCTTGACTAAGGATCTAGTCTGACGGTCAGGTACCAGCTGGACTAAGGATCTAGTCTGACGGTCAGGTACCAGCTGGACTAAGGATCTAGTCTGACGGTCAGGTACCAGCTGGACTAAGGATCTAGTCTGACGGTCAGGTACCAGCTGGACTAAGGATCTAGTCTGACGGTCAGGTACCAGCTGGACTAAGGATCTAGTCTGACGGTCAGGTGCCAGCTTGGACTGAAGATCTAGTCTGACGGTCAGGTGCCAGCTGGACTAAGGATCTAGTCTGACGGTCAGGTGCCAGCTTGGACTGAAGATCTAGTCTGACGGTCAGGTGCCAGCTGGACTAAGGATCTAGTCTGACGGTCAGGTACCAGCTGGATTAAAGATCTAGTCTGACGGTCAGGTGCCAGCTTGGACTGAAGATCTAGTCTGACGGTCAGGTGCCAGCTGGACTAAGGATCTAGTCTGACGGTCAGGTGCCAGCTGGACTAAGGATCTAGTCTGACGGTCAGGTGCCAGCTTGGACTGAAGATCTAGTCTGACGGTCAGGTGCCAGCTGGACTAAGGATCTAGTCTGACGGTCAGGTGCCAGCTGGACTAAGGATCTAGTCTGACGGTCAGGTACCAGCTGGACTAAGGATCTAGTCTGACGGTCAGGTACCAGCTGGACTAAGGATCTAGTCTGACGGTCAGGTACCAGCTGGACTAAGGATCTAGTCTGACGGTCAGGTACCAGCTGGACTAAGGATCTAGTCTGACGGTCAGGTGCCAGCTTGGACTGAAGATCTAGTCTGACGGTCAGGTGCCAGCTTGGACTGAAGATCTAGTCTGACGGTCAGGTGCCAGCTGGACTAAGGATCTAGTCTGACGGTCAGGTGCCAGCTGGATTAAAGATCTAGTCTGACGGTCAGGTACCAGCTGGACTAAGGATCTAGTCTGACGGTCAGGTGCCAGCTGGACTAAGGATCTAGTCTGACCAAGCGAGTAGGGATCGAAGAGGGAAGACAACCTGGTGCTAAAACAATGTCAAGTGAAGTCGCATTGAGCCGGAAGACGCAAATATCACAGTTTTACTGCAAACTACAGAACAGCGCAGACACGCCCATTTAACGTCCTTTTGAGGATGGATGATGAAGAGGTGTTATCATTTAGCCATTGGGTGAGGGCAAACAGACGAATGATCACGTGACTTGAATCTAGAAAATTAGGCAGGCGCCTAACAGCAACTCAGCTGGAAACTGTCAGCGACTAATAGCTGGTATGTTGCCTGGTGATCCAGAACCATCTAGACCCTACTCCACCCCTTCACTGTGCTTCTAGAAACAGACTAACCTGTATAACCTGGCCAGCGAATAAGGATCGAAGGCGGATGGCAACCCGGTACTGGAAAAGCTGTGCTGAAGTCGGATGTATTGGGCCGGAAGTAAACCACAATACAAGACATCTACGCTCACCTAACGTCCTTTAAGGACGGATGAATAAGAGGATTGTCAATCTCTTTAGCAATCATCGCGTGAACATGAGAAAAGAACCAAAAAAAAATAAATAAATAAAAGAAATAAGAAGGAAGGAAGGAAGACTGTATAAAAAAAACCCAGTTTGATTTGATTTCCAATGCGATGTCCTGTTCCTGGTCTCTGATACCTTCCATCCATTTGTATCTCTTTTGCCTACCCTTCTGTTTCCTGCCATTTATTGTAAAATAATCTTGGCCAGTCCGTTAAATCGCGTGACGTTCTGTACATTCATAACCTTTCTGTCTCGGCCACTATGTTGAGTTTTTCATACGGACGGTGATACATTTCTGGGATAAAATACTATCATTAGTAGCCGTCTGCGTTTCAAATACTTGCATCTTTCTTTCTTTCTTTCTTTCTTTCTTTCTTTCTTTCTTTCTTTCTTTCTTTCTTTCTTTCTTTCTTTCTTTCTTTCTTTCTTTCTTTCTTTCTTTCTTTCTTCTTTCTTTCTTTCTTTCTTTCACCCAAGGTTTACTGAAGGAATGAATAGACCTTTTCGTCATTTCCAATTTTAAAAAAAACAGTCAAGAGCCCCCGTCACGCCAAGTGGCTTATAGGGAATATGGTGTTAGTGACCATTGACCATACATTTTGCAGACCTTCAACACATGATTTTTGGGTATTGTGGTCAGTATTACGCCCGTGCCTTTTTACTTTCCCAGAAAAAAAATCCGGTACCCATTAAAGACTGGGTGAACCGGAAACCGTCGGTTGGGATCGAACCCTACCTCTTGTCCTTTGTAGTCCAGTTCACTAAGTTAATTTCAGCTATCGCGGCTCATATTTCCCATTTACCTCGTAACTTATGAAATTCTATCCTTTAGTACGGTGTCCAGCCACTTTCTGTTCCCATGATATTTTACTTGTCTAATCGTTATCATTGTAAGTATTGATCGCCTCTTCGTGTATTGAGCTATAGGTTTTTTGACTGATCACGAAGGAGATGATGGCACTAATGGACACTGAGTACATCGATGATGGGTTTGTATACAAGAATATTTGATTGATCAGTAAGATCGTGGCACTAATAGAAACTGTCCGAGTGGAACGTTGATGGTTTATATATGAGAACAAGAACTATAATGGCTGTTGTATCTGTGTAGTTAACACAATATTTAAAATCACTTCTTCTAAGTATTCAGATGTTAAATGGGCGTATATGAGCTCTGTCGCTCCGTCTTTTGCATGCATGAGTATACTTACTTAACAGTGTTTTAACGGTCCAGCCCAAACAGCGGCCATTTCGACCTACTCTTGTCGACTTTAACAGTCAAGGGTTCTTTAACGTGCGCATGTGTACGCGGGACCTCCTGTTTTTGGTCATTTTCCGAGAGGGCTAGACATCGGATCTCACTACCCAGAGAGGGCTAGACATCAGATCTCACTACTCAGAGAGGACTAGACATCAGATCTCACTACTCAGAGAGGACTAGACATCAGATCTCACTACCCAGAGAGGACTAGACATCAGATCTCACTACCCAGAGAGGACTAGACATCAGATCTCACTACCCAGAGAGGTCTAGACATCAGATCTCACTACCCAGAGAGGACTAGACATCAGATCTCACTACCCAGAGAGGACTAGACATCAGATCTCACTACCCAGAGAGGGCTAGACATCAGATCTCACTACCCAGAGAGGACTAGACATCAGATCTCACTACCCAGAGAGGGCTAGACATCAGATCTCACTACCCAGAGAGGACTAGACATCAGATCTCACTACCCAGAGAGGGCTAGACATCAGATCTCACTACCCAGAGAGGACTAGACATCAGATCTCACTACCCAGAGAGGGCTAGACATCGGATCTCACTACCCAGAGAGGACTAGACATCGGATCTCACTACCCAGAGAGGGCTAGACATCAGATCTCACTACCCAGAGAGGACTAGACATCGGATCTCACTACCCAGAGAGGGCTAGACATCAGATCTCACTACCCAGAGAGGACTAGACATCGGATCTCACTACCCAGAGAGGACTAGACATCAGATCTCACTACCCAGAGAGGACTAGACATCGGATCTCACTACCCAGAGAGGACTAGACATCAGATCTCACTACCCAGAGAGGACTAGACATCAGATCTCACTACCCAGAGAGGACTAGACATCGGATCTCACTACCCAGAGAGGACTAGACATCAGATCTCACTACCCAGAGAGGACTAGACATCAGATCTCACTACTCAGAGAGGACTAGACATCAGATCTCACTACCCAGAGAGGACTAGACATCAGATCTCACTACCCAGAGAGGACTAGACATCGGATCTCACTACCCAGAGAGGACTAGACATCAGATCTCACTACCCAGAGAGGACTAGACATCGGATCTCACTACCCAGAGAGGACTAGACATCAGATCTCACTACCCAGAGAGGACTAGACATCGGATCTCACTACCCAGAGAGGACTAGACATCAGATCTCACTACCCAGAGAGGACTAGACATCGGATCTCACTACCCAGAGAGGACTAGACATCAGATCTCACTACCCAGAGAGGACTAGACATCGGATCTCACTACCCAGAGAGGACTAGACATCAGATCTCACTACCCAGAGAGGACTAGACATCGGATCTCACTACCCAGAGAGGACTAGACATCAGATCTCACTACCCAGAGAGGACTAGACATCGGATCTCACTACCCAGAGAGGACTAGACATCAGATCTCACTACCCAGAGAGGACTAGACATCAGGTCTCACTACCCAGAGAGGACTAGACATCAGATCTCACTACCCAGAGAGGACTAGACATCAGATCTCACTACCCAGAGAGGACTAGACATCAGATCTCACTACCCAGAGAGGACTAGACATCGGATCTCACTACCCAGAGAGGACTAGACATCAGATCTCACTACCCAGAGAGGACTAGACATCAGATCTCACTACCCAGAGGGGACTAGACATCAGATCTCACTACCCAGAGAGGGCTAGACATCAGATCTCACTACCCAGAGAGGACTAGACATCAGATCTCACTACCCAGAGAGGGCTAGACATCAGATCTCACTACCCAGAGAGGACTAGACATCAGATCTCACTACCCAGAGAGGACTAGACATCAGATCTCACTACCCAGAGAGGACTAGACATCGGATCTCACTACCCAGAGAGGACTAGACATCAGATCTCACTACCCAGAGAGGACTAGACATCGGATCTCACTACCCAGAGAGGACTAGACATCAGATCTCACTACCCAGAGAGGACTAGACATCAGATCTCACTACCCAGAGAGGACTAGACATCAGATCTCACTACCCAGAGAGGACTAGACATCGGATCTCACTACCCAGAGAGGACTAGACATCAGATCTCACTACCCAGAGAGGACTAGACATCAGACCTCACTACCCAGAGAGGACTAGACATCAGACCTCACTACCCAGAGAGGACTAGACATCAGACCTCACTACCCAGAGAGGACTAGACATCAGACCTCACTACACAGAGAGGACTAGACATCAGACCTCACTACCCAGAGAGGACTAGACATCAGATCTCACTACCCAGAGAGGACTAGACATCAGATCTCACTACCCAGAGAGGACTAGACATCAGATCTCACTACCCAGAGAGGACTAGACATCAGATCTCACTACCCAGAGAGGACTAGACATCAGATCTCACTACCCAGAGAGGACTAGACATCAGATCTCACTACCCAGAGAGGACTAGACATCAGATCTCACTACCCAGAGAGGACTAGACATCAGATCTCACTACCCAGAGAGGACTAGACATCAGATCTCACTACCCAGAGAGGACTAGACATCAGATCTCACTACCCAGAGAGGACTAGACATCAGATCTCACTACCCAGAGAGGACTAGACATCAGATCTCACTACCCAGAGAGGACTAGACATCGGATCTCACTACCCAGAGAGGACTAGACATCGGATCTCACTACCCAGAGAGGACTAGACATCAGATCTCACTACCCAGAGAGGGCTAGACATCAGATCTCACTACCCAGAGAGGACTAGACATCGGATCTCACTACCCAGAGAGGACTAGACATCGGATCTCACTACCCAGAGAGGACTAGACATCGGATCTCACTACCCAGAGAGGACTAGACATCAGATCTCACTACCCAGAGAGGACTAGACATCGGATCTCACTACCCAGAGAGGACTAGACATCAGATCTCACTACCCAGAGAGGACTAGACATCAGATCTCACTACCCAGAGAGGACTAGACATCAGATCTCACTACCCAGAGAGGACTAGACATCGGATCTCACTACCCAGAGAGGACTAGACATCAGATCTCACTACCCAGAGAGGACTAGACATCAGATCTCACTACCCAGAGAGGACTAGACATCAGATCTCACTACCCAGAGAGGACTAGACATCAGACCTCACTACCCAGAGAGGACTAGACATCAGATCTCACTACCCAGAGAGGACTAGACATCAGATCTCACTACCCAGAGAGGACTAGACATCAGATCTCACTACCCAGAGAGGACTAGACATCAGACCTCACTACCCAGAGAGGACTAGACATCAGACCTCACTACCCAGAGAGGACTAGACATCAGACCTCACTACCCAGAGAGGACTAGACATCAGACCTCACTACCCAGAGAGGACTAGACATCAGACCTCACTACCCAGAGAGGACTAGACATCAGACCTCACTACCCAGAGAGGACTAGACATCAGACCTCACTACCCAGAGAGGACTAGACATCAGACCTCACTACCCAGAGAGGACTAGACATCAGACCTCACTACCCAGAGAGGACTAGACATCAGACCTCACTACCCAGAGAGGACTAGACATCAGACCTCACTACCCAGAGAGGACTAGACATCAGACCTCACTACCCAGAGAGGACTAGACATCAGATCTCACTACCCAGAGAGGACTAGACATCAGGTCTCACTACCCAGAGAGGACTAGACATCAGGTCTCACTACCCAGAGAGGACTAGACATCAGGTCTCACTACCCAGAGAGGACTAGACATCAGGTCTCACTACCCAGAGAGGACTAGACATCAGGTCTCACTACCCAGAGAGGACTAGACATCAGGTCTCACTACCCAGAGAGGACTAGACATCAGGTCTCACTACCCAGAGAGGACTAGACATCAGGTCTCACTACCCAGAGAGGACTAGACATCAGGTCTCACTACCCAGAGAGGACTAGACATCAGGTCTCACTACCCAGAGAGGACTAGACATCAGATCTCACTACCCAGAGAGGACTAGACATCAGATCTCACTACCCAGAGAGGACTAGACATCAGACCTCACTACCCAGAGAGGACTAGACATCAGATCTCACTACCCAGAGAGGACTAGACATCAGATCTCACTACCCAGAGAGGACTAGACATCAGACCTCACTACCCAGAGAGGACTAGACATCAGACCTCACTACCCAGAGAGGGCTAGACATCAGACCTCACTACCCAGAGAGGACTAGACATCAGATCTCACTACCCAGAGAGGACTAGACATCGGATCTCACTACCCAGAGAGGACTAGACATCAGATCTCACTACCCAGAGAGGGCTAGACATCAGATCTCACTACCCAGAGAGGACTAGACATCAGATCTCACTACCCAGAGAGGACTAGACATCGGATCTCACTACCCAGAGAGGACTAGACATCAGATCTCACTACCCAGAGAGGGCTAGACATCAGGTCTCACTACCCAGAGAGGACTAGACATCAGATCTCACTACCCAGAGAGGACTAGACATCAGATCTCACTACCCAGAGAGGACTAGACATCAGATCTCACTACCCAGAGAGGACTAGACATCAGGTCTCACTACCCAGAGAGGACTAGACATCAGATCTCACTACCCAGAGAGGACTAGACATCAGGTCTCACTACCCAGAGAGGACTAGACATCAGATCTCACTACCCAGAGAGGACTAGACATCAGATCTCACTACCCAGAGAGGACTAGACATCAGATCTCACTACCCAGAGAGGACTAGACATCAGATCTCACTACCCAGAGAGGACTAGACATCAGATCTCACTACCCAGAGAGGACTAGACATCAGATCTCACTACCCAGAGAGGACTAGACATCAGATCTCACTACCCAGAGAGGACTAGACATCAGGTCTCACTACCCAGAGAGGACTAGACATCAGATCTCACTACCAAGAGAGGACTAGACATCAGATCTCACTACCCAGAGAGGACTAGACATCAGGTCTCACTACCCAGAGAGGACTAGACATCGGATCTCACTACCCAGAGAGGACTAGACATCAGATCTCACTACCCAGAGAGGACTAGACATCGGATCTCACTACCCAGAGAGGACTAGACATCAGGTCTTGAGACAGGGAGAGGGTAATAACACGACGATAACTCCGGTTCGATTTGTGAAAAATAAATTGCCCTGCCTGTGGCGGGAATCGAACCGGAGACGTTCCTGTCCATAGGCCGACATGTTACCTCTAGACCAGCCAGTCGCACCTCTAGACCAGCCAGTCGCACCTCTAGACCAGCCAGTCGCACCTCTAGACCAGCCAGTCGCATCTCTAGACGAGCCAGTCGCATCTCTAGACCAGCCAGTCGCACCTCTAGACCAGCCAGTCGCATCTCTAGACCAGCCAGTCGCATCTCTAGACCAGCCAGTCGCACCTCTAGACCAGCCAGTCGCATCTCTAGACCAGCCAGTCGCACCTCTAGACCAGCCAGTCGCACCTCTAGACCACCCAGTCGCACCTCTAGACCAGCCAGTCGCACCTCTAGACCACCCAGTCGCACCTCTAGACCAGCCAGTCGCACCTCTAGACCACCCAGTCGCACCTCTAGACCAGCCAGTCGCATCTCTAGACCAGCCAGTCGCACCTCTAGACCAGCCAGTCGCACCTCTAGACCAGCCAGTCGCACCTCTAGACCAGCCAGTCGCATCTCTAGACCAGCCAGTCGCACCTCTAGACCAGCCAGTCGCACCTCTAGACCAGCCAGTCGCACCTCTAGACCAGCCAGTCGCACCTCTAGACCAGCCAGTCGCATCTCTAGACCACCCGGTCGCATCTCTAGACCAGCCAGTCGCACCTCTAGACCAGCCAGTCGCACCTCTAGACCAGCCAGTCGCACCTCTAGACCAGCCAGTCGCACCTCTAGACCAGCCAGTCGCACCTCTAGACCACCCGGTCGCATCTCTAGACCACCCAGTCGCATCTCTAGACCAGCCAGTCGCACCTCTAGACCAGCCAGTCGCACCTCTAGACCAGCCAGTCGCACCTCTAGACCAGCCAGTCGCACCTCTAGACCAGCCAGTCGCACCTCTAGACCAGCCAGTCGCATCTCTAGACCAGCCAGTCGCATCTCTAGACCAGCCAGTCGCACCTCTAGACCAGCCAGTCGCACCTCTAGACCAGCCAGTCGCACCTCTAGACCAGCCAGTCGCACCTCTAGACCAGCCAGTCGCATCTCTAGACCAGCCAGTCGCACCTCTAGACCAGCCAGTCGCACCTCTAGACCAGCCAGTCGCACCTCTAGACCAGCCAGTCGCATCTCTAGACCAGCCAGTCGCACCTCTAGACCAGCCAGTCGCATCTCTAGACCAGCCAGTCGCACCTCTAGACCAGCCAGTCGCACCTCTAGACCAGCCAGTCGCACATCTAGACGAGCCAGTCGCACCTCTAGACGAGCCAGTCGCACCTCTAGACCAGCCAGTCGCACCTCTAGACCAGCCAGTCGCACCTCTAGACCAGCCAGTCGCACCTCTAGACTAGCCAGTCGCACCTCTAGACCACCCGGTCGCATCTCTAGACCAGCCAGTCGCATCTCTAGACCAGCCAGTCGCACCTCTAGACCACCCAGTCGCATCTCTAGACCACCCAGTCGCACCTCTAGACCACCCAGTCGCACCTCTAGACCACCCAGTCGCATCTCTAGACCACCCAGTCGCATCTCTAGACCACCCAGTCGCACCTCTAGACCACCCAGTCGCATCTCTAGACCACCCAGTCGCATCTCTAGACCACCCAGTCGCATCTCTAGACCACCCAGTCGCACCTCTAGACCAGCCAGTCGCACCTCTAGACCACCCAGTCGCATCTCTAGACCACCCAGTCGCACCTCTAGACCACCCAGTCGCACCTCTAGACCAGCCAGTCGCACCTCTAGACCAGCCATTCGCACCTCTAGACCACCCAGTCGCACCTCTAGAGCACCCAGTCGCACCTCTAGAGCACCCAGTCGCACCTCTAGACCAGCCAGTCGCACCTCTAGACCACCCAGTCGCATCTCTAGAGCACACAGTCGCACCTCTAGACCAGCCAGTCGCACCTCTAGACCACCCAGTCGCATCTCTAGACCACCCAGTCGCATCTCTAGACCACCCAGTCGCACCTCTAGACCAGCCAGTCGCACCTCTAGACCACCCAGTCGCATCTCTAGAGCACCCAGTCGCACCTCTAGACCAGCCAGTCGCACCTCTAGACCACCCAGTCGCATCTCTAGACCACCCAGTCGCAACTCTAGACCACCCAGTCGCACCTCTAGAGCACCCAGTCGCACCTCTAGACCAGCCAGTCGCACCTCTAGACCACCCAGTCGCATCTCTAGACCACCCAGTCGCATCTCTAGACCACCCAGTCGCACCTCTAGAGCACCCAGTCGCACCTCTAGAGCACCCAGTCGCACCTCTAGACCACCCAGTCGCATCTCTAGAGCACCCAGTCGCATCTCTAGAGCACCCAGTCGCACCTCTAGACCACCCAGTCGCACCTCTAGAGCACCCTGTCGCACCTCAAGACCACCCAGTCGCATCTCTAGAGCACCCAGTCGCACCTCTAGACCACCCAGTCGCACCTCTAGACCACCCAGTCGCATCTCTAGAGCACCCAGTCGCACCTCTAGACCACCCAGTCGCATCTCTAGACCACCCAGTCGCACCTCTAGACCACCCAGTCGCACCTCTAGACCACCCAGTCGCACCTCTAGACCACCCAGTCGCATCTCTAGACCACCCAGTCGCACCTCTAGACCACCCAGTCGCATCTCTAGACCACCCAGTCGCATCTCCACACCACCCAGTCGCACCTCTAGACCACCCGGTCGCATCTCTAGACCACCCAGTCGCACCTCTAGACCACCCAGTCGCACCTCTAGACCACCCAGTCGCATCTCTAGACCACCCAGTCGCACCTCTAGACCACCCAGTCGCACCTCTAGACCACCCAGTCGCACCTCTAGACCACCCAGTCGCACCTCTAGACCACCCAGTCGCACCTCTAGACCACCCAGTCCCCCATACATAATTACTAACAAGACGTCGGGCTGCAGCAAAGCTGGACGCTGTCAGCGAATCAAAGCTGATGGCTTGCTTGAGTATCGATGAACCGGAACCATTCAAACTCCACTCCGCCCCGTCGCGGTACCTCTAGAAACAGACTAACCGGTGTAGTTTGACAAGCAAGTATGGATCGAAGAGGGAAGACAGAACGGTATTCAAAATTCCCGTGCTAAAGTCGGAAACATTAGGCCGAAAGGCGCAAATAAAACGCAACACGAAGCATCAACGCCCATTTAACATCATTTTAAGGACGGACGACGCAGCGAACTCCCCATTCCTGTAGTAGGTGTCGAGTGAGCGCCGGAATGAGTGAGCGATTCAATTCTATTCTTGAAATAGATGGAATATAAATGTTGATTATGTTTCATGTACGCGCATGCGCACACACGGACAAGCAAAATTCATTAATTCGTACAGAAAGGACGGAAACAAGATACGAAACACACGCCGAGAACTCGCAAATCTGATGAAGATAGATAGATAGAGAGAGAGAGAGAGAGAGAACATTACGGGGGGGGGGATAAAACGAATAAAAATAGAGAGAAAAGGAGGGGGTAGGGAGGGAAGGAACTAGAGAATGAATAAAGATGGCTTCTAATAGATACACACCTGTCTTTAGGATAATATTATGTGTCTTATAGGCTCTCTCTCTTTATCTCTCTCTCCCGCCCCCCTTTTCCCTCTTGTCTCTATCTAAAAAGAGAACTCGGGGACTGGTTGGTCTCGAGGCAAGACGCCGGCCTCAAGACAGAGAGGTTGTAGGTTCAAATCCCGGCTGCACCAGTTGGGATTTTTATTTGTGATTTCTCACTGCGGCAACCACCCCTGGTCTCAGCAGCGAGGCCCGGTGTGAAACGTCAATTACTTATCGACGGAAAAAAATATGAGTACCTCCGAAGACGGTATTATCTGCCTGTGCGGTGAGGGACCCCTGTGCACACGGCTGCCAGGGAAAAATGGATTAACACGCAAAATTCAGTTCCTGGTCTCTAGGGACTTCGTCAGAGGTAACAAGTGGCGAAAAGAAGAAAATAGAGTTCTTAAATACATCGTCATCATCATCATTATCATCATCATCATCATTATCATCATTATCATCATCATCATCATTATCATCATCATCATCATCATCATCATCATCATCATTATCATCATCATCATCGTGTGCCCTCTCCGCAACGAAGGTTGGCTACCATGGATCGCCATTCTACTCTGTTTCTTGCTTTGATGGTGCAGGCTGACATAGATTGACTTGTCCATCTTTTGATGTTACTCGTCCATGTTTGTCTTGGCCTGCCTCTGCCTCTTTTACCTTGTATTTTTCCTTCCAATATTACTTTTAGTAGGCTGTTGTGTCTTTTAACATGCCCCAAAAATTTAATTTGTCTTGTCTTAATTGTGTTCAGCAGTTCTCTTTTTATTTTTAGTTGTTTTAAAACTTTATCGTTTGTTATCTTTTGTTTCCATCCAATTTTACCTATTCTTCTATAAATCCACATTTCAAAGGCTTCAATTTTCTGTTCTGTTTTCTTGTCTTATATCCATTTCCTAAATACATAAGACAGGAATGTCGACATTTTTTTCTGGTATTTTATCTTCTTCTTCTAGACGTACACTCGATGGCTATAGGAATAGTTACACCTCTTCGTCATCCGCCCTTGAAAGGACGTTACAGCGTTGTGTCGTCGTTTGCAGAATAAACTGTGATATTTGCACCTTACGGCTCAACGCATCCAACCTCGTTATGGTTTTTTTGAAAACCGGATCGCCTTCCATCTTGATCCCTAATAACTAGGCCAGACTGGATTAGTTAGTCTGTTACTGGGGGTACCGCGAGGAGGTGGAGTGACGATCTTGACTCAATCAATCCGCTATAATTCACTGACAGCTTTCATCTGTGTGGTTGTTGCTCGTTTTACCCCGTGATCACATCGTGGGAATAGGAACGTTGGGATGTTTGGTTACAACTGGCAAAGTACAAGGCAAAAGATCTGGATAAAAAATTGCTTTGTGTCTTGGTACGGAAATAGTCAGCTACAGAATTGATAGCTTTGTGTTTTGGCAAGGAAATAGTCAGCTACAGAATTGATAACTTTGTGTCGTGGCATGGAAATAGTCAGCTACAGAATTGATAGCTTTGTGTCATTGCATGGAAATAGTCAGCTACAGAATTGATAGCTTTGTGTCGTGTCAAGGAAATAGTCAGCTACAGAATTGATAGCTTTGTGTCGTGTCAAGGAAATAGTCAGCTACAGAATTGATAACTTTGTGTCGTGTCAAGGAAATAGTCAGCTACAGAACTGATAGCTTTGTGTCGTGTCAAGGAAATAGTCAGCTACAGAATTGATAGCTTTGTGTCGTGTCAAGGAAATAGTCAGCTACAGAATTGATAACTTTGTGTCTTGTCAAGGAAATAGTCAGCTACAGAATTGATAGCTTTGTGTCGTGTCAAGGAAATAGTCAGCTACAGAATTGATAGCTTTGTGTCGTGTCAAGGAAATAGTCAGCAACAGAATTGATAGCTTTGTGTCGTGTCAAGGAAATAGTCAGCTACAGAATTGATAGCTTTGTGTCGTGTCATGGAAATAGTCAGCTACAGAATTGATAGCTTTGTGTCGTGGCATGGAAATAGTCAGCTACAGAATTGATAGCTTTGTGTCGTGGCATGGAAATAGTCAGCTACAGAATTGATAGTTTTGTGTCGTGTCAAGGAAATAGTCAGCTACAGAATTGATAACTTTGTGTCGTGGCAAGGAAATAGTCAGCTACAGAATTGATAGCTTTGTGTCGTGGCAAGGAAATAGTCAGCCACAGAATTGATAGCTTTGTGTCGTGTCAAGGAAATAGTCAGCTACAGAATTGATAGCTTTGTGTCGTGTCAAGGAAATGGTCAGCTACAGAATTGATAGCTTTGTGTCGTGGCAAGGAAATAGTCAGCTACAGAATTGATAACTTTGTGTCTTGGCATGGAAATAGTCAGCTACAGAATTGATAACTTTGTGTCGTGGCAAGGAAATGGTCAGCTACAGAATTGATAACTTTGTGTCTTGGCATGGAAATAGTCAGCTACAGAATTGATAGCTTTGTGTCGTGGCACGGAAATGGTCAGCTACAGAATTGATAACTTTGTGTCGTGTCAAGGAAATAGTCAGCTACAGAATTGATAACTTTGTACCGTGTCAAGGAAATAGTCAGCTACAGAATTGATAGCTTTGTGTCGTGTCAAGGAAATAGTCAGCTACAGAATTGATAACTTTGTGTCGTGTCAAGGAAATAGTCAGCAACAGAATTGATAGCTTTGTGTCGTGTCAAGGAAATAGTCAGCAACAGAATTGATAGCTTTGTGTCGTGTCAAGGAAATAGTCAGCAACAGAATTGATAACTTTGTGTCGTGTCAAGGAAATAGTCAGCTACAGAATTGATAGCTTTGTGTCGTGTCAAGGAAATAGTCAGCTACAGAATTGATAGCTTTGTGTCGTGTCAAGGAAATAGCAACAGAATTGATAGCTTTGTGTCGTGTCAAGGAAATAGTCAGCAACAGAATTGATAGCTTTGTGTCGTGTCAAGGAAATAGTCAGCAACAGAATTGATAGCTTTGTGTCGTGTCAAGGAAATAGTCAGCTACAGAATTGATAACTTTGTGTCGTGTCAAGGAAATAGTCAGCTACAGAATTGATAGCTTTGTGTCGTGGCAAGGAAATAGTCAGCTACAGAATTGATAACTTTGTGTCTTGGCATGGAAATAGTCAGCTACAGAATTGATAACTTTGTGTCGTGGCAAGGAAATGGTCAGCTACAGAATTGATAACTTTGTGTCTTGGCATGGAAATAGTCAGCTACAGAATTGATAACTTTGTGTCGTGGCACGGAAATGGTCAGCTACAGAATTGATAACTTTGTGTCGTGTCAAGGAAATAGTCAGCTACAGAATTGATAACTTTGTACCGTGTCAAGGAAATAGTCAGCTACAGAATTGATAGCTTTGTGTCGTGTCAAGGAAATAGTCAGCTACAGAATTGATAACTTTGTGTCGTGTCAAGGAAATAGTCAGCAACAGAATTGATAGCTTTGTGTCGTGTCAAGGAAATAGTCAGCAACAGAATTGATAGCTTTGTGTCGTGTCAAGGAAATAGTCAGCAACAGAATTGATAACTTTGTGTCGTGTCAAGGAAATAGTCAGCTACAGAATTGATAGCTTTGTGTCGTGTCAAGGAAATAGTCAGCTACAGAATTGATAGCTTTGTGTCGTGTCAAGGAAATAGCAACAGAATTGATAGCTTTGTGTCGTGTCAAGGAAATAGTCAGCAACAGAATTGATAGCTTTGTGTCGTGTCAAGGAAATAGTCAGCAACAGAATTGATAGCTTTGTGTCGTGTCAAGGAAATAGTCAGCTACAGAATTGATAACTTTGTGTCGTGGCATGGAAATAGTCAGCTACAGAATTGATAACTTTGTGTCGTGTCAAGGAAATAGTCAGCTACAGAATTGATAACTTTGTGTCGTGTCAAGGAAATAGTCAGCTACAGAATTGATAGCTTTGTGTCGTGTCAAGGAAATAGTCAGCTACAGAATTGATAACTTTGTGTCGTGTCAAGGAAATGGTCAGCTACAGAATTGATAACTTTGTGTCGTGTCAAGGAAATAGTCAGCTACAGAATTGATAACTTTGTGTCGTGTCAAGGAAATAGTCAGCTACAGAATTGATAACTTTGTGTCGTGGCATGGAAATAGTCAGCTACAGAATTGATAACTTTGTGTCGTGGCATAGAAATAGTCAGCTACAGAATTGATAACTTTGTGTCGTGGCATGGAAATAGTCAGCTACAGAATTGATAACTTTGTGTCGTGTCAAGGAAATAGTCAGCTACAGAATTGATAACTTTGTGTCGTGGCATGGAAATAGTCAGCTACAGAATTGATAGCTTTGTGTCGTGTCAAGGAAATAGTCAGCAACAGAATTGATAGCTTTGTGTCGTGTCAAGGAAATAGTCAGCTACAGAATTGATAACTTTGTGTCGTGTCAAGGAAATAGTCAGCTACAGAATTGATAGCTTTGTGTCGTGTCAAGGAAATAGTCAGCAACAGAATTGATAACTTTGTGTCGTGGCACGGAAATAGTCAGCTACAGAATTGATAGCTTTGTGTCGTGGCATGGAAATAGTCAGCTACAGAATTGATAGCTTTGTGTCGTGTCAAGGAAATAGTCAGCTACAGAATTGATAGCTTTGTGTCGTGGCATGGAAATAGTCAGCTACAGAATTGATAGCTTTGTGTCGTGGCATGGAAATAGTCAGCTACAGAATTGATAGCTTTGTGTCGTGGCAAGGAAGTAGTCAGCAACAGAATTGATAACTTTGTGTCGTGGCACGGAAATAGTCAGCTACAGAATTGATAGCTTTGTGTCGTGGCATGGAAATAGTCAGCTACAGAATTGATAGCTTTGTGTCGTGGCAAGGAAATAGTCAGCAACTGAAAAGATACGATGCTCTGAGAACAGAGAATTGTGTCAGAACGTGATCGCTTACGCCAGCGGCATGGCACATGCTTATGATATCTTTTATCTCGCTCTTATTTTTATTATTCAACTTAAAAAAAAAATGAACAACCCGGTAGACTTGTGGTTAGTGCACGCACTTGTCGACAAGAATGTTCTGTGTTCGAATGCGTGTTAGGGGGACTATTTGGTCTCGAGGCAAGACGCCGGACTCGAGACAGAGAGGTTGTAGGTTCAAATCCCGGCTCCCCCAGGTGGACATTTTATTTATGATTTCTCTCTGCGGCAACCACTCCTGGTCTGAGCAGAGGGGTCCGGCTTGAAACAGTCAATTACACATCGACGGAAAAATATGAGTACCTCCGAAGACGGAGTTATCTGCCCGTGTGGTGAGGGACCCCTGTGCACACGGCTGCCAGGAGAAAACTGATTAACACGCAAAATTCAGTTCCTAGTCTCTAGGGACTTCGTCAGAGGTCAAAGCGGGCGTACCGGGAAAAAAAAAACACTGTTAAGACCGTATTTTGCCTATATATGTATGACCTTTTTTATCTTGATAGATGGTTGATAGGAAGGAATCATAACAAGTCAGTAGTTTGGTAAAATATTGGTGTCTTATGCTCGATGCTGTTATGCTGAACAGCTTCTCTCGTGACTGCTTCTTCTTCTTTCCTTTCTCATTTACCTTTCAGCGTCGAGAGGAGATACAATTTGCGGTCTTTTGCTCTTCTGTTCGCCTCTGCTGCTGTTATGTTTCCTAGTGCTTCTAATATTACATCGATCCATCTTTTTCGTGGTCGACCCTTGGGTCTGGTGTTCTCGCAATGATTACTAAATGCTCGTTGTGAAGCGTTTAGATGTTTCTTTCTTTTTGCATGGTCAAACCATTTTATCTGTTGTTTCTTTATGTATTCTATGGCGGGGACTATTCCTAACTTTTTTTGTATCAGTTCTTCATTCTGATCTAGTCTCTCAGACTGTTTCCTGTCATTCGTCTGACACATTTCAGTGCCAGTGGTATGGTGTGCTAAACACTCCAAAGTATGATGACAGCTTTACATTTGGAGTGTTTAGCACACCATACCACTGGCTCTTTGCTACCAGCTTTACCGCAGTATTGCAATTATTTGCCTGTTCCCTAACACATTTCATCTTAGTAGAGTATATTTATCTTGTTGTTCTTGCATCTAGAGTCCAGGACTGGCACTGTTAGCACAACGTTGGGAAACAGTCTCTCGTGACTGAATCTGCCAATATTGGATAGACAGATCCGACCGCACAATGAAGACGATGCGGTTGTGGTGCCTGGCCTCTTCTTCTATTACCTGCATCTTCTCATTTTGACGTAATCACTTCTTCGAATGTTGCTGTTTATTTTTTTGTTTTGTTATTTTCTGTTGTTTTCTGTTATTTATTTATGTTTTTTTTTGTTTTCTGTTGTTTATTGATGCTTTCTGTTGTTTTTATGTTTCTGTGTGCCTCAACCTGATGCCAGATTTCCGTGTCTGTCACTGATAGAGAATTCACTTAAGGACGCTCTGCAGACATCTAACCTATATGTTTATGTAATTTTGAATCATTTTAAGAATGAACATACCAAAACGACGTATAGTGGTAGAAGATACTAACTATTGTCAACACTGCATTGCGTGGCACATGTTGATGGTAATAAATACTTAATTTTGATCGTGTCAACAGACGTTCACGTTTGGACGCATCGATTATGTATTATTAGAGCTATCTACACAAATGTTGTGTATGGGAGCGTTGCCGATCAATTCCTGAAACAAGCAGCTGTTTCCTTTTCAGCATTTCATTGAACGTTGAGTTGTCCTTTCTTTCCCAGCCACTTTGTTATTCGGTTCCAGATTCGTTATGTCTCCCTGCTCGTGTTCTCTCACTTCCTTTCCCCTTTACATTTATTCTTCTTATTATTTTCACTTTATCCTCTTCTCCTCCTCCTTCCTATTCTCCTACTCCTTCCCCTCCTCCTCCCTCCTTCTACTTCTTCTCTTCATCATTATCACGTTTTCTTCCCCGTTCGTTTTCTTCTTAACTCCCTCCAACTCATTTTCTTCGTTTTCTCCCCCTCCCTTGTTTTACATTTTCTTCCTCTTCTTCTCTTCCATCTTCTTCCTCTCCTCCTTCTTCATCTACTACTTTTTCTCCTCATTTTTTCTATTTCTTAACTCCTTCAACTTCTCCACTTTCTTCTTCTATCTTTTTCTGCGCCTTTTCTTCCTTCTCCTCCATCTTATTTCTCCTCTTCCTTCTCTCTTACTTTTCCTCATCACCCCCTATAACGTTCTTTCTCCTCCATTTTATTGTCTTCTCAGATAATAACAAAGTATCTTCACTCTCCCTTTCTCGAGACCATTCATCGTGAGGTGTCCCCAGTCTGGCCCACTCTACACCACTGATTTTGCTGTTCTCCGTCACATTACATACCGTGTTCTCTTCAGGTTTCACGCTATGGAGGTTCTTGTTATTATAAAGTAAAAAAAAAAAAAAAAGTAAAGTACCCCCGTGCCGCCAAGTGTCGTATAGGGAATATGGTGTTAGTGACCCGTCACGCCAAGTGCTGTATAGGGAATATGGTGTTAGTGACCCGTCACGCCAAGTGTTGTATAGGGAATATGGTGTTAGTGACCCGTCACGCAAGTGCCGTATAGGGAATATGGTGTTAGTGACCCGTCACGCCAAGTGCCGTATAGGGAATATGGTGTTAGTGACCCGTCACGCCAAGTGCCGTATAGGGAATATGGTGTTAGTGACCCGTCACGCCAAGTGCCGTATAGGGAATATGGTGTTAGTGACCCGTCACGCCAAGTGCCGTATAGGGAATATGGTGTTAGTGACCCGTCACGCCAAGTGCCGTATAGGGAATATGGTGTTAGTGACCATAAATTTTACACACACATGATTTTTATGGTAATGTGGTCGGTATTACGCCCGTGCCGCTTCACTTTCCCAGAAAATAATCCGGTACCCATTAAAGGCTGGGTGAACCCGGGAGCCGTCGGTTGGGATCGAACTCTACCCCTTGTCCTTTGTAGACCAGTTCACTAACCACTGAGCTATCGCGGCTCCCTGTTATACCGTTATCTATTTTGAAGATATGCCATATCTCCGAGTTCATCTTTTGCCTTCACACTTTCTTGTTGTAGCTATTCGTTTCAAATCTTGATACACGTACAACCATAAAGTAAAGATTCCCTTCAAGTCTTGCTAGGTGTATGTACACTATAATGTTAGTGACTAAATTGTTCCATGACTGCGACACATGTTTTTGAGTGATGATGGACGGTATCACACCCTTTACTGAGGCCGCCTTTACTTTCCGGGAAAAAATCTTCGGTACCCACTTTTAGAGGCCCGGTGAACCCCGGAGCCTTGTTCATCCGAAAATATCCGCCACTTATGGGGATCGAACCCGGGCTGTTCTGATCTAGAAACGAGCACACTAACCACTCAGCCACCGAGGTGAGCACACTAACCACTCAGCCACCGAGGTGAGCACACTAACCACTCAGCCACCGAGGCTCTAGACAAGTGTTTTTCAAAATAATTTGTTTAATTCTCCTGTTTAGCAAATATATTTTTCTTCTTCCTCTTTTATTTGTATTCATTCACCCGACCACTACTCGTCTTGCAATTCATCCAAGAGGGTTGAGTTGTTAAGATGTATAACGCCATCATCAGACAGGTCCTGCGTTCAAATATAAGCCAAGGCAGTCACAATTTCAGACTTTAGATGGGTGGTTTCTTTGTGTAAACGTGGAAAGCGATATTGCACTTAATAACGGGCCCCGAGGTGTGTCCATTGTGGGTGTAAGTAAAAATTGAAGTTGTAGGTCAATATCATCAGGGTGTAATCTTTAAAAAAATATATCTCCAGACTCTGTGGCGGACAGACACAGAGTCAATAAATATGTATATCAATAGCAGACACTGGGGTGGATAGACGCGTAGGCGGGTAGAAAGGGAACGCCCAGCATATTTAAGAACACTCAATCTCAGACCCCAAGGGACATGAGACATTACAGAAAGATAGATAGAGAGAGAGGGAGAGAGATAGATAGAGAAAGACAGAGAGAGAAAGATACAGATAAACACAGAATGGTGATAACGAGCAGTAATAAGCAGAGAACAATTAGTGAAGGCAACGATTTTTACTAAAAAGAAGTTAATAATTAGCAGATGTAGTCAGTCCACAACAGGACTAGTGTTTAGACATCTAGAAATGTATTCTGTGATCTACTAATTCCAGGATTATGTGAGTTCGGTGGTTAACCAGACTGCCCGACAGTTTGATTATAATATTAATGACTGTACTTTATTATGTGATAATATAACTTGTGACTGTAGAAATGTAATAATCTATTGACCTTTCGAGCCGTAACCGGCCCATAGGGCGTAGACCAAGATACACCTTCTCCTATATGAATTTTTGTTCTAGCAGTTTTCTTTTAAAGATATTTTATCAAATCTCGCCATCTGTCTCTGTTCTGTGCAAGCAGTTCTATCTCATTGAGGGAGCCGATTCCTGCTGCTCTTGCCTCTCTCATCAATGTTCTTCTCAGTGTCTCCCTGGGTCTTCCTCTTTTTCTTTTACCTGTTGTTTCCCATATGAGGGCTTGCTTTGCTATTCGATTATTATCTCTTCTCATCACATGTCCAACGTATGACCATCGTCTTTTCTTTATTACTGAAGATATTAGTGGTTGATTGGCGATTTCTCTAATTTCCTCGTTTGTTTTGAATTCGTTCCATTCTATACCAAGTATTTTCCTTAGACATTTATTTTCGAATGCGTTCAACTTTGTTTCTATATCTCTTGTTGTTTTCCAGCTTTCACACGCATACGTAAGGGTTGATAGTACATTTGATTTGAATAGCCTAAGTTTTGTGTTTGTGCTAATGAGTTTTGATTTCCACAACTTTTCAAGGCTTCTGAAAGACATTGCTGCTTTAGCCAGTCTGATTCTAATTTCTTTGCTCGTATCCCCTTCTCGATCAATGTGACTTCCAAGATAGATGAAGTGATCGATCTCTTCTACTGGTTTGTTTTCCATGTATATTTTGTCACTTGTTGGAATTAAACTTTTCATGACTTTAGTCTTTTCATGATTGACCTCAAGCCCAATTTTGCTGGCTATTGATGATAGTTCATTTGTGTTTTCCTGCATCGTTTTTATCTGATTGCTGATGAGAACTATGTCATCAGCAAAGTCCAGGTCCTCCAAATGGTCTCCTTGTATCCATTCGATGCCTTTATTACCAGTGCAGCATTTCTTCATTATATATTATAATGTAATAATAGAACGCCAATAAATGTTTTCGTTATTGGTTATTGGTTATGGTAGGCCTCGGTATCA